>JAVIAB010000051.1:141079796-141532296 GCA_032433765.1 Megaustenia siamemsis | reverse complement strand
ACCTTTTAGGCAGTCTATAAGTTGATAAGTTGAGTGTATTCTATCAAATGCTTTGGTGTAGTCTATGAAGCAGGCATATATTGGTTTGTTTACTTCTATGTACTTTTCGATCAATGTCCTCATGCTTAATATGGCTTCTTTTGTCCCACTGTTTTTCCTGAATCCAAATTGCTGCTCATCTAATTCATTATTAATTTTATTCTGAATCCTTCCTTGTATAACTTTTAGTAAAATTTTGGTTACCTGGCTCATCAGGCTTATTGTTCTAAAATCGCTGCATTCAACTGCACCATTCTTTTTAGGCAATGCAATAAAAGTTGATGTTTTTAGTTCATTTGGTATGTATCCTGTATGGTATATGTCATTGCATATGTCTGTGATCACTTCAACGCCAAAATCTTCTAGTGCCTGTATCATCTCTATCTGTATTTTGTTAGGTCCTCCTGCTTTTCCCTTTTTCATTGTTTTTATAGCTTTTTCTACTTCAGAATTCAAGATTTTATAGCTGGATGTACATTTTATAAATGGTTTGTTATCCCTTTCGTCATGAAATAATTCTGTTATGTATTCCTGCCATCTATCGATTATATCTTTGTTGTCTGTTATCATTCTTCCCTCTTTGTTTGCAATACATCCGTTTCCTGCAGCTTTTTTGTCTTTATTAGTCATTCTTTTTATTTCTGTCTGCATTCCTCTTAAATTTTATTTACTTTCCATAGTTTCGACTTCTAGACATCTTTGGTTGAGCCAGTCTTCTTTTGCCTATTTGCACATTTTTCGTATTTCATTATCAATTTCCTTGTATCTGGCAGTGTTCTTCGCTTGTCTTCTCTGTTCCATTTTTTCTAAAATGTCAGTTATCCGTTTTTGTTTTTTGTTGCTTTCCTTTTTGGGTAAGGTGATGTAGGATTCTTGTGTGCTGTTTTTTATGCATTGCCATTTGGTTGCGACTTTTTCTTCAGGATTTTCTCTTCTGTACTGCTCAATCCCTTCTTCTAGCAGTTTCTGATATGTGTTCTTTACTTGTACAGTATAAGTTTCTTTTACATCTTTCTGATTTAAAGCTGTTGTTTCTATTGGTATTGCAGAATTAGTATTTTGTTTATTTCTCTTTAATTTGATTTTCATTTTAATCATTACAGGATTGTGATCTGAATTAATATCTGCTCCTGGATAGGTTTTGGCTTTCTTGACGCTGTTCCGGAATCTGTCTTTTATCATTTTATAATCTTTTTGATTCCTCTTTCTATCTCCAGGGCTTTTCCATGTGTATAATTTCCTTTTCTCTTGCTCAAAGTAGGAATATTATTACATATTATTATCCTGTTTTCTTCACAAAATTGAATTAATCTTTCTCCTCTTTTATTTCTTTTTCCTAAACCATGATTTCCTATAATGGTCTTATATCTGCCTTTTCCTACTTTAGTGTTCATGTCACCCATTACAATCAAGATGTCTGAAGATTTCACTTGCTTCATAATTCTATTTAGATCTTCATAGTATGCTTCTATTTGTTCATCTGTGTAGTCTTGAGTAGGTGCGTATGTCTGTATTATTGCTATGTCAAATGGCTTTGCCTTCATTTTTAGTAATATAATCCTATCATTGTATGTCAAGTGAGTATTTATATATTTTTGTAGTTCTCGTTTTATTGGTATGCCTACCTCTCTTTGATGTTCTGTAGTGTTACCTGAGTATATAAATGTATATTTATCATCTTGTATGTATCCATTTTCCTTCCATCTTGTTTCTGATATGCCTAAATTATCTATGTTTAATCGCTCTGCTTCTACCATAAGATTTTCTAGTTGTCCTTGTTGGTATAAGGTCCTAACATTCCATGTAGCTATTTTTATTTCGTTCCTAGAACAGTAGTTAGAATTTTTCTCCATGGCTTTCTTTGGATTGTTACGTGATGAGGCTCCAATCTCTTTCACGGTGGTCTGCCATATTCGTCTTTCGTGTTCTGAATATACCTCATGTGTACCACACACTTCGCTGTTTTCGCTTTCTGGGCCGTTGATTATTTCAAATTCTTCCGCCCCATCCACCGTCACAGACTTTTCACATACGGGTTGAACACACCCCGCTAACGACGTCATTGTTGTCGAACCATGTGCTTGCCTATCGAACCGCGAACACACGACACAAAGGAAGAATAAATCATATTCCACTTAAATATCGATAATCACAGTCCATCCACAAGTCAGAAGTAAACATACACCAAACGGGGAATAGCAGCACATAATAAAAACAACTAGACTGTCATGTAAATCATTTAAATATATCAACAAGAGTTGAATTATAAAAACGACAACACGTAGTCGCCATGACTATAGCTAATATATACAAGAAGAAGAAATAACAAAGATGGGTATAGGAAATTAAATAAAGAAATTGTAATAAATGCAAGGAAGCAAAAGAAACATGGCTAAAAGAGAGTGCAAGGAGATTGAGATGCAATAAAAAAAAATGACAAAGCTGTATACAAATAAATTTAGGAATTAACAAGAAGAAAAACGCAATAAAAACTGGATGCTTAAGATCAAAGCAAGGAGAGCTGTTGGTTGAACAAGAGAGCATAAAGGAGCCATGGACAGAATACATTAAAGATCTTTACGATGATGAACGATCAGAAGTAAATATTAAGGATAATTGGTTAGGACCAGAAATACTCAAAGGAGAAGTGGAAGACGCCTTGCGAAATATGAAAACAGGAAAAGCTACTTCACCAGATAATATAACTAAAGAAGAGATTGAAGCCATGGATGATTTTGGAACAGAAATAATAACAAAAATATTGAATGATATCTACAACAGCGGATATATACCAGACGACATGCTCAAATCAATATTCATAGCCCTACCAACGAAATCTGGTGCAACTGAATGCGATGATCATCACACAATAAGCTTTATAAGTCACATGACTAAGATATTGCTAAGAATCATCATGGGAAGAGTGCGAAACAAAATTAGTCCAGAAATTAGTTATGAACAGTGTGGTTTTGTTGGAGATAAAGAAACGAGCAATGCCATATACATCATAAGATCTTTAGTAGAAAGAGCCATACAGATGAAAATCTATCTATACCTATGTTTCATTGATTATAGCAAAGCATTTGACTGACAAAGTATAGCACCAAGAAAAAATCTAAATAATATGTATGTGTGTGTGTAATATAATATAATATAATATAATATCATCATCATGTACCCTGCCGGTTGGCGTAGGCGATCATGTCCCTCCACAATCTTCTATCTACAGTGCATCGTATCAGTTCTGTTGTTGACTGTTTTCCATGCCATGACACCAAGCTATCCAGTATTTTCTCTCTTTGTCGTCCGCGATCTCTCTTTCCTTTTATTTTGCCAGTTGTAACCAAGTATTCCAACTTTCCTCTTCTCATGATGTGCCCGAAAAAATGTTGATTGCTTTTTTCTGATGTTTTTTAAGAGCTCCCTTTTTGTGTTGGCCTCTTTGAGAACTTCCTCATTGGTCTTTTTAGCTGTCCAGGGAACTTTCAACATTCCAACTCCTGAGAAATCCCATCTCTGTGGCCTTTAATCGTCTTTTCATTTGTTTGTCTACTGTCCATGATTCGCTTCCATAGGTCAGAATTGGTTCTATATAGCACCGATGAACTCTCTTTCTCACTTTTATTGACATAGATTTGTTGCATAAGATATTTTTCATTTTCTGAAATGCTATTTTGGCCTGAGCTATTCTGCTTTTTATTTCTGTGGTGCATCTCCCATCTGATGTAATTATTGTGCCCAAGTATTTGAAACGTTGTACTTGTTTCAGATTTGTCTCGTTTATTTTTATTCTGCATGATGGTGATGATTGTTTCTTCGATAATATAATATAATATAATATAATATAATATAATATAATATAATATAATATAATATAATATAATATAATATAATATAATATAATATAATATAATATAATATAATATAATATAATATAATATAATATAATATAATATAATATAATATAATATAATATAATATAATATAATATATATATAATATAATATAATATAATATAATATAATATAATATAATATAATATAATATAATATAATATAATATAATATAATATAATATAATATAATATAATATAATATAATATAATATAATATAATATAATATAATATAATATAATATAATATAATAATATAATATAAGTATATACTATATATTATAATATATACTATGAAAAATTATATTACATTACTTTATATTATATTATATTATATTACATTATATTATATTACTTTTCTATATTATATTACTTTACTATATATATATATATATATATATGTATGTATAACACATTATTATACACATATACATACACACATATGTGTTTTAATATACAATGAAAACACGATTTATTTATTTTTTTATCATTTCAGTAATTACCATTCCTACGAAAGGACAGGACATTGTCCTCCTGGGATGAAAACAAGATTGGAAGATGGCCACTGTAGAGAGAGATAAGAAACTGGTTTAGAGGTTTCTTCCTTGTCGTCAACATTTATTCGGGGGCATGGATACATTGCTCCCAAACTAGTTTCATTATATGGGTCTTTCGGCCCGACACATCCGTCTTCGGCATGGCTAGATTGTTAATTATTGAACAATTGAATCGAAGTGGAGGTTGTTTTCGCTCTCCTGTTAGACTCTTAACTGCTCAAGGTTCTTTAACAGAGTAGCTATGTGACATCTGGTTTTTCGAGAGGGTTAGATGTTGGGTTTGAGTAACCAGAGACCAGGGATGAGTTAAGCGAAGAAGAAACTACGGAATCGTAGACAAGTCCTACTGTCCGTACGGAAATTAGGATCCGGGATCGCCTAATGATCAGAGGTCGATAACTTCCCTCTAGATCACCAGCCTCAGTTCTGAGGGTGACGTCATACCTCTAGATCCCCCAGTCATAATTCAGAGGATTACGTCATACCACTAGGTCACCTAGTCTCAGTTCAAAGGCTGACGTCTTACCTCTAGATCACCCAGTCTCAGTTCAGAGGCTCACGTCCTACCTCTAGATCACTCAGTCTCAGTTCAGAGGCTCACGTCTTACCTCTAGATCTCGCAGTCTCAGTTCAGAGGCTCACGTCTTACCTCTAGATCACCCAGTCTCAGTTCAGAGGCTCACGTCCTACCTCTAGATCACCCAGTCTCAGTTCAGAGGCTGACGTCTTACCTCTAGATCACCCAGTCTCAGTTCAGAGGCTCACGTCCTACCTCTAGATCACTCAGTCTCAGTTCAGAGGCTCACGTCTTACCTCTAGATCACCCAGTCTCAGTTCAGAGGCTCACGTCTTACCTCTAGATCTCGCAGTCTCAGTTCAGAGGCTCACGTCTTACCTCTAGATCTCGCAGTCTCAGTTCAGAGGCTGTTGTCTTACCTCTAGATCACACAGTCTCAGTTCAGAGACTGACGTCTTACCTCTAGATCACCCAGTCTCAGTTTAGAGACTTAATCATTTGGTCAAATCTTGACTGTTTTTCGTTGTATTTACATTTGGAGTGTGGAGGTGTCTGTGATTTACGTGGACGTTTGAGCGCTGATGAAGGTAGTATACCTTCATAAAAGACAGAAAAATGAAACTAGTGGAGAATGAAAACAGTGAGAGACAAAATGTGACAACAGCAACAAGTTTTAGTTGATGTCTGCTATGAAAAGGGAACATCAGTGGCGAGTATTTGGGGAGGATCGTTGTCGCCTGCAACGGTGGCCTGTCATCTGGTAATGATGAATCTTACCACCGTTATTGCATCATCTTCATCATCATCATCGTCGTCGTCATCGTCGTCATCATCATTATCATCATCATCGTCATCATAATCGTCATCATCATTATCATCATCATCATCGTCGTCATTGTCGTCATCATCATCATCGTCATTATCATCATCATCAGTATCATCATCATCATCGTCGTTATTGTCGTCATCATCATCATCGTCGTCATTGTCGTCATCATCATCATCGTCATCATAATCGTCATCGTCATCATCATCATTATCATCATCATCGTCGTCGTCATTGTCGTCATCATCATCGTCATCATCATTATTATCATCATCTTATTCTAACTTCCTTCCAATCCTCTTCATAATAATCTGCAACATTAGAGGATAGTATTAGATATTTATTATTATAGAGAAACTTAAGTACAAATTGATTTTTCTGTAAAATGAGGATTTATTTTTTGTGAAAACAGCCGAGGTGGTTCAGTTTTTTTGTGGAAAAATTGCTTGCAAGAAAACGGATTCGATCCAGACTGATAAGTTCACACAACCTAAATAAATTTGGTGTTGGATTGATTTTTTTTTTCTTTGCCAGAAGACATAATGCATTGATGTCATCAAGACGGCATCAATTTGTTGCCTATGGTCAAGTAGTTTTGTGCTCTAATTTCTTAAGCCCCTATCAATCGGCGACATAGATTGACAGGATTTTTTGTTATCTCCTGTTAAGGGCACACTTATGGAGAAAATACTCCAAATTTTGAGCCGCGATCGCTCAGTGGTTAGTGAGCTGGACTACAAAGGACAAGAGGTAGGGTTCGATGGCTTCCAGGTTCACCCAGCCTTTAATGGGTTCCGGATTTTTTTCTGGGAAAGTAAACCGGCACGGGCGTAATACCAACCTAATTACTCCAAAAATCATGTGCCGAAAGTCTGTACAATTTATGGTCACTAACACCATATTCTCTATATGCCACTTGACGTGACGGGGGCACTTTGCTTTTTTTAAACTCAAAACCTGCAAGTGGATATAAAAGTTAAAGAAATAGACTTGTAGACAGTTCAGAGTTGCAACTACCTTGGATATACTATGACCAGTGGTGGAGAATCGAAAACTGAAATAAACAAAAGAATAGGAATGGCAAAAGGGAATGTTATTGCCATGAAATGTATACTAACATTAGAACAAATAACACCAGGGCTAAAACTAAGAATAGCAGCATGTTTTATATCCTCAATATTTCTGTAAGGTGCAGAAACATGGACATTATATAAGATAACAGAACAGAAAATGGAAGGCTTTGAAATGTGGATTTGTAGAATAGAAAGAATTGGATGGAAATAAAAGAAAACAAATGGTGAAGTCTTAAAACAACTAAAAATGAAAAGAGAACTACTAAACACAATCCAAACAAGACCGATGAGTTTTTGGGACATGTTAAAAGACACAGCAGCCGACCAAAAGTAATCTTGAAAGGGAAAATTCAAGGTAAAAGAGGCAGAGGTAAACCATGATTAACATGGACGAGTAACATAAAAATATAGACAAGTCAGTCTATGACAACCTGCACTATCAAGGCAAGAAATGAAACAAATATATAGGAAAAAAATGGTATTGTTAAAGCCTCCTCTAACAAATGGACACCACTAATCAGAACGACGTTTGTGGTATCCATTTGTTACATGAAGCTTTAACAATACCATATTTTCTATATTTATTTGTTTTATTTCTTCTCACTGTTAACTTCACTACAGCTTCGTATTTTGATGCATTTATGTGCCTTTCTTTGCCTCCATCCTACGACAAAGCAAGAGACAAATGACGCTCCAAGGTAGCCAACCATCAATGTGGAGACGGCACTCAATGGTGATGATGATGATTTTATTTTCCTTTCGCCAGCTTTGACCTCTGACGAAGTCCCTAGAGACTAGGAACTGAATTTTGCGTCTTAATCCATTTTTCCCTGGCAGCCGTGTGCACAGGGGTCCCTCGCCGCGCCGGCAAATAACTCCGTCTTCGGAGGTACTCTTTTTTTCAGTCGATGAGCAATTGACGTTTCAAGCCGGGGCTCTCTGCTGAGACTAGGGGTTGTTGCCGCTGAGAGAGTTCATAAATAAAAATCCCAACTGGTGCAGCCGGGATTTGAACCCACAACCCCTCTGTCTCGAGGCCGGCGTCTTACCTCGAGGCCAGCCAGTCCCCCTGATGATAATGATGATGATGATAATGATGATAATGATGATGATGGTGGTGATGATGATGATGATGACGATGTTGGTGGTGATGATGGTGATGGATGATGATGGTGGTGGTGATGATGATGATGATGGTGATGATGATGATGATGATGATGGTGGTGATGATGATAATGATGATGATGGTGATGATGGTGATGATAATGATGATAATGATGATGATGGTGGTGATGATGATAATGATGATAATGATGATGATGGTGATGATGATGATGATAATGATGATGATGGTGGTGATGATGATAATGATGATGATGGTGATGATGATGATGATGGATGATGATGGTGGTGGTGATGATGGTGATGATGATGATAAAGGCACACAATTGTATATATCGATGCTAGTTACCGTTTCTAAGATGAACGCACTGTTACTAAGGGTAATTATGTCACTAACGAATGTAATTATGGGAGTTTGATATTAGTAAACACATAGAACTCTGGCTAAGAGTAGCGGAGTGAGGGCAAAAATCATCGAATAAAATTGTCGTAACGAAGTTGGATATCTCGGGTTGAAGAAGTACATATTACAAGATGTTCCCGAACATACAGATCAATATGACAGAAAAATGATAATCTCAGGACTCAGAACAGCGATAAAAACAAAAGTTGTTTGCAGCATGACATACAGTTATCTATAACAATCAGTAATCTATGAGCAAACAATAATCTATGACAAATAGTAATCTATGACAAACAGTAATCTATGACAAAGAGTAATCTAGGATAATCTATAATCTAGAATTTTTTGTTTTAAAAACTATCTTAGCGGGATTTTCTCATTACTGTAGTCGGCCAGAGGAGACTTATAAGACCGGAGAATAAAGGCCGCTTGCCCAGTGCAGTCGCCACGGGGTGTTCGGTTCTGAGTTTTAATTTCACCCTTCATAAAAACTTTTGGCCCTACCGGGATTCGAACCATCAGTTTCCTTATTATAATCTATAACAAACAGTAATCTATGACAAACAGTAATCCATGACAAAATATAATCTATGATAAATTATAATATATGACAAACTGTAATCCATGACAAACAGTAATCTATGACAAACTATGATAAACAATAATCTATGATAAACTATTGTATACGACAAACAGTAATCTATGACAAACTGAATTCTTTGACAAACTATAATTTATGACAAACAGTAATCTATGACAAACTACAAACAGTAATCTTTTGCGTATTGATGACTGTTCCATCACAGACTTTTTAAAAAACGTACTGAAAGCCTAGCGAAATGGCAAGAGTACAGTTTTGCTCATAGTAAGGTCTATGAGTATAAACATGTTCATTTGGGATATCATCATCATCATCATTATCATCATGTGTCACATGGGTTGGCGTAAGCGATTGTGACATTCCACAACTTTCTATCCACAGTGCATTGTATCACCACTGTTTTCTGTGCCACGACACCAATATATTTTTTTTTCTTTACACTTTGTTGTCCTCGAGCTCTCTTTCCGTGTATGTTGCCAGTTATACCCAAATATTCCAACTTTCCTCTTCTCATGATGTGCTCGAAAAATTGTCTGTTGTTTCTTTCTTATGTTTTCTATGAGTTCCCTTTTTGTGTTAACCTCTTTGAGAATTTCCTCCTTGGCTTTTTTTTAGCTGTCCAGGGAACTCTAAACATTTGCGACCTCACACACATAATAAAAAAGTAAACATGAGACTACGTACCACTTATATGAATATAGACTAAAATGCCATATCTATATAGAAGTATAGAATGAAACAACATACACAGTAGAGGAATAATGATTTACGAATAATGATTACATCATACCGCGCTTTTTTTTTCTTTTTTTTTTTTTTTGCGTTCGCCAGCTTTTACCTCTGATGAAGCCCTTAGAGAAAAGGAATTGAATTTTGCGCGTTAATCAGTTTTTCAATGGCAGTCGTGTGCACAGGAGTCCCACGCCGCACAGGCAGATAACTCCGTCTTCAGAGGTACCCATATTTTTTTCTGTCGATGAGTAATTTATGTTTCAAGCCGGGCCTCGCTGCTGAGACCAGGGGTGGTTGCCGCAGAGAGAGAAATCGTAAATAAAAATCCAAACCGGTGCAGCCGGGATTTGAACCCACAACTTCCCTGTCTCGAGCCAGGCGTCTTGCATCAAGACCAACCAGTCTCTCCCCCTCACCCCCGCGTATGAAAAAAATATATTGAGACCTCACAGACAATAGAGACAAGTAGATTGGTTCATTTCAATAGTATGCAAGGATAATGCGAAAAATGGGAATATTACACATTTATTCACCACAAACAAATGTAAACAAAATAGTAACCTCATACAGACCGAAGGGGTATAGACAGTAACAAACGTGTGTATGGACATTAGACAAGAAAACTGAAGAAAAAAATTGAAGCCTTTGAGGTGTGGATTTATAGAAGACTAAGTAGAATTGGATGGAAATAAAAGAAAACAAACGATGAAGTTTTAAAACAACTAAAAATGAAAAGAGAACTACTAAACACAATTAGAACAAGACAAATGACAAATGAAATTTTTGGGGCATGTTAAAAGACACAGCAGCCTAATAAAAGTAATATTGGAAGGGAAGTAAGTAAAGTAAAGTACCCCCGTCACGCCAAGTGGCGTATAGGGAAATATGGTGTTAGTGACCCTATATTTTACAGACCTTCAGCACATGATTTTTGGGGTATTGTGGTCAGTATTACGCCCGTGTTGCTTTACTTCCCCAGAAAAAAATCCGGTACCCATTTAAGACTGGGTGAACCCGGAAGCCGTCGGTTGGGATCGAACCCTACCCCTTGTCCGTGGTAGTCCAGTTCACTAACCACTAGACCAAGACTAAAATGGACGAGTAACATAAAATGATGGACAAGTCAACCTATGACAATCTGCACCATCAGAGCAAGAGACAAGAGTGGAATGGCGCTCCATGGTAGCCAACCTTGATAGGAGGCGGCACTCAATGATGATGATGATGATTATGTACGTTTCTTATGTTTGATGAGGTTTTATACTGTTACATTATACAAGGGATTTGCCATGCATTTATAAAATAATGGTATTTTTGTTTTAAAATATGTTTTATTTATATACATATATATATAATATTTTGTTTTGACATATTTACACTATGAACAAATATCGTATTAGTTGTTTAACCCGCTTCGTGATCCTTCTGTGCTACTACGTCACGTTATCTAAACAACTGCTATACAATTACTTATTCTCACGCAATTTGCAGCAAATTGATTATTTCATCACAAAATAGCACAGTTGTCTTTGTTGATCATGTTTTCCTATAATCCGCATGGATCACAAATCTGAGAGCTTCATCTGACTTCACAAACTTCTCAACGTAAATGATTTGTAAGCAAAAACAATCTTTCAAAAAGGGGGGAAAATAGTCCAAGACCGTTCTCGTTAGTTTCAACTATGTACAGCTTTCTTAAGAGATGCATTTGACAATATCGTGTCAAGACAGATCACTACTTTTATCGTAAGTAGGTCACTAGGACACTGGCAGGCACAATAAAAACTGGGAGGGGAGAGGGATGGAGAGACGCGTTTGAAAAAAGTTACTGTGCTTGTTATATTTCCCTATTGACTCGCGTTCAGAGGCTGAGCTGACCCTTGTTGGGGAATATTGTTGAGAAACTAGCCTGCCACTTAGATAACATTGAAATCTGAGTGTACGTTGGGTCTATTTATTATAGCAGATTTGTCAGTTCAAAATTCAAAGGGTCTTATAAATAAATTCTGGGGAAGTATATTGGTCTGTTGAGGAATTCGAGTGTTGATTAACCTTAAAATATTATGTTTCCTTAATCAATAAAACTATCTAACAATTCTATATGATATAATTTTAGCTACTTTCTTCTTCTTCTTCTTCTTCTCCTCCCTTTTTTCCCTTCTACCTTCCAACCTACTATCCAGGTTCGGGTTCGATCCCCCGCAGTGGCGGATTTTTTTTCGGACTGACAAGGCGCCATGGTTCACCCAGCCTCTAAAATTGGTACTGGAGATTTCTCAGGGAAGTAAAGGCGGCCTGACGTAATGCCGACCACATCACCTAAAAAATGTGCCGTTGTCATAGAAAAATATGGTCACTAACACCATATTCCCCATACTCCTATCAAGGCGTGAAGGGAACCTTTACTTTTAGCTTTCAACTCTCTGTGGAGTTTAAGTCTTTAACAAACACTTTCCAAACCGTTCTGTTTGGTGCCGTTCTCATGACCTCTCCACCTTCTTCATATCTCCTTCTATCTGTCTCTTCAAAGAATCATTTTGACTTTCACCTTTGTCTCCTCCCCTGGGGTTTAAAAAAAAAGACCTTTTGTGCAATACTTTCAACTGTCTGCAGCAATGCACGTCCTATGCAGAGCCATTGTCTTTGACTCACCTCCTTTATCCATTGATGTGTCACCGGCATTTAGTTCTTTAATTCATTGGGTACTGTCTCCACATCGAAGATTGGTTACCATGGAGCGCTATTTCACTTTGTCTCTTGTCTAGATGGTACACGTTGTCATAAGCTCACCTGTCCACCATTTAATGATATCAGTCCACTTTAGTCTTGGTCTACCTCTACCTTGTACCTTCCCTTCCAAGATGGATTTGAGTCTAGAGGGTATTATGTCTCTTCACATGTCCAGCCTTTGATGTTATCAGTCAACATCAGTCTTGGTCTGCCTCTGCCTCGACTACCTTTAATATTCACTTCTAAGACAACATTTCTATAGGGTGTTATGTCTCTTCACATGTCCAGCCTTTGATGTTATCAGTCAACATCAGTCTTGGTCTGCCTCTGCCTCGACTACCTTTAACATTCACTTCTAAGACAACATTTCTATAGGGTGTTATGTTTCTTCACCTGTCCACCTTATGATGTTATCAGTTCAATTTAGTCTTGGTCTGCCTCTACCTCGCACCCTCCCTTCTAAGACAACATTTCTATCGGGTGTTATGTTTCTTCACCTGTCCACCTTATGATGTTATCAGTTCAATTTAGTCTTGGTCTGCCTCTACCTCGCACCCTCCCTTCTAAGACAACATTTCTATCGGGTGTTATGTCTCTTCACATGTTCAACAAGTTCTAGCTACTTTACATATTCATTGTCCTTGCTCGTTCTGTGGATGGATCTGTTTGTCCAGGATTGGCAAATTCAGCCACGAGAAAAGTTTGTTCAGTAAAGCGGCACCCAGTATGAGACACTAATGCTTTATCAAACTACTGACTTATCATGATTGCTTGCTACCAACCGTCTGTCAAGACGCCAAAGGCCATATATAACATATTCATAAATTGAACATTAAATTGTATCATTCCCAGTAAATTGTAGTATCGGGGTTACAAAAATAACAGAGCTACACCATGTGGTGTATGGAGAATTGTGTGACATTGTCAATATTTTGATCATTAGCATAATTTCGGGGGCCATTAAGAAACTACTGGCTAACTTCGTCAACATTCTACATTTATCTCTACTGGAGTTGCTCTTTGGTACTCTGCGAAATCAAGACCTCTCCGTTATCTTCTTATATCTTTATCTGTCTACTTCTCTTTCTTCCCCCATTCATAGTTTCCTACAGATTGGACTTTGCAAGACCAGATGATCGCGATGAGTGGTCAAACCATTATCTGTCTTTTGAATCTAGGAGAGATGAAAGAAACAACGCGATAGCCACATCTTTGTGTAAGAAGTGGACAATACAAGACCTTCAGCAGGATCAATACACAACACATACACAGATATGTAAGTAAATAAAATTAACACTGCATAGCTAACTAATAATTAGATGTCAACACAAAATAATATATGAAATAAGAATGAAAGGACTCAATTTCCATCTGCTGTGAACTGATCCGGAATCGAAATGGCCTAGCCATAGCGGCCAGCGTGGGATATATGCATATATGGGCATTTCTGCGCCTTGACTTCTCATTTATATCCAACAGCTTAGGTAATCTCGTGAGGTCCAACACTAGTTGAAGATAGCAGCCATTGCCTACTATTAACAGTTATGTCACAATTGTAAATATTGAAACATATGGAGAAAAAAAAAGGAAAATAATATGAATGGAAAATGACAAAGAAAAAAGAAAAGAGCCCGGTTACGCCTGATGGAGTATAGGGAACATGATGTTATTGTCCATATTTTGCTTAGACTTGCAGCGTATTCTTTATGGGTTAATGTGGGCAGTACTACGTCCGTGCCGTTTTCTTCCCCATAAAAAACGTTGAACTGGTTTAAGCCCTGGAAGCCATCAATCAGAATCGAACACAACATCTTGTCTTTAGTAGTTTAGTTCACTAACCACTGAGCCACCGCGGCTCCAGAAAATGACAAAAATACGAAGAAATAATAATTAAGAAGAAGGAAAGAAGATATAAGAGTCGAAAAAGAGGATTGAAGATACTGAATAAGAAAAAGAGCAAATTGAGATAAGGTATGTGTTAAGAAGAAGTATGTACCGATGGTGTGGAAGAGACAAGATTGTAAAGCTAACTGGATTGAATTATTTTTAGTAGGATGGATGAATAAGAAAGGTACATTGCAAAAATAAGAAATGATCCAGAGCTGGCCTAAAGAAACTGAAAATTGGAGGGAATTAAATTGCTGGTAAAATCGGCAGACAGGTGTACATTTTAGACACGTTACATCTGTCAACTGTGATGTGTGTGCTTGACTCACATCTGATCCATGTGCCAGTAGCGTGGTGTCTGTCGGTTGGTCTCTGTCGCTTGGTGTCTGTCGGTTGGTGTCTGTCGCTTGGTGTCTGTCGGTTGGTGTCTGTCGCTTGGTGTCTGTCGGTTGGCGAATGTCGCTTTGTATCTGTCGCTTTGTTTTTGTCGCATAGTACCTGTCGTATAGTGTGTGTCGCATAGTGTCTGTCGCTTGGTGTCTATCGAGTAAAAACTATTTTCAGATCATCTGCACCTGTGCTGCGCAATCAGCACCTGGAACTAATAGACTTATTAAAGGTCATTAGCGGGGGCGAAGATAAATCGTAAACGCATTGGAATTGCTATTGCTATTACTATTACTTTAAATTCTATCTATCTATCTATCTATCTATCTATCTATCTATCTATCTATCTATCTATCTATCTATCTATCTATCTATCTATCTATCTATCTATCTATCTATCTATCTATCTATCTATCTATCTATCTATCTATCTATCTATCTATCTATCTATCTATCTATCTATCTATCTATCTATCTATCTATCTATCTATCTATCTATATATATATATATATATATATATATATATATATATATATCGACCTACCTACCTACCTACCTGTCTGTCTGTCGGTCTGTCTTTTTTTTTATCAATTTAGCGGTATATTTCAGAGGCAAAATATTTCATGTTTGTAAATATTAATCTATATTTTTGTTATATAAAACTTAACATATTATATTTTAATGTTTATATAATTAAACAAGGAATTATATTTCACCAATACAAAGATTATATAAGACAAATAAAAAGAATATGGTTTGACGACAGTTTACACTACTCAAATTGCGAGTGCCGCCCTGTCCTGCTAAACGTACATGACCGAAATCGGCATGGCGCTTGGTGCATCGAAACGTACCGAAGGATTTAAATTTTTATCATCATTATCATCGAGTGCCGTCTCCGCATCGACGGTTGGCTACCATGGAGCGCCATTCCACTCTGTCCCTTGCTTTGATGGTGCAGATTGTCATAGGTTGACTTGTCAATCTTTTAATGTTACTAGTCCATGTTAGTCTTGGTCTGCCTCTGCCTCTTTTACCTTGTATTTTCCCTTCCAATATACCTTTTATTAGGCTTTTGTGTCTTTTAACATACCCCAACAATTTCATTTGTCTTGTTCTAATTGTGTTTAGTAGTTCTCTTTTCATTTTTAGTTATTTTAAAACTTCATCGTTTGTTTTCTTAAATTAGTTAAATGTTCAGCTATTACAAAAGTCTTCACACAAGAAAGACCCACTGATTGGTGGATTGTGAATCTAACTGATCTCAATGTTTGCCTATAACTAGCTTTCTTCTTCTCGGTTCATGACCAGTTGAATTGGCGCATCTGAATCTGTCGGTGAAGAAACAATTGAATTCTCTCCAGAATTCTGCCCCAAGAACGCTTTCGCAGTTATCGACAAATAAAATGTTTCTATTCAGTCTCTTCATGCGAACCAATTACAGCACTAAAAGCCAGTGTTTACCTTATTTTTATTTACTTTTATTTTTTATTTAGGGATATCAATCTCAAATTACATGGGATTTTTAGGGAACGTTCGTTACAAGAGAGGAACCTGTTGAAAAGTATTTCATTGGACATTGGTTGTGTTTGTTAGGCTTACTGTTTTTTTTTGTTGTTTTTTTTGAGTCGATGACCATTTTTGTCTATTTTTATTTATTGAGTTGTTATTGAGCTGTTTATTGAGTATTTGGGAGCCGCGATAGCTCAGTGGTTAGTGAACCGTACTACAAAGGACAAGAGGTAGGGAACAAATCCCACTGACGGCTCCGGTTCACCCAGCCTTTAATGGGTACCTGATTTTTTTCTGGGAAAGTAAAGCGGTACGGGCGTAATACGGACCACATTACCCCAAAAATCATGTGCCGAAAGGTCTGTAAAATGTATGGTCACTAACACCATATTCCCTATACGCCACTTGGCGTGACGGCGGCTCTTTACTTTTTTTTTTTTTTTTTTTAACTTATTGAGTATTTGCGGGTCATTATCACTGCACTCCGAACATGCCCATAGGTGTTCAAATCCTCTCCCAATCAAGTCCCGCTGTGTCCGACTATTTTTTTTTTTATTTGCTGCCAACTTACATATAAATGTAGTGTAGGCTATAGACAGTAGGGTAATAATATTGCACTAGCTTGACGATAAAGTGAACGTGGTTCCGATCAAAGCTTGACGCTTCACGTTTGACACAGGTGATAAAAAAATGTGTGCCTGACTCATTGACAAAAAAAAAATAGTTTCTATGCGGCATTTTCTGATTACTGTGGTCAGCCGGGGAGAACTTACAAGACCGGAGAATAAAGGCCGATTGTCGGCGAGAAGTGATCGGCTCTGAGTTGTAATTTACCTACGATAGACAAAGCTGTTGACCCTTCCCGGGATTCGAGCCTCCGTTCTCCTGGTCTGGAGCCTGGCGAGTTATCGATTCGGCCATCCTCTCTCCCCTAATTCGTTGAGTCGTGTAAAGTAAGCAATAGTGTTTAAGAGCACCCGTCTTCCCCCACATTCAAATGCTGTGGTCAATCCGCACGTGGGAAAAAATAAATTCATCACGGGACACCTTTACCAATATAAATGGCGGCACTAGTTCAGCAAAGTTCCCCTAACGTCATGTCTTCTACTTGCACAAATTGCCTCCATGTCACGTGCACCGTCGAAACTACAATGTCAAGACTATATCCATCCCTTCTGAACCCTACACAATAATAACAGTCCCCAGCACTCTATTTTTTCCCCACAAACCAGGCTTCATGTAACTATCAGTTTTCAGTTTTCTTTGATTGACACTAATGGATCTCTAGAACACGTAATTGACAGACATACATTTATTTTAATGTCATTTTTAGATTAGCGCTCTGTGGCTGCTATTGAGCAGCTTTTGTTAGCAGTTTCTGTAGTTGTTTCTCAAAGGTTCATGGTCATGAATTATATTTTAAACAATTTTATTACAATTCCCTACCGTGCCGGGATATAATAATTGTAAGCAGAATTTTACAGCCATCAACAGATGCAGGATAAAATGAGCATACTTAATGAGAGATCACAACAGCTAGGACTCAAAATTATTAGAGAGAAGACCAACATTATGATAATTAGTGCAGTTGGCAATAACCAAATAAAATTATGAGAAATACCTCTATTAGACGTACAATCTTACATATATCTGGGCAGTAAAATAGACAGGATAAAATAGACCTGGAGACAGTTCAGAACTACAACTACTTGGACATACTATAACCAGTGATGGAAAATGTACAACTGAAATAGACAAACGAATATGAATGGCAAAAAAGCTATTTTAATGTCATGACGAACATACTAACATCAAAACAAATAACACCAGGGCTAAAACTAAGAATAGCAAAATATTACATCTTCTCAATATTCCTATATGGTGCAGAAACATGGACATTAGACAAGATAACAGAACAGAGAATTGAAACCTTTGAAATGTGGATATATAGAAGAATAGGTAGAATTGGATGGAAGGAAAAGAAAAATAATGAAGTCTTAAAACAACTAAAAATGAAAAGAGAACTACTAAACACAATTCAAACAAGACAAATGCGATTTTTGGGCCATGTTAAAAAACATTTATGGATTTTAATTCGTTTGCTGTGATACCGAGGCCTTCCATAACCAATAACCAATAACCAATAAAAAACATAACAGCCTACTAAAAGTAATCGTGGAGGGGAAAATACAAGGTAAGATAGGCAGAGACAGACCAAGACTAACATGGGCGAGTAACATCAAAAGATGGACAAACCAGCCTATGACAACCTGCACCATCAAAGCAAGAGACAGAGCAGAATGGCGTTCCTTGGTAGCCAACCTTCGTTGCGTAGACGGCACTCGATGATGATGATGATGATGATGATGATGATGATGATGATGATGATGATGATGATGATGATGATGATGATGATGAAAATAGACAAAGAGGAAGGAACAGAAAATTATACCAAAATAAGGATATCAAAAGCAAGAGGAGCTTTTTTTCACTGTGAAACATATGGAAGTCCCAAAAAATTAGGTTAAATACAAAAATAAACATTTTCAACTCCAATGTTGTCAGTCTGTGAAACATGGAGAACAACTAAAATGACAATCATGAAGATATAGACTTTCATTAATAGATGCTTACGCAGAATAAAAGGATGGTAATGGCAGGACAAAATCACTAACATAGAATTATGGAAATGTAACAGTCAAATACCAGTGGATAAAGAGATACAGCAAAGACGATGGCGCTGGATAGGACACACACTACGGAAAGCAACTGAGAGTGTTACATAACAGGCACGTTTTTTTTTGGAATCCCCATGGACAAAGACAAATAGGAAGACCAAGGAATTTTTGGAGAAGACAGATAGAAGCAGAGATGAAGATGATAAGGAAGACATGGAACGATCTTAAAAGAATGGCAAGAAGCAGAACGGCTTGGAAAGTGTTTGTTGAAGACATTTGCTCCACAGGGAGCTGAAAGGTAGAAGAAGAAGAAGGCTATTGAAAATGCTGCTCGATATCGTCTACTATCTTCGCCATTGATACGATATTTGTAGACGCAAAAGTGTCGTTTAGACTGATATGATATCAGTAAGGCTGTTCGTTTCGTTATTTAACTCATTTGTTTGCTTATCACACCGTTCATGAAAGCTATTCGCTGCGTTTAATATTTAGCTCAACTCTCTTTACCTTTCAATCTCTCAAGCTCTCCCTTTCTCTTTAGTGCCTCACCGTTTGTTGTCATTTTTCCCCGTCTTCTGTAGAAGGCTTTAGGCCGAAACGTCATTACTTTATTGTGCTCATTTTGTTATAAAGCTGTCACCATACCTTGGCGTGTATGTCACAACTCACTACTGGCTCCTTGCTACCAGCTTTACCTCATCACTACAAATAGTGGCATGTTCCCTCCCTTCTCCCTTTCTCTCCATACTCCTCTCTCTGTTTCTCCCCTTCTTCGCCTTCCTTTTTTCTTTTCCCTCTCTGCTTCACTCTTCCTCTTTCCTGTTTTCTCCACATCTTCTCCTTTTCTCTCCCCCGACCTCATTCTCTCCCCCTCTTTCCTATTTTCTCCTTCTCTCTCTCTCTCTTTCTCTCCCTTCGGTGTCACTCACTCTCATACTCTCTGTGTCTTTCTCTCCTGTCTCCTTCTATCTTCATCTCTCTCTCTCACTCCTCTTTGTCACAAATACACACTTAGCTCTCAGAAATAAAAAGAAGTTGTATCTCTCATTCACAAAAGCGTCGTAACTCTCATTCACAAATACACTCTTAACTTTCATTTGCAAACACCGTCCCAAAATATAGTCACAAACATACTCTTAACTCTCAGCCACAAACGCATTCATAACTCGCATTTATAAACACACTAGTAAAACACATTCATAACTCTCATTTACAAACATACTAGTAAAACGTATTCATAACTCTCATTTACAAACACACTAGTAAAACGCATTCATAACTCTCATTTACAAACACACTAATAACTCTCATTCACAAACACCGTCGTCACTTTCATTCACAAAACCCCCGTCACTCTAATTCACAAACACCGTCGTCATTCTCAAACATCGTCGTCACTCTCATTCACAAAACCACTGTCACTCTCATTCACAAAGAGCATCGTCACTCACATTCACAAACATCGCCGTCACTCTCATTCACAAACAGCAGCGTCACTCACATTCACAAACACCGTCGCCACTCTCGTTCACAAATATTGTCGTCACTCTCATTCACAAACATCGTCGCCACTCTCATTCACATATATCGTTGTCACTCTCACAAACATCGTCGGCACTCTCATTCACAAATATTGTCGTCACTCTCATTCACATATATCGTTGTCACTCTCACAAACATCGTCGCCACTCTCATTCACAAATATTGTCGTCACTCTCATTCACAAACATTGGCGTCACTCACATTCACAAACATCGTCGCCACTCTCATTCACAAACATCGTCGCCACTCTCATTCACAAACATCGTCGTCACTTTCATTCACAAATATCGTCGCCACTCTCATTCACAAATATCGTCGTCACTTTCATTCACAAATATCGTCGCCACTCTCATTCACAAATATCGTCGTCACTTTCATTCACAAACATCGTCGTCACTCTCATTCACAAATATCGTCGTCACTCACATTCACAAACATCGTCGCCACTCTCATTCACAAATATCGTCGCCACTCTCATTCACAAATATCGTCGCCACTTTCATTCACAAATATCGTCGCCACTCTCATTCACAAATATCGTCGTCACTTTCATTCACAAACATCGTCGTCACTCTCATTCACAAATATCGTCGCCACTCTCATTCACAAATATAGTCGCCACTCTCATTCACAAATATCGTCGCCACTCTCATTCACAAATATCGTCGCCACTTTCATTCACAAATATCGTTGCCACTTTCATTCACAAATATCGTCGCCACTCTCATTCACAAATATCGTCGCTACTCTCATTCACAAATAACGTTGCCACTCTCATTCACAAATATCGTCGTCACTCTCATTCACAAACATCGTCGCCACTCTCATTCAAAAATATTGTCGCCACTCTAATTCACAAACATCGTCGTCACTTTCATTCAAAAATATCGTCGCCACTCTCATTCACAAATACCGTCGTCACTCTCATTCACAAACACCGTCGCTACTCTCATTCACAAACATCGTCGCCACTCTCATTCAAAAATATTGTCGCCACTCTCATTCACAAACACTGTCGCCACTCTCATTCACAAACATCGTCGTCACTCTCATTCACAAATACCGTCGCCACTCTCATTCACAAACACCGTCGTCACTCTCATTCACAAACACCGTCGCCACTCTCATTCACAAACACCGTCGTCACTCTCATTCACAAACACCGTCGCCACTCTCAGCAGCACAAACATCTCTTCATGATTGCGTCATCTTTCCGATGAACCCACATCCTTTTCCGACAACTGATTTGTTTCTTCTATTCAGTGGCATCCAAGCACTCCTGGCTAGCCCACTATACTTCCATCAGGTACCGAATTGTGGGTGTCCGGTTAGCGCAATCGATAGGCGGTTGGCTTACCACGGCAACAGCCGGGGTTCGTACCCTGGCGAGGACACCTGGGTTTTACTAATTCCCTAAAAATTAGTGGGAGCCGCGATAGCTCAGTGGTTAGTGAACTGGACTACTAACGGACAAAGGGGTAGGGTTCGATCCCAACCGACGGCTCCGGGTTCACCCAGCCTTAAATGGGTACCGGATATTTTCTGGGAAAGTAAAGCAGCACGGGCGTAATACCGACCACATTACCCCAAAAATCATGTGCTGAAGGTCTGTAAAATATAGGGTCACTAACACCATATTTCCCTATACGCCACTTGGCGTGACGGGGGGTACTTTACTTTTTTACTTTTTACGGTTCTACCTTTGTGCCACCACCAGCAATGTTACCGCAAACAGGAAGACAAAATTGCTCTACATAATAAGCATCTTCACTGCGTCTTTATTTTAACAATATCAATATATTTACTATACTTCACCACTAGTCTGTTGTTTTTGTTGTTATGTAAAAAATAAGGTTAACACTTAACTTCCACAAACCATCAGGTAGGCGATGTACACAAGGGCAACAACCCGACCACATTTATTGATGACAACTTAAGTACAGTGGACGGGGAATTGAAATGTAACAAACGTCGATATTTAGAGTTTCTCGGCGATTTTTTAGCTTCACTCGTTCCTGTATCCGCAGTTTGTAGTTATTAAAAGATATCTCTTTTTAATTATGTATATTTGAACGGGTGAGATGTAGGATAGCATAGGCAGAAGCAGCTTTCAACAACAACAAAAATGAGAAATATACTGTTCAATCCATTTTTGACAATAGAAACAAGTAAAAAAAGAGTTCTTAGATGTTATGCATAGCCAGTTTTAACATATGGACGTGAATCATGGACAATAGGACAAGGGTCAACAATATCACTGGTGGCTGTGGAAATGTGGTTTTTACAGAAGAATGTTGAGAATATCAAGGTCAGCTATGAAGAGTGATGAAAAAGTTCTGAAAGTGGCCAAAGTAAAAAAAAAAGACATGTAATTTCCAATATTAGGAAGAAATAATCATCATTATTTTGTCGTGTAATTAGAAGGCAAATAGCTGCAATATATTGTTACAACTGGGAAAATTGAGGAACGAAGAAATAGGGCGGAGCAAAGAGAAAAGATACCAGACAGCTTAAGAGAATGGCTTGGCAGAAGACCAACAACAGAAATGATAAATAACTGTTGAGATCGAATGTTGTGGAGAAACATGTTCAACTATGCCAGTAGGCATGGTACTTAATGGTGATGACTATATGCATTAAACAACTGCAATATGTTAAATAAAGTGACTCAGCAAATTTTTTTTTTATCCCCAATAAAGTGACTAAACAATTGCAATTTATCAAATAACGGGAAAAAAAAGTAGAGCCCTTTCACGCCGAGTGGCGTATAAGCAATAGTGTGTTAGTGACCATAATTTTTATAGACTTTCGGCACATGATATTTGGGGAAATGTGGTCAGTATTACGCCCGTGCGGCTTTACTTTCATAGAAAAAAATCCTGTAGCCACTTAAACCTGGGTGAACCCGAAAGCCGTCAGGATCGAACCCGATCTCTAGTCATTTGTGGACCAGTTCACTAACCACTGAGCTATATCGGCTCCCATATCAAATAAAGTAACTCAACAATTCCAAAATCCAATAAAATGACTCAATAAATGGCACACATCCAACAAAATGACCCAAAAAAAACTATCAAACCTCTAATAAATTAATTAAATAATTGTTCGACTTACAGTAGAGTGATGCGATATGTCTGTCCAGCTACAAATACGTCAAGCAGGGCAAAAACCTTGCTCTCCACATTGCCAGCTGCCCTGCTGGCTCCAAAGTCCATTCATTGATCCAGTAATTACAAAACATCAGTAACAATGAACAAATCAGTGTTACAACAACGTTGATAAATCCCCCGGTACATAAGTGAACATTGTGTCCATTTGTTTCCAACGGAACTCATTTAACTACAACCATTCTCCTATCAATGTTATGGAGAAGAACAGCTTCTTGGCTCTTTGAGGTTAGAGAAGATTTCGTCCACGTCCTGTAGAGGTAGATGGTGCTAGAGAACATTTCGTCCACGTCCTGTAGAGGTAGATGGTGCTAGAGAACATTTCGTCCACGTCCTGTAGCAGTAGATGGTGTTAGAGAACATTTCGTCCACGTCCTGTAGAGGTAGAAGGTGTTAGAGAACATTTCGTCCACGTCCTGTAGAGGTAGATGGTGCTAGAGAACATTTCGTCCACGTCCTGTAGCAGTAGATGGTGTTAGAGAACATTTCGTCCACGTCCTGTAGAGGTAGAAGGTGTTAGAGAACATTTCGTCCACGTCCTGTAGAGGTAGATGGTGTTAGAGAACATTTCGTCCACGTCCTGTAGAGGTAGATGGTGTTAGAGAACATTTCGTCCACGTCCTGTAGAGGTAGATGGTGTTAGAGAACATTTCGTCCACGTCCTGTAGAGGTAGATGGTGTTAGAGAACATTTCGTCCACGTCCTGTAGAGGTAGATGGTGCTAGAGGACATTTCGTCAACGTCATGCTGCAGTAGATGGTGTTAGAGAACATTTCGTCCACGTCCTGTAGCAGTAGATGGTGTTAGCGAACATTTCGTCCACGTCCTGTAGCAGTAGATGGTGTTAGAGAACATTTCGTCCACGTCCTGTAGCAGTAGATGGTGTTAGAGAACATTTCGTCCACGTCCTGTAGCAGTAGATGGTGTTAGCGAACATTTCGTCCACGTCCTGTAGCAGTAGATGGTGTTAGAGAACATTTCGTCCACGTCCTGTAGCAGTAGATGGTGTTAGTAACCATGTTTTTTTTTTCCCGTGCAGAAAAATCTCCGGTAATCACTTGTAGAGAAAAAAAATTCGCAACATCTTGGATTTGAACGTGGACCCATCTGATAAGTATGAAACGCACTAAATTCACGGCTTCTTCAAGAAAGAAAGAAAGAAAGAAAGAAAGAAAGAAAGAAAGAAAGAAAGAAAGAAAGAAAGAAAGAAAGAAAGAAAGAAAGAAAGAAAGAAAGAAAGAAAGAAAGAAAGAAAGAAAGAAAGAAAGAAAGAAAGAAAGAAAGAAAGAAAGAAAGAAAGAAAGAAAAAAAAAAGAAAAATATAAAATAAGAAAATTATGATGATGGTTGTAATTTATGAAGATGATGCTGATGATGATGAGATAATGATGCATAAGAGCATCAAGAAAAAGGAAGAAAATCAGAAAGGAAAAGGATAAAACTAATGTAGCGCGATGACAATATAATAAGGAAGTGTCATAACTGATTTATAAAAAAAATTGGCAAAGAACTAACCAAATGACATCTCAAAGTAACAAAGTGAGTTTACGTTTAGCAAACTTTGATAAAATAACATATTTGGATTTTACATAAAATGGGTGTTCAAATCAGCGACTTACTTTTAGTTGGCGAAAAGAAATGAAACAATGGCATGAACAATGAAATGCAAATCAATTCAGAGGAAGAGGTATGTATACGGCACTCGGAAAAAATGACAAATAATCATCATCGCGTGCCTTCTCCGCAACGAAGGTTGGCTACCATGGATCGCCATTCTACTCTGTTTCTTGCTTTGATGGTGCAGGCTGACATAGATTGATTTGTCCATCTTTTGATGTTACTCGTCCATGTTAGTCTTGGTCTGCCTCTGCCTCTTTTACCTTGTATTTTTCCTTCCAATATTACTTTTAGTAGGCTGTTGTGTCTTTTAGCATGCCCTAAAAATGTCATGTGTCTTGTCTTAATTGTATTTAGCAGTTCTATTTTTATTTTCAGTTGTTTTAAAACTTCATCGTTTGTTATCTTTTGTTTCCATCCAATTCTACCTATTCTTCTATAAATCCACATTTCAAAGACATCAATTTTCTGTTCTGTTTTCTTGTCTAATGTCCATGTTTCTGCACCATACAGGAATATTGAGAAGACGTAACATTTTGCCACTGTTAGTTTCAGCCCTGCTGATACTTGTTTTGTTGTTAGTTTATTGTCAATAACAATAACAAATAATCAACAACAGAAAAAAAGTGTTCCCTAGCGTTTGGCTTTTCATGGCAAGGCGCTGTGCCACTGAGTACGGGTTCGACCCTGCTTTGCTCCATATATTGTTCTTTGTTTTTTTTTTCTGTTGTTGATTATTTGTCATTTTTTCCGAGTGCTGTAAACATATCTCTTCCTGTGAATTTATTCGATGATTATCGCCCCGGAAGTTTCCCTCTATAATAATATTTCATTTATTATTATTTGTCTCCATAATGAAATGCAGCGTGTTGTATAGAAGGGACATACAACTGGAAACCCTTCTCTTCACCGTCACAGAGGGAGAGGACGAAGAGCGACGTACATGGAAGGCTGGTCACAGATTTGCGAGACTACCACACTACGTAACCAAATAGCGTCAATAGGACAGCCCCCAGCCACAAACGCGGACCATGGAGCAACGCTCGCAGTAGTACCTGTTCCGGGTCACCGGTTATGTCAGATTTTTTTCCCCCCTCACACTATACAATATCAGAAAGAGGTTAAGGCAAAGAAATGCAAATGAATGCATAAAAATGCGAAGCTGCAGTAAAGCTGAATTCGAGGAAAAATTGAAAAAAAAATTAAAAAATGGTATGTTAGAAGCTTTACGTGATTAATAGACGACACAGATTCGAACTACGTTTCGGCCAATAGGCCTTCAGCAGGAACAAACAAACAACATACACACACAGATAAAAGGAAGATCTACAGGGAAGTCAACATATTTCGATTATTTTGTTTTTGATGTTTCATTACTAGTTAGCTATGTAGGATTAGTTTTATTTATTCACATATCTGTGTGTGTATGTTGTTTGTTTGTTCCTGCTGAAGGCCTATTGGCCGAAACGTAGTTCGAATCTGTGTCGTCTATTAATCACGTAAAGCTTCTAACATACCATTTTTTAATTTTTTTTTCAATTTTTCCACAATATCAGAAAGCTGCTCAAAGGCCAAACATTTTTTAAAATTTACTTTATTTTCCAAATGGATGTTTTTTTTTTTTTTTTTTTTTTTTTGTAATTATTATTTTTACTTGACGATCAGTTTCAACGTTTGATTTCTAGATCAGATACAATTTCGTAGATAAGTGTTATAAGAGCCAGCTGATTTGAAGGTGTGGTAGACAACAGTGCCTTTAGATTTGTGTGTGTGCTTATTGTGTTATTATGATTCTGTGGAGTCATGGGATAATGTCAAACTATCGGATTTACATGAGGTTTGTAAATCTGTTAATGAAAAGCAGAACTACTAGGCTGACGAGCGCTTCTAGAGCCAGCATACACAACAGTGGACAAGAACATGAACTAATTGACAAACCCAGGAACATAACAACAGGCAAAAAAAAAAATAACTAATGCACCAAAAACAAGTACACAAGACAGCAGACAAGTAAAGGAACTATTTAATGTAAACATATACAACAAACAGGAGAGAGATGCGTGAACTAATATTTGAAAACGTACAAAAACAACAAAAGAGCAAACTAACTATAATATATTAGCAACTATAAACACTCGATGAGTGTCTGTTTAACTGAAGATCATCTTTAAGCAAACCGTGATGTATTTCTTGTAGCCATTAAAATATTCAAAAACGTATTCATTTTTATTCATGGCGCCCTCGTGGTTGAAGGACTATGTGCGCATTCAAGTTAACAGGGGGCTGAAACTACGGGTACATTATCTACTGAATATTGAAGGTAACACATTGCTGTTGTGCTGTTAATGGCGCAGACCTTTTTTTTCTAAACGTGCATTTTGATTACTTCGTGTATGTTATTTTATTAACCTGCATATCTGAACCTACACCTGTTTTTTTTTTTTTTGTAGATTCTTTTTATTCTTAAATAATAAAAAAAAGAAAGAAAGAATGTAATTAACTCGTGCGTGTAACCATTTAATACAGTTTGAGAACACCTTCCTCTGTTGTTTTCAACATGTAGTCTAAAGTCTAAAGCATT
Source organism: Megaustenia siamemsis (assembly GCA_032433765.1). NCBI lineage: Eukaryota > Metazoa > Mollusca > Gastropoda > Stylommatophora > Ariophantidae > Megaustenia > Megaustenia siamemsis. Next base: position 141,504,432 of record JAVIAB010000051.1, on the reverse strand, counting down.
CATTGACTACAAGATTTAGATCTTTGAAACAGAGCTGTTCTTAAAACTGTGATATTATAACTAAACGAAACAGGTGACAACGTCAATTATTTATTAGGGCCCAAATAGCCTCCCACGCATGAACAGAAACAAGCGAGCCCAAATGTTTTGAGGCTTAGAGCTCAGGCCTCATTCATCAACTTCCAGGACCGTCCGGTAGCTAGTGAGTGCATCTCTTCCACGTGGTCGCTGGTCTCTAACAAAGCATCGCCTACAGAAGTGAGGGCGACATGTGCCCAACCCACACCTCTGCGCAAATTATAAGATCCAAGCACGGAGACCGCGCGCGGACAACACCAGATATCCACTCTACTGGACGCTGCTCACATACTTTGTTACCCAGTGCGCACGTAGAAGGGAAACTTTGACAAAATTAAGTAGCAACAGTTACAACTACAGTGGAAAGATAATAACTACAACATTACAGCGCAGCCATCTGTTAACGTAAGACATCTTGCTGTGCCTAGCAATCATCTACTAAACGGCAGGACAATATTGATGCATTCTGCAACCGAAGAGTAGTGACTGTCGCTGAACGAAACAATTCTCCATCCAAAACATAATGTACCTGACAAACAAGCCAGCCAGAACAAACAAGTGCACAAGAGCAGGCCAGAGTTGTCCCCAGCTCGCCGGGAACCAATCACCACTAGTTGGTACCGATGGATTAATGCGGGAGACCTGACGCTATCGCAAGTAAGTTGACAACTGTTTTCTTTTCTTTTAATAAACTGGCTTTCCTGACAAATGTCAACACTTCCTTGTTCCTTGTCATTTTCAAATAGTCAAGTATGCAAACTTCATGATGTTATTCATATTTATCTGCTTTGTACAGCTAAGTTGGAATAGGATTCTGATGCAAATTACCGAAGAGCGGACAGAAACAATTTTACTTTGATTGTTATGAGGGCAGACACTAGAAGAGCGAAGTTATTGAAGAGTGATGTCATTTAGGATTTTAGCCTGAGTTGGTAGAAAAACGGAGTTGATAAAGAAAAACAGTAAAAAAAATGAGTTGATGAAATCAGGCAGTACAAAAATAGTGTTGATAAAATGAAGCAGTGAAAAAAAAAAATAGAATTCATGAAGTTAGGAAGTAAAACATTTATAAAAGTTAATTGTGTCTTTCAGTAGAGAAAAATAGAAATTATGTAGTTAGTCATTTAAGATATAAAATTAATACTGAAATAGTACAAATATAAACTGACCGGCTGGATCAATGTTTGAAAAAGAAACGTTACAGGCCAAGCTTTGATAGGCAATAGGCAAGATATCATGAACGTAAATATTTATATTTATTAATTAGTTTCATTACTGATTTAATAAAATGGTTGCTATGCATTGCTTTTACTATTATTTTCGTTGCATTTGGTTGGTTCGTTCCCTAGTTTAGTTGCTAGGTCGGTTGGTTGGTTGATTGGTAGATTGCTTGTTGGTTAGATATTTTGTTGTTAGGTTAATTGTTTGGTTGGTTGGCAGATCATTTGGTTGGTTGACTGATTGATTGGTTGGTTGATTGATTGCTTGGTTGGTTGATTGTTTGGTTGGTTGCTTGGTTGACAGATCGTTTGGTTGGTTGATTGATTGCTTGGTTGGTTGGTTGATTGATTGCTTGGTTGGTTGTTTGACTGGTTAGTTGTATGGTTGCTCGGTTTGTTAGTAGTTTGATTGGTTAGTTGACTTGTCAGTTATTTGATTGTTCGGTTGGTTGATTGATTGCTTGGTTGGTTGATTGCTTGGTTGGTTGGTTTATTGCTTGATTGGTTAGTTGCCTGGTGGCTCGGTTGATTAGTTATGTAACCAGTAGATTGTGAGTCTCTGATTTTAGATTCAATGTCAAGTAAATAGATTTCGTGCTGGCAAATTTTATGATAGAGTTAATAATATGGATAATTTAACAATTATATCTCAATGACCTCACGTATCTCAATCAGCGAGATCCCCAGCCAATATCTCAATGACCTGGCGTGTACCAATCAAACAGAGAGATCCCCTGCCAGTACATTAATGACCTGTTGCGTCTCAATCAAATAGGGAGACATATAGCCAGCATCTCAATAACCTCGCGTGTCTCAAATCAAACAGATATATCCCCAGCTGGTAACTCAATAACCACGCTTGTTTCCATAAAAGAGAGATCACAAGACTAAATTTCAATGACCTCACGGGTCTCAATCAAACAGACACTTCCTCAGCCTGTATCTCAATCACCTCATCTTATGTGTCTGAATTTAACAGGGAGATCCCCAGTTTGTATATCAATGACCTCACATGTCTCAATCAAACAGAGAATCTTCACTCTGTAACTCATTAACCTGAAGAGTTTCCATGAACGAGAGATCACCAGTCTATAATCAATAACCTCACATATAACTATTTTAAAAAAGAAAGATCACATGCCTGTATCTTAATGACTTCACGTGTCTTAGTAAAGAGATATCACCAACTTTTATCAGAATGACCTCACGTGTATCTATCAGAGCCACATCATCAGTCTATATAAGAAATAGCTCTTGTATCTCTAACGGAATAGGAATCAGTTTGTAAAAGAATGAGCTCGCGTGTCTCTCTCGCAAAAAGATTTCGCCAGTCAGAGTCAGAATAACGTCAGATATATATAACATATCTAGATCGTCAGCTGGTACGAAATTGAGCTCACAACTCTCTATCACTGTAAGGTCATCAGTCTGTATCAGGTTTAGCTCACGCAACAGAGCGAGATGCCCATGCCGTTTCAGAATGAGCTCATGTGTCTCTGTTAGAGCGAGATGCCCAACCTCTTTGTCATTGACAGCACTTGTCTCTACTCGAATGAGACGTCAAGCTATTATGCAGAATGACCTCACGTGTTTACGAACAAACAGACATCCCTAGTCTGTATCTTAACCGCAATGACCTCGCATGTCTCAAACAAACAGAGAGATCCCTGGTCCGTATCTCAATGACCTCACAGGCCTAAATAAAAAAGACGGATCTCCAGTCTGTATCTCAATGACATCACGTGCGTAAATAAAACAGACATATCTTCATTCTGTATCTCAATAACCCCTAGTGCCTCAGTCAAACAGGCAGATCTCCAGTCTGTATTTCAATTACCTCAAGTGCCTCAGTCAAACAGACAGATCTCCTTGTCTGTGTTTCAATTACCTCAAGTGCCTCAGTCAAACAGACATATCTCCTTGTCTGTATTTCAATGACCTCAAGTGCCTCAGTCAAACAGGCAAATCTCCAGTCTGTATCTCAATGACCTCAAGCGCCTCAGTCAAACAGACAGATCTCCAGTCCGTATCTCAATGACCCCACGTGTCTCAATCTAATAGAGAGATCACCAGCATGCATCTTAATGATCTCACGGGTCTCAATCAAGCAGAGAGATCACCAGCCTGCATCTCAATGACCCCACGTGTCTCAATCTAATAGAGAGATCACCAGCCTGCATCTCAATGATCTCACGTGTCTCAATCAAGCAGAGAGATCACCAGCCTGCATCTCAATGATCTCACGTGTCTCAATCAAGCAGAGAGATCACCAGCCTGCATCTCAATGATCTCACGTGTCTCAATCAAGCAGAGAGATCACCAGCCTGCATCTCAATGATCTCACGTGTCTCAATCAAGCAGAGAGATCACCATCCTGCATCTCAATGATCTCACCTGTCTCAATCAAGCAGAGAGATCACCAGCCTGCATCTCAATGATCTCACGTGTCTCAATCAAGCAGAGAGATCACCAGCCTGCATCTCAATGATCCCACGTGTCTCAATCAAGCAGAGAGATCACCAGCCTGCGTCTCAATGATCTCACGGGTCTCAAACAAACAGAGAGATCACCAGGATGTGTCTCAATAACCTCACGTGTCTCAATCAAGCAGAGATATCACCAGGCTGCATCTCAATGACCTCCTGTGTCTCAATCAAGCAGAGAGTTCACCAGCCTGCATCTTAATTACCTCACGTGTCTCTATCAAGCAGAGAGATCACATGCCTGCATCTCAATTACCTCACGTGTCTCTATCAAGCAGAGAGATCACCAGCCTGCATCTCAATTACCTCACCTGTCTCTATCAAGCAGAGAGATCACCAGCCTGCATCTCAATGACCTCACCTGTCTCAATTAAGTAGAGAGGTCACCAGCCTGCATCTCAATGACCTCATGTGTCTCAATCAAACAGAGAGATCACCAGCCTGCATCTCAATGATCTCACGGGTCTTAAAAAAAAAAAAAGATCGTCAGGATATATCTCATTGACCACCCCTGTTTTCATAACAGAGAGATATTCAGCCTGTACCTCAATAATCTGACGTATGATCTCACACGTCACTGTTAGAGTGAGATGTCCAGCTTGTTTAAGAATAAGTTCACATGTCTCTGTTAGAGTGAGATGTCCAGCTTGTTTAAGAATAAGTTCACATGTCTCTGTTAGAGTGTGATGCCCAGCTTGCTTAGGAATAAGTTCACATGTCTCTGTTAGAGTGTGATGCCCAGCTTGCTTAAGAATGAGTTCACATGTCTCTGTTAGAGTGAGATGACCAGCTTGTTTCAAAATGAGTTCACATGTCTCTGTTAGAGTGAGATGTCCAGCTTATTTCAAAATGAGTTCACATGTCTCTGTTAGAGTGAGATGACCAGCTTATTTCAAAATGAGTTCACATGTCTCTGTTAGAGTGAGATGACCAGCTTGTTTCAAAATGAGTTCACATGTCTCTGTTAGAGTGAGATGACCAGCTTATTTCAAAATGAGTTCACATGTCTCTGTTAGAGTGAGATGTCCAGCTTGTTTAGGAATAAGTTCACATGTCTCTGTTAGAGTGAGATGACCAGCTTGTTTCAAAATAAGTTCACATGTCTCTGTTAGAGTGAGATGACCAGCTTATTTCAAAATGAGTTCACATGTCTCTGTTACAGCGCTATATCCAGGTTGTTTAAAATAAAAGAGGTCACATGTTTCTGTTAGATCGAGATGCCAAGTATGTCTAAAAATGTATTTTATCATCATCATCATCGAGTGTCGTCTCCGCATCGAGGGTTGGCTACCATGGAGCGCCATTCTGCTCTGTCTCTTGATTTGATGGTGCAGATTGTCATAGGCTGGTTTGTCCATCTTTTGGTGTTACTCGTCCATGTTAGTCTTGGTCTGCCTCTGCCTCTTTTACCTTGTATTTTTCCCTCCAGGATTACTTTTAGTAGACTGTTGTGTCTTTTAACATGCCCCAAAATCGCATTTGTCTTGTTTGAATTGTGTTTAGTAGTTCTCTTTTCCTTTTTAGTTGTTTTAAGACTTCATCGTTTGTTTTCTTTTCCTTCCATCCAATTCTACCTATTCTTCTATATATCCACATTTCAAAGGCTTCAATTCTTTGTTCTGTTTTCTTGTCTAATGTCAATGCTTCTGCACCATATAGAAATATTGAGAAGATGTAATATTTTGCTATTCTTAGTTTTAGCCCTGGTGTTATTTGTTTTGATGTTAGTATGTTCTTCACGACATTAAAATTACTTTTCGCCATTCCTATTCTTTTGTTTATTTCAGTTTTAGATTTTCCATCATTGGTTATATAGTATGTCCAAGGTAGTTGTAGCTCTGAGCTGTCTCCAGGTCTATTCCTTCAATTTTTATATCCACTTGTGGGTTTTGAGCATTTTCTTTGTTTATGATCATAGTTTTAGTCTTTTTGATATTCATATCTAGTCCATATTTTTTGCTTGTCGTGTTTATTTCATTAAGTAATTGTTGTAGATCTTTAGGATTTTCTGCTATCAGAATGTATCTACGTGTCTTTATTAGATTCATATTGCCCAGCTTGTTTCAGAATCAGCTTACGTATCTCTCTTAGGGCGAGATGCCCAGCTTCTTTGAGAATGACATCACATGTCTTTATCAGAAAGGGATGCAGCTTGTGTCAGAATGACCTTATGAGTCTCAATCAAACATAGAGATCCCAAGCCCGTATCGTAATGAGCTCGCGTGTCTCAATCAGAAAGACAGACCTCTAATTGCCTCTCAATTATTACACTTGTCTCAATCAAACATAGAGATAACCAGTTATATCTCAATGACCTACAGTTTCTAATTAATGAAGAAAGATTCTCAATCTGTATTTCACTGACTTCACGTGTATCATTCAAAGAGAGAGATCACCAGCCTGTATCTCAGTGACCTCACGTGTATCATTCAAAGAGAGAGAGAGATCACCAGCCTGTATTTCACTGACTTCACGTGTATCTTTCAAAGAGAGAGAGAGATCACCAGCCTGTATTTCACTGACTTCACGTGTATCATTCAAAGAGAGAGAGATAACCAGCCTGTATTTCACTGACTTCACGTGTATCATTCAAAGAGAGAGAGACCACAGACTGTATTTCACTGACTTCACGTGTATCATTCAAAGAGAGAGAGAGATCACCAGCCTGTATTTCACTGACTTCACGTGTATCATTCAAAGAGAGAGACAACCAGCCTGTATTTCACTGACTTTCACGTGTATCATTCAAAGAGAGAGAGAGACCACCAGCCTGTATTTCACTGACTTCACGTGTATCATTCAAAGAGAGAGAGATCACCAGCCTGTATTTCACTGACTTCACGTGTATCATTCAAAGAAAGAGAGACCACCAGCCTGTATTTCACTGACTTCACGTGTATCATTCAAAGAGAGAGAGGTCACCAGCCTGTATTTCACTGACTTCACGTGTATCATTTAAAGAGAGAGAGAGACCACCAGCCTGTATTTCACTGACTTCACGTGTATCATTCAAAGAGAGAGAGAGAGATCACCAGCCTGTTTTTCACTGATTTCACGTGTATCATTCAAAGAGAGAGAGACCACCAGCCTGTATTTCACTGACTTCACGTGTATCATTCAAAAAGAGAGAGATCACCAGCCTGTATTTCACTGACTTCACGTGTATCATTCAAAGAGTGAGACCACCAGCCTGTATTTCACTGACTTCACGTGTATCATTCAAAGAGAGAGGAGAGATATATCACCAGCCTGTATTTCACTGACTTCACGTGGTATCATTCAAAGAGAAAGACCACCAGCCTGTATTTCACTGACTTCACGTGTATCATTCAAAGAGAGAGAGACCACCAGCCTGTATTTCACTGACTTCACGTGTATCATTCAAAAAGAGAGAGACCACCAGCCTGTATTTCACTGACTTCACGTCTATCATTCAAAGAGAGAGATCCCCGGGCTATATCTCAATGACCTCACGTGTCTTAATCAAGGAAATAAATCCGCAGCTCGTTTCAGAATGACTTTACGTGTCTCAATCAAACAGATAATTCCGCAGCTCGTTTCAGAATGACCTTACGTGTCTCAATCAAACAGACAAATCCGCAGCTCGTTTCGGAATGACCTTACGTGTCTCAATCAAACAGACAAATCCGCAGCTCGTTTCGGAATGACCTTACGTGTCTCAATCAAACAGACAAATCCGCAGCTCGTTTCGGAATGACCTTACGTGTCTCAATCAAACAGACAAATCCGCAGCTCGTTTCAGAATGACCTTACGTGTCTCAATCAAACAGATAAATCCGCAGCTCGTTTCAGAATGACCTTACGTGTCTCAATCAAACAGACAAATCCGCAGCTCGTTTCGGAATGACCTCACGTGTCTCAAGGAAGTAGAGAGATCACATCATATGAGATAAGTTACCCAGCCGATGCATTATGTGCTTCTTCACAATAGTCAAAAGATCATCATTTACTCTGATTGCTTGCTGTATGTACAGTTTAACACAAGACAGTACAATATAAAACAATATGTGCATTTGGCCCTTGGCGTCTTGAAAGACGGTTGGTAACAAGAAATCAGGATAAGTCGGTAGTTTGGTAAAATATTAATGTTTTATGCTGGATGCTGTTTTGCAGCTTCTCTCGTGGCTGAACCTGCCAATATTGGATAGACATATTCGACAGCAGAAGGAACAAGATGTATACGTGGTGCCTAGCTTCGGTTCCTTTCTTCTGCATCTTTTGTCTTCTGAATTTGATATCAACGCTGCCTTGAATGTTGCTGTGCCATGTTTTGTTTCTTATCACCATGTGCTACAATCTGCAACTAGATATTCCCAGTTGATTTCACTGATAGAGAATCCACTCAAGGAAGTCCTGCAAACAAGCTTATATCTCAGCACTGGTCTGCCCTTTGGTCTTTTCTCGTCCTTAAGTACGCCATACAATATTTGTTTTGGAATACGATTGTTTGACATTCTTATTACATGACCCAGGCACCATAATCTCCGATCCTGAAATAAAATATAAAACAATACAATATATCACAATACAACAGCATGCATTACAAAATATTACTGGTTTTTTTACTCGTTTCTCTGTTGTTTTTCAGTATATACAAATGTTTATGTACCAGAAAAGTTTGACAGTTTGAAAGCTTTACTGAAGCAGCTGAGAAAGTTTCAAATTGACAGCTAAAAAAGAGAACCTAGGGCGTTTTGAAAGAGGCCAAAGTGGAGGGGAAAAGTTGTTATCAATATTAGGAGAAAACAATCATCATTTTTGCCTTGCAATGGAAAAGAGTTAGCTGGAATATGTTTAGACAGCTGGAAAAAAAATGAGGGAAAACGAGAGAGAATATCAACCAGATAGTTGAAGATATTACATTTAACATATTACATTCAAGATATTACATTCAAGATATTACGTTTAAGACAATTACTCTAAACCAACTTCTAAGAATTGCAAATTGTACATTATTTCGCTGGCTGAAAAGCCGGCGTACGGTGTTTGAATCCGGCGGTAGGCAGAAAGGATTCTTTTTGTATCAGGGGTAAAATAAAAACCCCGAGTCTCACACGTTGTCGTGACGTTGTGGCGACTGCTTTGACTAAGCGGCCTTTATCCCTCTGGTCCTATCGTGAGGCCCCCAACATAAACCAGCAATGGTACGATGTGTCGTAAAAATAGTTTTGTAATGTCAGAGCATGGTCCAGAACGGATTGACTCTTGTGAGTGCCCTATCCTCCGATCAGAGTTCGATTAAGAAGAAGAAGAAGCTTAAGATAGTTGAAGAGAATAGTTTTGTTATCAGAACTATAGGAAGTCAAAACCAGAAATGATAAAAATGTGTAAATTTTTAATGTTTTGTGCATAGACAAGATCTCCTACGCCAGAAGTACATGGTGCTTGACAATAAAATATGTGCAGACACACATACATACGTGCACAACATATTGCAGATACAAACAATAATCATATAAGCAGCACCAGCAGACCCCGTGAGGTGAAGAATTTCATTTACTAACAATGTAGATGTTGAACCTTAATGGGGGGCGTATCCACAGAAAAGGGCGTTTACTTTGTCTCATTCGAGCAACAGCTCAGACCTGGTTACAATTGAGAAAAGTATTTGCTTAAGGATTCTCTAAAGTTGAGAAAATATTTTCCTTCTGATAAACAAGTCCTGTTTGAACGGTTGCATAAGGGTTAAAGTAGCTGGGCGCGAATCAGCTTCTCTTGTTATTGCCGTGTGAGAAACTGGTAATCGAATCACTTCGTATTCGACGATAGAGTGAAGTGCTAATATAACGAATGGAGAGAGGATTGTAGTCTTATCAGAACAACTTCTAAAAGTACCTAATTCACGGTCGATTACTTGAAAAATGGCAGGTTGAAGTATGGGTAGGGTTAAAGGTCAGGTAGTTCGTTTTTACGAAGTCAATTTGTGGTATCGTAAGATAAACAACATTAACCGATTCAATCTCTTTAATTCGTTTCAGCCTGTGGCTATTTCGAAACAGGGAAGAGAACTGTAAACAGAATATTTCGAAGGCTACATCGGAAGTTGTAAAATAGCGCAGGAAATTTTTTATTTATTTATTTATTTTTATGTTTTTATTTTTTTTATTTTATTATTTTTTTTTTTTGGAGGGGGGGGGGGGGGTTTATTGTGCTTTTTTTTGGCCTTGATATTGATTACTTGAGAGTATGAATTCTACGAAATCTTGGTTACGGTTTTCCGGGAAAAAGAATGAGTTGGTAGATTGCTAAAAATAGTAACGATGACATTTTAAATTGGGCCGTGGCAAAATGGCAATATTAAACTTGTTACCTACAGCAAGAAGAAAGATGCTGCAACAAATGGGAATATGCAACTTGTTATCTACAGCAAGAAGAAAGATGCAGCAAGAAATGGAAAAATAAAACTTATTATCTACAGCAAGAAGAAAGATGCTGCAACAAATGGGAAAATGAAACTTGTTATGTACAGCAAGAAGAAAGATGCTGCAGCAAATGGGAATATGAAACTTGCTAACTACAGCAAGAAGAAAGATGCAGCAAATGGGAAAATTAAACTTGTTACCTACAGCAAGAAGAAAGATGCAGCAAGAAATGGAAACATGAAACTTGTTATGTACAGCAAGAAGAAAGATGCAGCAACAAATGGGAAAATGAAACGTGTTGCCTACAGCAAGAAGAAAGATGCAGCAACAAATGGGAAAATGAAACGTGTTGCCTACAGCAAGAAGAAAGATGCAGCAACAAATGGGAAAATGAAACGTGTTGCCTACAGCAAGAAGAAAGATGCAGCAACAAATGGGAAAATGAAATGTGTTGCCTACAGCAAGAACAAAGATGCGCAACAAATGGGAAAATTCCGAGGCGAATTGATGGACGAGAGCAGAGAAAAGTGATTCGACAGCTTTAGGGTTTATGTAAAATAAACATACAATTGTATCTAGCAGCTAAATTAGTAGAGAGGCGAGACAAAAAAAAAACATGACGTATTGGCAAAAGCCTTTATCGGTTACAAGAACAAATAAAATATTTAAAAATTAACAGAATAAGCAAATACTATTCTAAAATAAACAAAGAAATATCAACACAAAACGAAACATTGATCTGAAAAATGGCGGAAAAAAAACGGTAGCCAGAATTTACGTAGATGCTGGTTACGTGATTAATACGCGACTGAATAAAGAATAATTTAGAGCAGTGGTTCTCAAGCATTCTTTGACCGCGGACCCCTATTAAATACGTTTTGTCGTCGCGGACCACCAGGATTTATTTTCTTTTGTGATTTCATGCATTCATACTCTCTTTAAATGTAGTTACAAAATAGCATACATTGACTTTTGAAGCCTTCGCGGACCTCCCTGTGACGGCATCGCTGACCCATGGTTAGGGGGTGGGGGGATCAGAGTTTGAGAAACGCTGAATTAGAGTATGACATTGCAGAAAATCAATAGCAGAATTGATGAACAACTGTAGAGACAAAGAGATGCTGAGAATCTTCACTGCGGCCATCACCTACGACAGAAGGCGTGGTATTTGAATATTAGTGGAGAGTTTGCAACTCCAGAGGTAATGTAGAAGAAATAGTACTTTGATATGGGTTACTACTTTGTGGCGGTCTGAGCTGTTGGTACAGATTGTAGAAGAGGCGTAGCACGGAGGGAAAATGAATGGCGGGAGCCCCGAGGGCAACATTTTTTGGAGTGAAAAGTTTTTTTTTTTTTTTTAAATAAAAAGAAGAAAATAATAACAGTACAATTTAGAAAAGCGGATTGGAGGTATCCCTGACGATCGTAACCGACCCTACATCAGTTGATACTGACATTGTTCTTTGTGTCTTGAGCTTCAGTTGAAAGTGTAAGCAGAATTGTCCTGTATCTTTGCTCTCCTAGCTATCTTGGTATAAGTTATCTGGGCCACACATCTCCAATATTGCAGCACTTATTCCTGCCCCATCGGTGTAGTCATGTACACACAATTGTTTTGTACAGTAAAGTGTTCGCTGTATAGTTAAGTAAGTGTATTGCAAGTGTAAGTGTAATGAATTGTAGTAAAATGTCCTAAATTGTAGTTAAATGTAGTGAATTACCCTGAAAAGGTCAAAAAGTTAACTGGCGATTCAGTCACATTGCGTGTCTGTACAGTCAAGATCTAAAAAACGTAAAATGACTCTTTATGATAGCCAATCTTATATTCGTAGAAGACACACATTGATGATAAATGATCAAGATGTTATGCATTGTGAATGTGATGTATGTTAAATTCCAGACATGGCGTGTCCTTCATCGATACGTCTGAAATTATAACATGCGAGATGAGATGCATACAAAATGGTGCAAACAGGAGGGATGTAGTAAGCATTAAACTGACAAAAATCAAAAGGACAATTCCAGTTAATGATTAAATCTAAAATCAAAGGATTAAGAGGTTTTGAAATATAACCAGAATTAAATCCAACCAGCATGAGTTTACATTTTTTAAAATATCACGCTAAAAGGTGGTCGGACAACCCAGAAAAGTAAAAGTAAAGAGTAAAGAGCCTCCGTCACGCCAAGTGGCGTATAGCGAATATGGTGTTAGTGACCATACATTTTACAGACCTTCGGCACATTATTTCTGGGGTAATGTAGTCGGTATTACGCCCGTGCCGCTTTACTTTCCCAGAAAAAAATCCGGTACCCTTTAAGGCTGGGTGGACCCGGAAGCTGTTGGTTGGGATCGAACCCTACCCCTTATCCCTTGTAGTCCAGTTCACTAACCATTGAGCTATCGCGGCTCCCACCCAGAAAAGTGGATAGACAGAATTAGCCAGGCATTGAATTAATAATGTAACGTGACAATAATGTAACGTGACAATAATGTAACGTGACAATAATGTAACGTGACAATAATGTAACGTGACAATAACTCAAGCTACACAATTATCGATGTACTGAGAACTACACAGACTCCGGCAACACTTCCACGGTACAAGAAGTAGGACATAAGAAGATGAAGAATGTAAAACGGCCATTATTTATTGTGCACATATACTATATCTATACGTTTCGAGAAAACTGTTTATAACTTCATTACACGAGCAATACCTGTGTTAGGATAATGACCAGTAAACGCGGGAAGAAATATTGTAATCGTGTCTATAATAGCCTTTCTATCGCGAGAGGTGAGATTTTAGATCTCTTCAGGGCTTTCACTAATGTGTGGCAGCATGATTCATACCGTAGAACGTGCTGAGGGTGGCAGCACTATGGGCTGTACGTTGTGCAAGGAAGGTGATCTGTCAACAATCACGGAAGATAAATGGATGTGCCGTTGCAGCTCACACAATCAGTCTGCATACGCTTCGAAAACTGTTGGGACAGGCAGTGGAACGGATATTGGGCTGCCCCACCTGCAGTGTAACCGATTTCATCAATAGAATAGGTCACACATAGTTTTTGTGACGACTAAATTAACCTTTTCCAGTATGACAACCACGTCTGCATTTAGAACAGTTGGTGCTTTTGCCGTGTCTTAATTCTTGCGTCTTTTTTAAACATCTGGTTACGTGTTTTGTCTCTTGTGGTCTCCCATATTGACGCCATCTTTACTTGTGCCGTCTATTTATCTCTATCAGTGGCACTTGTTCCCAGGTATTTACATCAATGCTGGATTGCTTCACATCTCTCAAGCCAGTGTCTTTAAAACGGAGTGCTCGTCCGATAGAAGACAAATAATAATAAATTAATATTGTTGAAGAGGGAAACTTCCGAGGCGATAATCAGCGAATCAATTCAGATGAAGAGGTATGTTTACAGCACTCGGAAAAAATGACAAATAATCAATAACTGAAAAAATGAACAATATATGGTCCGAAGCAGGAAGAACTCGTACTCCTTGGCACAGCGCCTTGCCACGAGAAGCCAAACGCTAGGGAACACTGCTAACTCTGCTAACTTGGCTTCTCGTGGCAAGGCGTTGTGCCAAGGAGTACGGGTTCGATCCTGCTTCGGACCATATATTGTTCTTTGTTTTGTTGTTTTGTTTTTTGTTGTTGATTATTTGTCATTTTTTCCGAGTGCTGTAAACATACCTCTAACTCTGAAATGATTTGCTAGTCCGATAGGTCGCGTCTCTGTCGCCAGCTCGCTGTAGATAATGTCGTTTGGAATTCATCCATCCTCATACGGGTCACGTGTCTCAGCCATCTCAAGCAAGGATAGTCTGAATATGCTGTAATTTGTGTTTGTATGGCTTTTGTCAATAAAAAAGCACAATAGCACAAGCCAAAGTAACATTTAAAAAAAGTATCCCGTGCAACAAGTCTATATCAAGAGAAGTGAGAAGGAGAATCCATCCTATATAGAACCAATTCTGACCTATGGAAGCGAATCATGGACAGCATACAAACAAATGAAAAGGCGATTAGAAGTCACAGAATTGACAAAAATGGGATTTCTCAAAAGAATATTGAGAGTTTTCCAGGACAGCTAAAAGACAAACGGAGACATTTTCAAAGAGCCCAACACAAATAGAGAGCTCCTAAAAACATCAGGAAGAAACAATCGACATTTTTGGGCACAACAAGAGAAGAGCAAAATTGAAATACTTGGTTTACAAGTGGCAAAATACAGGGAAAGAGAGTTCACGGGGAGAAGATACCAATAGCTTGGTGTCTTGGCATGGTGAACAGTCAACAGCAAAACTGATACGAAGCACTGGGACAGAGATTTATGGAAAATTGACTACGCTTGTTTGTGTTTACTATTCCATTTGATGACGTAATTATTCCTCTGAATTATGTACTTTATCAGATCTGCTGTTTTCTCCAACAAAAAATGTGTTGTTGCGTACCAATCATTCAGCTCGGCAAGAGTGACGCAACTTGCCTTTGATGCTACAGAGGTTGTTGTGTAATAAGGGAATCCATTGAAAAAGTGTCGTCACCTCAGTATCTTATTATCTACACATAGGTTCTGTATTCCTTGGACAGCTCAGCTGTTGGGGTTTTGTGGCATTTCAAGATGGCAGAGAAGTGGCTAGGGAATCTGGGATGTGTATTTACGGTATCCAGCATGAGAATGGAGATAGCGGCAGCAGCGGCGGCTATAATATGATTGGTTACACAGAACGTGGATCACGCGGTCTTGGTGAATAACTTGCAAATAATTCTACAGAATATTGACAGACAGTGTCTGCGGCAGGCGTGGATGCAGCTCTATGATGGCTCTACATGGATCGCGTTAACCCGGGTGTACTGTCCAGGGCGGGAGCCGCGATAGCTCAGTGGTTAGTGAACTGGACTACAAAGGACATGAGGTCGGGGTTCGATCCCAACCGACGGGGTCCGGGTTCACCAAGCCTTTATTGGGTAACGGATTTTTTTTCAGGGAAAGTAAAGCGGCACGGGCGTAATACCGACCACATTACCCCAAAAATCATGTGCCGAAGGTATGTAAAATTTATGGTTACTAACACCAAATTCCCCATGCGCCACTTGGCGTGACGGGGGCACTTTACTTTTTTTTACTGTTCAGGGCACGCTGGTGTACACGGCAATGAGATAGCCGACAAGCTCGCTGGCACTGAGTGTGACCTGACTCTGGACATAGAGGACGTCGCCAAATGTCTTCCTCATTCCTTAAGAGGTAAGGAGAAGAATGGGTGGGACAATCATGTATATATTGAGAGACTGGGGATTCTAAAAGTGGAAAAGAGATCTGGTAGATCCGGAGTGGTCAGTGGGAAAAGCAGATGTATCTGTAATCAACACTTGACACGAACAATCAATCTGTAAACGCTTCGAGAAATATTGAGACGGTCGGTGGAGCTGATATGGGGATGCCCTAACTTTAATGAAAGTGATTCCATGAATAGAATACAATAGGTCATGTACAATGCCGACCATTTGGTCACTAGTCTGTGTTGTTCTCGACAATCTTCGCGATTCAATCTACAGATACTCGTTTAGCAGGCATTGAATGATCTCCGCAGAGATGGCGTCCTCGATACAAGATTAAATACAAGAACGAAATATAAACATTCAGAGCATGACACCAGAAGATCAAACCGAGAAACAAAGAGAGAAACTGCAATCTTACTGTCCCCTCGACACTGAAAAGCAAATGAAGAACGATAGAAGATGAGTATTACTCTTTTCCCTAACGTCAGCTTAAGCCCTGGACCCCAACCCCTTCTCTCTCTCTCTCTCTCTCTCTCTCTCTCTCTCTCTCTCACACACACACACACACACACACACACACACACTCTTGCTGTTTTAATGATAATAGTCTCAGCAAACAACAAATGTATTTCAACAGGAAGAGGGCGAAGATTAAACGAAACAATACCGACGACTTTTCCATTTTATCTTCTTTTGTAAATATTTCGGTAGAACATCAAGCAATTTCTAGTAGCAGGTTTATTACTTCGGTGTTCACACACATTTTACCGCTGGCGATTAATTGTTCGGGACATTTCATTGCAACAAAGAACATTCTTCCTGGGCACCGGAAGCCAGAGAGGTTTCTCACGATATTTAATAGTTCCCTCGCTCCTTGCGTTACTCTTCCTTTAATCCGGCCCTTCCCGTGCCTAAGACTCTAATGCTGATATTTTTAACTCTTTCTACGACTGACCCCAAACTTTTATGATTTATTTGGCGTGGACGGAAGCGCGGGGTGTCCACGTGAGAACGGGACATTATTGTATATGTGTGTGTAGTGTTTGGAGTACTGTTAGTGTAAAGATCTACAATATATATATAGGGGAGCCGCGATAGCTCAGTGGTTAGTGAACTGGACTACAGAGGACAAGAGGTAGGGTTCGATCCCAACCGACGGCTCCGGGTTCACCCAGCTTTAGATGGGTACCGGATTTTTTTCTGGGAAAGTAAAGCGGCAAGGGCGTAATACCGACCACAATACCAAGAAAATCATATGCTGAAGGTCTGTAAAATGTATGGTCACTAACACTATATTCCCGATACTCCACTTGGCGTGACGGGGGCTCTTTACATACTTATATATTATATCATCATCCTGGCCTATGTACACACACTCTACACACGGAAGCGCGGGGTGTCCACGTGAGAACGGGACATTATTGTATATGTGTGTGTAGTGTTTGGAGTACTGTTAGTGTAAAGATCTACAATATATATATAGGGGAGCCGCGATAGCTCAGTGGTTAGTGAACTGGACTACAGAGGACAAGAGGTAGGGTTCGATCCCAACCGACGGCTCCGGGTTCACCCAGCTTTAGATGGGTACCGGATTTTTTTTCTGGGAAAGTAAAGCGGCAAGGGCGTAATACCGACCACAATACCAAGAAAATCATATGCTGAAGGTCTGTAAAATGTATGGTCACTAACACTATATTCCCGATACTCCACTTGGCGTGACGGGGGCTCTTTACATACTTATATATTATATCATCATCCTGGCCTATGTACACACACTCTACACACGGACTGGGATCAGCGGTGTGTTCTGCTGACAATTTTGCCCGGGAAGCGGCCATATTTATGGCCTACTTATTTTTTTTTCAATTTAAAATGCCAATGGTTCTTTAACGTGCGCGAAAGCCCAGGGGATAAACTGTTTATTGCCGTTATCCGAGAGGGCTAGACATTGGATCTCATTACCCAAGAGATCATGGGAGGTGTAACATCATAAATGAACTACGGACTGTTTTCTAATTTCTTAAAAATCACCACCGTTACTGAGGGGATTTGAACCCTCGTCATTCTTGTCCGGGGACCGACGTTGTACCTCGGATTTTCTCGAGATTCTCGTGGGGAGAGACCGACGTTGTACCTCGGATTTTCTCCAGATTCTCGTGGGGAGAGACCGACGTTGTACCTCGGATTTTCTCGAGATTCTCGTGGGGAGTGGGGGAGGTGTTGTATATCAGAGCGCCTATGGGTTCGTCCGGTATACAGTGATGATGCTCCTATAGTCCGTTCAGAAATTCATAATCACACCTGAATTAGCTTTGCGTGATAACCGTTTGTTATTTTCTTTTCAAAATTTGCATGTAATCTTAGAATATTGATGACGTTATAGAAATATTTTTTGCTCTGAGAAATTTGATCTAGTTTAAAAGTTTTCTTCTTTAGGCTATATTAAATTCACCCTGTTCGAATTTGACACCATTTTAGGATATATACATTAATTTGTTGCGGTCGTTCACGTAAAATAGTTTGGCTATTGCAGGAACACTAACTTCAGTAAGATCCCGTGCACAAAACTGAATATTGAACGACATGACGCACCACGGCCTTGGGTTTAATTACCGAAGGGAAGGCGAATCTTTATTAATTTTGTGAAGACTCAGTAGACAATTTGTTGACTTTAAATACCAACATTTATATCTATAAAACGTTCAGAATCGTTTGCCTAGACATTAATTTATTTTTTTCAAAAACTTATTGTTCATTTGCATTGATCTTTTGAAGTTAGGTTTAGAATACTAATGACGCTATAAAAATATTTTTTTATCGAAGAAATGTGATCCAGTTTCAAAGATGCCTTATTTAACCTATATTAAAAAAAAGTTAATCGACATTATAAACACCGGCGGGATTATGTAGATGCTTACATCTCACAGCTGATTCTTTAGCATATAGGCATGACCTTCACGGCTGAATGCGCACCGTCCTAAAATAGTTATGTTTCCACTATACATTTTTATAAAGAAATGTTACATATGAAATTTCCCGTTTAGCACAAAATGACAAAATGACAGTTTATTGTTCAAGACCACCCAAGCAATCAAAAATATGTTATAAGCAAACCAACAACCATTACTTTGAATGGAAGCCTGCTTGAGTCAGTACAGAAGTTCAGCTATCTTGGATCCACTATTACAGCCACACTTTCCTTAGATGAGGAACTAAATGTACGTATTTGAAAGGCAGCGACAACATTTGGGAAATTCACACCAAGAGCATGGAACTATATCAAATTGACTCTACGAACAAAAGTTCTATATATAATTTAAAATTTGTATACTTGCCACCCAGTAAAATTTTATGGACACGCCTATGGGTCATCGTTGCACTAGATTACTGTAAAACATTTTGATTAGGGTCAAAATAATAGTTACATGGGCAAAGATCAAAGGAATTCGCCGCTTTAAGAAAACCGTTATAGCTAGACATCGAGTAACACATATGTTCTCGTGACATGGACATTTTAACACCGTATGCCAAAAATCATGTGAAATCATCAAGAACTTTTTGAATTATAAATCATAACATCTCGGCAAACGATTCTGAACGGACTATAACAACAACACAACGTTTTTTAAAAAAGGCTATAGTAAATGAGATCTGGACAACAATAATTAGAAGACGGTTAAAAGAAATGTAACTTTGATTAGTTTTAATTAGTAATTGATGTAAGTGACGTGAAATGAGACTTTTTTTTTTTACTCAAAGTAATTAAAGATGTAAAAGAAAGTGCGTAGTTAGAGATTACAGCTCCCCGGGGACAAAGTCAGTCTTCGCTTTCCCCTCATTCCCTCTCCCACCTAGTGACAAGATGTAAGCCATAAAGGAGGGGGGGGGGGGATGGTGTCCGCCATGCTTTTCCGATGTTTGAGTTTTAGAACATGAGAATCCGTATTTAGAACATGAAAACCTGCATTCAGAACATTAAACCTGCATTTAGAACAGTCAAACCTGCATTTAGAACATGAAAACCTGCATTTAGAACATGAAAACCTGCATTTAGAACATTAAAACCTGCATTCCGAACATTAAAACCTGCATTTAGAACATTAAAACCTGCATAGGGAGTGATGGGGGCTAGATAATCTAGTAATGAGAGGTGAAGTTAGGGCACCAGGTAGGGAGTGATGGGGGCTAGAACATCTAGTAATGAGAGGTGAAGTTAGGACACCAGGTAGGGAGTGATGGGGGCTAGATAATCTAGTAATGAGAGGTGAAGTTAGGACACCAGCTAGAGAGTGATGGGGGCTAAAACATCTAGTAATGAATGGTGAAGTTAGGACAACAGGTAGGGAGTGATGGGGGCTAGATAATCTAGTAATGAGAGGTGAAGTTAGGACACCAGGTAGGGAGTGATGGGGGCTATATAATCTAGTAATGAAAGGTGAAGTTAGGACACCAGGTAGGGAGTGATGGGGCTAGAACATCTAGTAATGAGAGGTGAAGTTAGGACACCAGGTAGGGAGTGATGGGGTTAGACATCTAGTAATGAGAGGTGAAGTTATGACACAAGGTAGGGAGTGATGGGGCTAGAACATCTAGTAATGAAAGATGAAGTTAGGACACCAGGTAGGGAGTGATGGGGGGGCTAGATAATCTAGTAATGAGAGGTGATGTTAGGACACCAGGTAGGGAGTGATGGGGGCTAGAAGATCTAGTATTTAAAGTTGAAGTTAGGACACCAGGTAAGGAGTGATGGGGGCTAGAACATCTAGTAATGAATGGTGAAGTTAGGACAACAGGTAGGGAGTGATGGGGGCTAGATAATCTAGTAATGAGAGGTGAAGTTAGGACACCAGGTAGGGAGTGATGGGGGCTAGATAATCTAGTAATGAAAGGCGAAGTTAGGACACCAGGTAGGGAGTGATGGGGGCTAGAACATCTGGTAATGAATGGTAAAATCAGGACAACAGGTAGGGAGTGATGGGGGCTAGATAATCTAGTAATGAAAGGTGAAGTTAGGACACCAGGTAGGGAGTAATGGGGGCTAGAACATCTAGTAATGAAAGGCGAAGTTAGGACACCAGGTAGGGAGTGATGGGGGCTAGAACATCTAGTAATGAAAGGTGAAGTTAGGACACCAGGTAGGGAGTGATGGGGGCTAGATAATCTAGTATTTAAAGGTGGAGTTAGGACACTAGGTAGGGAGTGATGGGGCTAGAATATCTAGTAATGAATGATGAAGTTAGGATAACAGGTAGGGAGTGATGGGGGCTAGAATATCTAGTAATGAATGATGAAGTTAGGATAACAGGTAGGGAGTGATGGGGGCTAGAACATCTAGTAATGAATGGTGAAGTAAGGACAACAGGTAGGGAGTGATGGGGGCTAGATAATCTAGTAATGAGAGGTGAAGTTAGGACACCAGGTAGGGAGTGATGGGGGCTAGATAATCTAGTAATGAAAGGTGAAGTTAGGACACCAGGTAGGGAGTGATGGGGGCTAGAACATCTAGTAATGAGTGGTGAAGTTAGGACAACAGGTAGGGAGTGATGGGGCTAGAACATCTAGTAATGAGAGGTGAAGTTAGAACACCAGGTAGGGAGTGATTGGGGCTAGATAATCTAGTAGTGAAAGGTGAAGTTAGGGCACCAGGTAGGGAGTGATGGGGCTAGAATATCTAGTAATGAAAGGTGAAGTTGAGCTCTCTAATGTAAAAAAAAATTGTTTTCAAATACCTTTTGGCTACAAGTGTATTTTTGGGTTCTTTCTCGTGAATGTGCGTCTCAGTGGCAGAGTGCGCTCTTTTCATAACAGAAATGGTCAGGTTCAAACCAAAACGTGACGGAATTTGTGTGTGTGGACCAACAACGTGCCGGGATTCACCCAACCTCTAAATATTTGTACCAGAGAATTTTCTGGTAAGTAAAAGAGCGGCCTGACGTCGTACTGACCCCATTACTCAAAAACGTCCCGTTGGCCATATAAAAATAAGGTTACTAACACCACATTCCCCTTACGCCAGGGAAGGAATGGAGGAGGATTTTATTTTTTTCATTTGGCTATAAGAAACAATAGATATCGTTTTTAGGCCAATAGTTCCCCGTTACCTTTTATGATTACATCTTTCATGAACAACCTTTTTTTTTTTATAAAATCTTCATTGAAACATCAGAATTACCACAGACAAATGAATCAAACTACCTTCAATCTTGCTCTTCTCGATAATTCAAAGGTAATGTCGTCATTATCAAGTACTAAGTCTGCTGGCGTATGTAGTTATGTCTCTCCACAACTCTCGATCTCGACAGTTATTTATCTTTTTTTCTTGACCTTCTCCAAGACATTCACTTAAATTGTCTGATATTTTTTTTCTCTTTGCTTCCCTGTATTTTTTCGTTCCTCAACTTTCCAAGTTGTCACAATATATTCCAGCTGTTCCCCTCTCATTACATGGTCAAACGATGATTGTTTCTTCCGCATGTTGGAAAATAAGTAAACAAAAACCAGCATTTAATTACTCTTAATATAATACAACCAGATTGTCACTCTTAATATAATACAACCAGATCGTCACTCTTAATATAATACAACCAGATTGTCACTCTTAATATACAAATATCAGGTTACTACTCTTAATATAATACAACCAGATTGTCACTCTTAATATAATACAACCAGATTGTCACTCTTAATATAATACAACCAGATTGTCACTCTTAATATACAAATATCAGGTTACTACTCTTAATATAATACAACCAGATTGTCACTCTTAATATACAAATATCAGGTTACTACTCTTAATATACAAATATCAGTTTACTACTCTTTTAATATACAAATATCAGGTTACTACTCTTAATGTATAATATTAACATGCTGTTGATCTTATTATAATACTGCTATGTTGCCACTATTAATACAAAGCTATTAAATAATAATTGTTTACTGCGAGATATAATACCAACGGATTATTATTCTAATATCTACACCACGTGACTTTTATTCCAATTTTAACACTACCTGTCTGGTTTTTTTTTTTCTAACACCGGATTGCTTTTCTGCAGTAGACTTGAGTGTTACCCGCACTGTAACAATGCCTGTCTGTTGTACAACCTGACTGTTATTCTAGCTGCATCTGGTAGGCAGAAGAAACACTTCAAAGATTATCTCACAGTGTTTTCAAAAAGTCTCGATATTGACGTCACTTTCTCGGAAACTTTTCACCACGCCCTATTGTCTTAGATTACGTCCAATCAAACGGAGGGGGAGAGCGCTACCAAATGGGATAGAAAAATCAACATGCATTGGTCCAACTCTGATCACGTGTGTTCCCCACGTGGCAGAGAATTTTATTCCAAAAATAGACTTTCAAGTTTGTTCCGTACAGACAAGAGACGTAGAAATGAATGTCTTAAGTGGTTGTCATCATGGCTATAATTAAACCTTTGTACTGTTGTTTTAACTGAAGATCTCAATGCCAGTCTGAGCCCTTACTTCCCTGGAAGACTAGAACGTCAGCGAGATGAGATATCCGTGATCTTTTTTTTTCCATTCTTCACTTTTGTGAGTCAGTTTATGGGTTTCTTGGAATACTTTCCTCGCTCTTTGAACATTTTGCCATCAATTGTATATTTTTCCCCTCCATATTTGATGACACCAATCTATCTTTTCCTTTGTCCCACTCCGTGTCTTCGACTGTTCATTGTTTCCTGCAACAACAACAAAATGTTAATCACGTTAGATCTTGTGATATGCCTTACATCGTTTTCTTCGGCGATAAGCAATTGCTATGCATTTAGATACATCATCATCAAGTGCTATGCATTTAGATATTTAGACCAGCATGGGTCACAACAAGATGGTACGTTTGAGCTTACAAGAAAGTTTCGAAGTTTTTTTTTCACCAATCGATATACAAAAAACCCTCTTGTTTATGATATTAGTGATGATTTTATTAACGATCTCATTAGTGATGTTATCTCTCTAAAAAAAAGATACCAACAGCTGTACGGCAAAATCTTGTTTCATTAACTTGTTCTAGTTGTTCAAGTAGTGTCCATGTTTCGTAAACATGTAATAATTTTAACATTACCGATGAAACCTGTTCTATTATATTAAGTTGACTGATTCTTCTCGTGAAATTCTTGCCGGTCTTATTAATGGATAATGGTTGCTTGTTAAATGTAGCTACAAAATTGATGTGAAATTGCTATTTTGCTGCCTGCTGTATGTTGCATTTCTGCGTGTACTTACTAATCTTGCTCTCCATCGCTTCCACCGTACTTGGCTGATCTCGTATACTAGAAGAGGCCATAACAATGTAGGTATCAAGATGAACTGGAGTCAACAGGTCTTGAACTTTCCTATAAGTCTGCTCCGGTCAATGATCTGCAGCCCTTGCTCTGCCATCTCTCTTTCTCTCTGGACGACTCTCGTATCCTTTAATGAGGCGTCATACACTCTTACTCTTTGGACGACTCTCGTATCCTTTAATGAGACGTCATACACTCTTACTCTTTGGACGACTCTCGTATCCTTTAATGAGACGTCATACACTCTTACTCTTTGGACGACTCTCGTATCCTTTAATGAGACGTCATACACTCTTATTCTTTGGACGACTCTCGTATCCTTTAATGAGGCGTCATACACTCTTACTCTTTGGACGACTCTCGTATCCTTTAATGAGGCGTCATACACTCTTACTCTTTGGACGACTCTCGTATCCTTTAATGAGACGTCATACACTCTTACTCTCTGGACGACTGTCGTATCCTTTAATGAGACGTCATAAACTCTTACTCTCTGGACGACTCTCGTATCCTTTAATGAGACGCCATAAACTCTTACTCTCTGGACGACTCTCGTATCCTTTAATGAGGTGTCATAAACTCTGCCTAGACTCTTTATTGGCTCCACCAAAGGCGGTTGGGATCCACTGATTCTCTACACTGAATTCGACTTCCTTGTCTGATGGAGTGGCTCCGTGTCTTCCTCGGTTTGAAGCTCATCCGGCACCACACGATGGGTTTGTCTAGGCGTTCAAGCATCTATCGGGCGTGGCTCTCTTCTGACGTTAGGGCCGTGGTATCATTCATGAATGCTTTAAGTGGTGGCATGTGCCATTCATCTCCAAGATCTGGCCTTTTTGCAACTCATTCTGCTGTTTTCTGTATTATTTACATCGCCATGCCGACTTGCAATCTTACCCAGTCGGTCGTACATTTCCTTAGGGAGAAACGTATTGTGGAGCTGGTAAAATACCACACTCTGGGGTACATGGTACATTCGGAGAGCCTGCCAAATCATCTGACGTGGGACTGATCCATAAGCGCTGGCAAGATCCAAGCTTATTACGTCTAGATTTAGCATCTCGGTCTTTGCTCTCTGTATTACCACCCATATCATTTTTGCGTGCTCCAAGCATCTTGTGACACCAGTGACTCTTCCATTCTATGGCAGTATCGATGTACCCATTTTCCATGAGGTACGAGGTGAGTTTCTTTGCGTTATAGAGAGGAATATGTTCCCTTCCACATTCAGTAGGAAGATTGGTTTGAACTGAGTTATCTCATTTGAGTTATGTTCCTTCGGGGTCTACACTCCACTGGCCTTCTTCTTGTTTTACGCTGTAGACTATTATGTCATCGTTGTCAAGTATTAATTCCACTTTTGTCCGTACTTGTATTGACAGTCAGGTTCCTCTGTCCAGCGGGTCTGTTATGGTATGGATAGTAGAGGGCGGACAACTCCTGGTATGTCTGGTGTTTGCAATTTCGCTTGGCTTGGTGGATAAGAGTGCTTCTCTTAAGTCGTCCCAGTGCAAGATTTTGGAATCGGTCCTTCATTGGATGTCTCGGCACGCATGACCATTTTTCTGCCTGTATCAGCACCGTTGTGTCCCTCCGTTCTCTCAGTGCTGGTATCCTCCACAATTTCCCCATCTTCAATATTAGTGTTGATTTGGCACCCTAAGTGTCTGGGTTTGTACTTTATCCAGTTCTTGCAGTGTGGTGTTTGATGCTGAGCATCATGCAGGTGATCCATATTCTACATGTGGGCGTATACTCTGTTGGTAAACTTTACTGAGTATTTTCCCACTCGCACCCTACGTGGTTCCACACGGCTTTATTAGAATAGCCAACTTCCTCCTTGATTTTTTTTTAGGGGGGGGGGAGGTTGCTTTGTTTATCTGCTGTTTCCAGGATAGTTTGTTATCAAATATAACTTCGAGATACGTAGCTCGTATGTCTTGTTTCACAGGCTCATTGTTTATGTAGATGGCTCCTGCTTTTTGTTTTGGGGAGAGAGTGAAAAGTTTAGTATTACATTTGTCTGTATTGATGCTGATACACCATCTATTTGTCCATGAATTCAGTGCATTCATAGCTCTTTGTAATAATCTGGAGGCCACTGTTGCATACTCCTCTGTGCACCACATTACCAAGTCATCTGCATACATTGCCACTTTGATACCATGTGGTAGTTCAGTAACTAGGTCATTGATGTAAACTTGAAAAAGTGTTGGAGATAGTACCCCTCCCTGTGGGACACCCCGGCGCAGTAAGACCTTCTTACTCTTAAGACCATCCAGTTGCACTCCTCTGGCTCTCCTATTATGCAGGTATGCTTTGACCTATTTGTACATCCTGCCATTTACTCCGTAATTTCTCAGTTTCTTCAAAAGCCCTTCCTTCCATACTTTATCAAATGCTTTCTTTAGGTCTATCCATGCTGCTAGTACCAGTTTCTTTTCTTGAAACGTATCCTCAATTTACTGGAAAAGATAGGTTCCCTGATCTTCGGTAGAGTAACACTGTCTAAAGCCTGCTTGTTGTGGGACAAGGAGGCTTTCACTTTCCAGGTACCACTGCAGTCTGAGATTGATTATACGTTCCATTGTTTTACACAAACAGCTTGTAAGGCTGATTGGTCTATAGCTGGATGTCGTTGGACCATCTTTTCCTGGCTTTAGTAATGGTATGATAATTGCTTCTCTCCATGCTTGTGGCACTCTACCTGCAGTCCAGCAAATGTTGTAGTTCGCAGTAGTTTTGCTTTAGCTGCAGTTCCCAAGTTCTTAATCATTTCATTGGACACTCCATCACTGCCTGGTGACTTTTTTCATTTTTAATTTGGATATTGCCAGCTCTGGCTTTCTTTGTGTAATTGGTATTTCCATGGCTTCATGCATGGTACCTTATTGTCTTGCATTTGTTGCTTTAAGCGGGTCTCTTGTCGTTTCTCTAGGCTAATTTCAATATTATTGTCTTTTGCAAAGGAGTATGCAAAGTGACTTGCTGTCTTCTTACTTGTTAAGATGTTTCAATCATTCTTCAGTGTAATTTTGGTGTTCCTTTCTGTAACCTCATCATTAGGCTGTTTTACAAGCTTCTACACTTTTTTGTGTCTCGTTCAAAATTCAAGGACTCTGTTTTCTCTTTCCAGCTTCTCTGTCTGGCTTGTCGTTTAGCCCATTGAAATTTGGGTTTAGTATGCTGATAGTTAGCAGTGATCTCCGCAATATGTGCCATTTTGGAACGCAAGGTTTCTGTTTTTGAGATTGTGGTTCTGCCCTATGTGCCGTCTTCGGCTCGAAAGGACAATAGATAGATAGATGCTGATAGTTATTGTGGTGTTCCTGGCAAGGGTTAGTTTCTGCTCGCTTTCGAAATATTTCCATGTCATCGTGCAGTTGCTCTAGTTCACTACTCCAGTATGGTTTGTATTGTTTCCATGCTCTTCTAGGTATTGTTTCACTGGCAGCTTGTATTATTAGTCTACTGAATTCAGCAACAATTTTGTTGATGTCTCGGTCTGTATTTAGATCTTTACTTAGTACTTAGTGGTGTATTTTTTAAATATATTTTCCAGTGTGCCTTTTAGTAATTCCATTTAGAGAGAGTGCTGCCCTCCCTGACAGCTCCATTTTGCAACTCTAAAAAGACTGGCCGGTGGTCGCTGCCTCCAAGTTGTTTCCCAACAATACGTGTAAAATTTCAATCCAGGTCTGGTGAATGGAAAGCAAGGTCTGGTATAGATGTGGTATGCCATGATCTTGAATAGAATGTTGGTTGATCTGTTGTCTGGTTTAGCAGTATAATTCCACTGTCATCCTGCCAATTTTCATGCTCTTCACCTCTCGTCTCCATATGCTCATAGCCCCAGAAGTCTCCATATACAATCATTCTTTCTTTTAATAAAATTGTATCTAGTACTAGTGGGCGGTCGCTCGGACAGTAGTAGTTAAGTAGATCAAAGTCTGTATTTTCTATCCTGAGGTGCAGTAGCTAATATTCCGCCCCAACATATACACTTCAAGCTGTCTTTTGTCTTTTTCTGTCAGATCGGTAACACTGGTATCCCCTAGTTTTTAAGGCTATGTCTCTGTTTAGATAGGTTTTCTGCAAGCAGCATACGCTTATTTGTTTTCATGTAGGATTTTCTCAAACTCTATCTTTTTACTGTACTCATCTCTTTTGCTATTGATGCCTTCAACATTCCAGTGCATTATTTTAAGTGGTCTTAGTTTTGATTGGCCGGTAGCTCTATTCTCTCTCTCCCAGACTCCATGGGGCGGTTGAGAAGGACATCCAGTAATAGTGGTTGGGCCCTGTCGATGCTGAGGGTCCGGCACTGCACCTGCCTGAGTGTCCATAACAGGGCGAGTACCATATCGATTCGCAGTTATAGACATACTTCCCATTGGCGTGAGTGTGTAGCATCCTGATTGTTGTAGTGCGCTTTTTGGAAAATTACCTCCGTCTTCAGCACTTAAACTTGCTGTAGCAGACTGTGGTCTTGCTCGGGTGTTGGAAGGCCTGGTCAGTCTTGACTTGCTAGAGCAGACAGTGGTTTTGCTCGGGTGTTGGAAGGCCAGGCCAGTCTTGACTTACTAGAGCAGACTGTGGTCTTGCTCGAGTGTTGGAAGGCCAGGTCAGTCTTGACTTGCTAGAGCAGACTGTGGTCTTGCTCGGGTGTTGGAAGGCCTGGCCAGTCTTGACTTGCTAGAGCAGACTGTGGTCTTGCTCGGGTGTTGGAAGGCCTGGCCAGTCTTGACTTGCTGTAGCAGACAGTGGTCTTGCTCGGGTGTTGGAAGGCCTGGCCAGTCTTGACTTGCTAGAGCAGACTGTGGTCTTGCTCGGGTGTTGGAAGGCCTGGCCAGTCTTGACTTGCTAGAGCAGACTGTGGTCTTGCTCGGGTGTTGGAAGGCCTGGCCAGTCTTGACTTGCTGTAGCAGACTGTGGTTTTGCTCGGGTGTTGGAAGGCCTGGCCAGTCTTGACTTGCTGTAGCAGACAGTGGTCTTGCTCGGGTGTTGGAAGGCCTGGCCAGTCTTGACTTGCTAGAGCAGACTGTGGTCTTGCTCGGGTGTTGGAAGGCCTGGCCAGTCTTGACTTGCTAGAGCAGACTGTGGTCTTGCTCGGGTGTTGGAAGGCCTGGCCAGTCTTGACTTGCTAGAGCAGACTGTGGTCTTGCTCGGGTGTTGGAAGGCCTGGCCAGTCTTGACTTGCTAGAGCAGACTGTGGTCTTGCTCGGGTGTTGGAAGGCCTGGCCAGTCTTGACTTGCTAGAGCAGACTGTGGTCTTGCTCGGGTGTTGGAAGGCCTGGCCAGTCTTGACTTGCTGTAGCAGACTGAGGTCTTGCTCGGGTGTTGGAAGGCCTGGCCAGTCTTGACTTGCTGTAGCAGACTGTGGTTTTGCTCGGGTGTTGGAAGGCCTGGCCAGTCTTGACTTGCTGTAGCAGACAGTGGTCTTGCTCGGGTGTTGGAAGGCCTGGCCAGTCTTGACTTGCTGTAGCAGACAGTGGTCTTGCTCGGGTGTTGGAAGGCCTGGCCAGTCTTGACTTGCTAGAGCAGACTGTGGTCTTGCTCGGGTGTTGGAAGGCCTGGCCAGTCTTGACTTGCTGTAGCAGACTGTGGTCTTGCTCGGGTGGTTGGAAGGCCAGGCCAGTCTTGACTTGCTGTAGCAGACAGTGATCTTGCTCGGGTGTTGGAAGGCCTGGCCAGTCTTGACTTGCTGTAGCAGACTGTGGTCTTGCTCGGGTGTTGGAAGGCCTGGTCAGTCTTGACTTGCTAGAGCAGACTGTGGTTTTGCTCGGGTGTTGGAAGGCCTGGCCAGTCTTGACTTGCTGTAGCAGACTGTGGTCTTGCTCGGGTGTTGGAAGGCCTGGCCAGTCTTGACTTGCTGTAGCAGACAGTGGTCTTGCTCGGGTGTTGGAAGGCCTGGTCAGTCTTGACTTGCTGTAGCAGACTGTGGTCTTGTTCGGGTGTTGGAAGGCCAGGCCAGTCTTGACTTGCTGTAGCAGACAGTGGTCTTGCTCGGGTGTTGGAAGGCCTGGCCAGTCTTGACTTGCTGTAGCAGACTGTGGTCTTGCTCGGGTGTTGGAAGGCCAGGCCAGTCTTGGTTTTCAGTCTCTGGTGACTGTTAAGCCCCATTTCCACGATAAGGAGCTGGCCTTGATTGGGTCATATAGAACTTAAGAATAAAGGTCGCTTGTCCTGTACAGTCGTCACGAGATGTTCGGATCTGAGTTTTTATTTCACCCCCGATAGAAAAGAACCTTGACCTTGCAGAAATTCGATGCCCACGTTCATTTGGTTTGAAGTAAGAGTTGCCGATTCGACCAAAAGATGTCTTTGGTAATTTCAAAGCGTTTGGTAATTTCAAAGTGTTTGGAATTTCAAAGCGTTTGGTAATTTCCATGCCTTTGGTAATTTCAATGCCTTCTGTAAAATCAATTTACGGCAACTACACATGAACCATAAAACCAAAATTAGAAAGAAATAAATTGCGAAAGTGATGTTTTGCAACAGAAATTCCAGTATCAACTGCGGAAACCACGTCACAAGAGAAAAATTTCGTAAAATTGCAACCAAATCGCAAGTCAAGAATAACAACTGTATACTTCGGTAAAGGGGAACAAAGTATGTTGGTTGAGGCCAGACAGCAAGACCTAGATTGCTTTAAAGGGAACTGTTACGATCTAGACGCGGGAAGGTATCATCATCATCAAGTGCTGTGCCTGCTGGCGTAGGTGATCATGTCTCTCCACAATGTTCCATCTCGACAGTTATTTATCATTTCTGCTGTTGACCTTTTGCCAAGCAATTCTCGTAAGCTGTCTGGTATCGTTTCTCTCTGTTTCCTTCTATCTCTTCGTTCCTCAATGTTCTCAGTTGTCACAATATATTACAGCCGTTCCCTTCTCATTTCGTGGCCAAAAATTATGATTATCTCTTCTTGACATTGGAAATTAGCTGTCCTTTTGCTTTGGCCTCTTTCAAAATGTTTACATTACTCTTCGTAGCCGCCCTTGGTATTCTCAACATTCTTCTGTAAAACCACAATTCTACAGTTTCCATTGATTTTCTTGTCTGTTTCTCCCTTTTGTTGACGATTCACGTCCATACTTTAAGATTGGTTCTACATAACACTTAAGAACTATTTTTCTTGTTTCCATTCTCAAAAATGGATTGCACAGTATCTTCCTCATTTTTTGCAAAGTTGCTTTTGCCAGAGTTATTCTACACCTCATCCCTATTGTAAATCTACCATCTCACCTTTATTGTATATCTACCATTTCATTTCTGTTGTACATCTACCATCTCACCTCTGATGTACATCTACCATCTGACCTCTGTTGTAATCTTCTATCTTACCTCTGCTGTACATTTATCATCTCACCTCTGTTGTGCATCTATCATCTCACCTCTGTTGTACATCTACCACCTCGACTTTTGTGTACATCTACCATCTCACCTCTGCTTTACATCTACCATCTCACCTCTGTTGTATACTTACCATTTAACCTCTGTTGTACATCTACCATCTCACTTCTGTTGTACATCAACCATCTCACCTCTGTTGTATACTTACCATCGCACCTCTGTTGTACATCTACCATCTCACCACTGCTGTACATCTACCATCTGAGGTTAACATTATTTGGGTTGGTATACAAAATATAAAATAGATTGTAGGGGCCAAGACGTTCATTCAGCAATTGAGATGAGAACGGTCAGCGAACCACAAGGCTGACTCCTTTCGTTAGGATGGGCGAACAACACAACTGGCCAAGACCCTGCTCCACCTTTCGACAGTGCACCTTGAAGTAGACTGTCCCGTCTGCGAAGCGAGTAGGTAGCGAAGGGGAAAGGCAACTTGGTACTCAAAAATGCCGTGCTGAAGTCGACTTTGCTGGATCGAAAAGCAGAAATAAGCTACAACACAAGGAATCTACGCCCACTTAATGTTCTTTTAAGGGCGGATGACGAAGAGGAGTATTCAATTTTTGTTAGTAGTCATCGACTGAACGCCAAGCAGAAAGGCAAATATAAAATGGCTTTATCGTTAAATGACTGAACAGGAAGATAAACGTAAACAAATTTATATTTTGAACAAACAACAGAAAAGAATTGCGATCTGTTGTTGATTGAATTTATTACAATGATGAGTAGAATAAGGCAAGAATAGAATAGAATAGAATAGAATAGAATAGAATAGAATAGAATAGAATAGAATAGAATAGAAACCTAGATATTGATGCACAACATGATATGATTGAGTCAGACTCTGAATAATTCATCATGTAGATGCCCCATAGATTCCCAAAGGAGCAAAAGGATCAGACAGGTAAACGGAATTAGACGTGTAGATTACAAGGCAGAGTACATAATGCTAATGTATCAATAAATAATTGTCCATGATCGCCTTACAGATGGTCAACTTTAGACCCAAACATAAGAGTCACAGAGGACACGCAGTGAATATGATGGAGGGGGTCAACGACATATTGCTGGCGTTAATGTCAGTGATTCAGACCTGATCAAGACCTTTATTAGCCTTCCTGTGACGTCACATGAAAAAAAGACTGTCCCATCTGCAGACTAATCAAGCTAGTAGGGATTGAAGCGAAACGTCATCATCATCATCAAGTACCGGGCCTGCTGGCGTAGGTGATCATGTCTCTCCACAACTTTCGATCTCGACAGTTATTTCGATTCATGATTGTACAAAGGGGTTACGACGGTGGTTTTCTGTTGCCTTCAATCGTCATATCCGGTGTTAAAAGAGACCCTGATGAGGTCAGATATTCCGGGCCGAATGGACCAAATATTACCCCCCCCCCCCCCCACACTTTTCTATAAACGACAGCTAAACGTGACACCGACTTCGAATTCTTTTCAAAGCGCTGGAGGAAGATCAAGCAAACGACGTGGGAGAAAGTCAACAAGCAATAACAACAGAGCTAATCTTTGATTGGTGCACAATGCTGGTGTGGGGAAATGACTTTCCCCATCATTCCATTGGTAACACTTACTTAACTGTCAAAGAAACAACGTGAGCATCAATTTCTGATGACGGTGAGAAGGTGTTTCTCAGGTGTGCAAGCTGAATCATTTCACTTAGTGCCCCCCAAAGAAAGGGCACGTCTATTTGTATGCCACTTTTTTTCCCACCGGGTGTGTCTGGTATTCCCAAAGCGGTTACTGAGTTGTTGAGTGGACGAAAGAATTATTTTTTTTATGTTAAAGGTCAGGGATTACCGCGTGCATTGGTGTGCAAGCATTTGAGGCAGAATTTCATACTGTTACAACTGCACGACTTGTCTTTCTCACACTTTGGTGTCTGTAGTCTGTCCACCCAACAAACACACGACATATTTTTGTGTTTGTTGGGACCATGTTTTAAGTTTGTGTTTTAAATATGGTTGTTTTGTTGATTTTCTTGGAAAGTTGTTATCGCTATTTCATTGTGTTTGGTATATCCATGCAGTAGAGTTAATGATATCAACTCGCAAACATCGAGGGAAGTATTTACAGTGAAGG
The DNA here is from genome assembly GCA_032433765.1 of Megaustenia siamemsis. Taxonomy (NCBI): domain Eukaryota; kingdom Metazoa; phylum Mollusca; class Gastropoda; order Stylommatophora; family Ariophantidae; genus Megaustenia; species Megaustenia siamemsis. The sequence goes on along the minus strand of JAVIAB010000051.1, from coordinate 141,471,149 downwards.
TAAGTACAGCTCGCTTGTGGTTTCTAGCTGTTTGATTAACATGTTTGAGATAAAGGAAACACATCAGTAGATTTATGCTCATTCAACAAACAGGGCCGTAATGCAGAGTAGCACTAACGAGGGTTGCAGAAGGGTGTTCTGAATAAGTAGGAAACTAACACACACATATTGAATAAATATAAAAGTCACGCCAAGTGGACAATAGGGAATATGGTGTTAGTGACCATAATTTTTAATGATCTTCGATACATGATTTTTGGGGTAATGTGGTCGTTTTTACGCCAGTGCTGCCTTACTTTCCCACGAGAAAATCCGGTACCCATCTAAGGCTGGGTGAACCCGGAAGCCGTCCATCAGGATCGAACTCGACCTCTTAGTCCTTTGTTCACTAACGACTGAGCTATCGCGGCTCCTGAATAAATATAATGGTAATTGAAAATGAACCAAGTACGTTTATAATAAAGCAGAACTTGCTGATGATGTCTTAATCGTTTTCTACATCTGTCTTCTACATCTGTCTTCTACGTCTGTCTTCTACGTCTGTCTTCTACATCTGTCTTCTACGTCTGTCTTCTACGTCTGTCTTCTACGTCTGTCTTCTACATCTGTCTTCTACATCTGTCTTCTACGTCTGTCTTCTACGTCTGTCTTCTACATTTGTCTTCTACATCTGTCTTCTACATTTGTCTTCTACATCTGTCTTCTACATCTGTCTTCTACATCTGTCTTCTACATCTGTCTTCTACGTTTGTCTTCTACGTCTGTCTTCTACGTCTGTCTTCTACATTTGTCTTCTACATCTGTCTTCTACATCTGTCTTCTACGTCTGTCTTCTACATATGTCTGCCTATTGTCCTTTCGAGCCGGGGACAGTAGATCTTTGTGCCTGAGTATCTTTGTTGTCAAGCATCCACAGAACCAGCATGGTATTTTGACACACAACTTTGTTCTAGGCAAGTTTTTCTATCTCGGGGAGGGAGCTTATATCCGCCCTTGTTGTCTCTAGCCTCATAATTCTTTTTAGTATTTCTCTAGGTCGGCCTCTCTTTCTTTTACTCTCTTGTTCCCATTTGAGGGTCTGCTTTGAGATTCCCTTGTTTTCTCTTCTCTTCACATGACCAACATATGACCACCTTCTTCTCTTATTTTCATTTGATTTTCTATTATGCTTTGTCATTTCTCTTATTTTTGCACTAGACTTAATAGTAAAAGAAAGCAACAAAAAAGATCTCAGTCTGAAGAGTAAGAAAACAGAAGTAATGGTCATATCAAAGAAATAATCATCACCATCATGCAGCATAAAAATAAACAGGACAAATTTGAAACAAGTGCGACGCTTCAAAGGCTTGGTCACAATAATAACATCAGATGGAAGATGCACCACAGAAATAAAAAGCAGAATAGCTCAGGCCAAAAGAGCGTTTCTGAAAACGAAAAATATCTTATGCAACAAATCTATGTCAATAGAAGTGGGAAAGAGCGTTTATGGGTGCTATAAAGAGTCAATTCTTACCTATGGAAGCGAATCATGGACAGTAAACAAACAAATGAAAAGACGATTAGAGGCCACAGGGATGAGATTTATCAGAAGAATGTTGAAAGTTCCCTGGACAGCTAAAAAGACCAATGAGGAAATTCTCAAAGAGGCCAACACAAAAAGGGAGCTGATAAGAAAATCAGAAAGAAACAAGCAACATTTTTCTGGCAACGGTTTTTGAAGACCGCTACACATTAAAATCACGTCAGCCATGTCACAAACATATTGAACCGTGTTATACAATAAGCTTAATGACCCCCATGTACTGCCCCTTACACTGTGAACCTAGTTATCTAAAACGCCTATTAGATGGGCGTTGATGCGTTACGTCGCTAGATTGTTGCAAAGCCTCGATATCTGCCTGGGATAGAACCTGGGACCTATCTGGTTAAACCTAGGACCTATCTGGTTAAACCTGGGACCTATCTGGTTCAGAGAACGATGTCTTACCTCTAGTCCACCCAGTCTTCATCTAAAACCTAATTACATATGAGCTAGAAAATGCTAGACGTAATGTGCGTACACGAAGTCCAGAAGTGATGTAAATGTGCTGAGAAGTTTAGACATAATGAAAACCTGCTATAGATATCTAAACGCAATTAAAATTGTGCTGACAGATCTAAAAGTATTGAGAAAAGTATCAAAACTGATCGAAACTTCACAGCGACGTCTAACAGTAACAAGAACAATAAGAATATGTAATGAGAATTTCACACTAGGTGTAAAAGCAGTAAGAAAATTATCAAAACGTGACGAACATTTATCACGATGTGTGAAAGTAATAAGAAAATTATAAAAACATAAAGAAAATATACCATATCTAAAATTACCAAAATGTGCAGCAGATGAGCGGATGAGAAAATCAAATAAACTCGAGAATACTTTCCATTACAGTATTATCATTTCAGACATACTGTCGCTATTGTATTTCATTATTGGCCCTTCTCCCAAATTGCGCTCAAAAGCTTCCATTAAGATGTGGCCTATGCATCTTCATGATTTATTTATAAATAGCGCGATTATCACCACTACAGTACTACGCAATGTATAGCTCATGCTTAGATCTCTTCACTGATCACACATGAAATGGCAGGATAGTGACCCGTAGCTCAGCAAACCGGGGCAATACCGAAACAAAAAACCCACAGAGGTAATTTAGTAAAATTGGTTAATTAATCTCAATGACGATAGAAAAAAAAACCTGGCCAGGACTCTTCGTAGCCACTGCACTGGGCATGTGGCCCATATGTTCTTACGCCATAGAAAGCGACGATACAAACCAGAAAGGGAATAAAAATTGTAGCGATTTATTTTAGTGGTGATATGAACATTTTTTTGTAACTTTGCCCTGGCACAGATATACAGCCTAATGTTTCCACTCTGATTGAGTACATGTTTGAACATTGCACTATGTTTTGCGCCAATGGCCCAGTGCATCTGATTTCTGTCAGCATTTTATTCGGGCTTGCTTTCCTTAGCCTTTGATCATTCCCAATCTTCCTGCAAGGCAGCAGACTGTCTTTTCTGTAGGGGGATTCTGCCCTTAGATGGTCTGCCCTGCCGGGTTTACGAGCACCATCTGCCTGAGCTTTGTGTAGAGTTGTCTCTCTCATAGGTGGCCTGATCTTCGGAGCTCTGGAGCACCACCTGCTTGTTTGATAGAGGACAGAAAGAGGAGAAAAGACAGAGAAGCATTTAACCCATGAAGTAGGGATGGATTAGTCCAGACCAGAGCGTGTACCATTCACCGGTGGGTTCTGCGTCTTCACTTAAAGGGTTCCATCTACTCCTGGCTCCTTTGTCTGGTCTAACACCAAAGACCTGTCCAGCTTGGGTGACCCTGCCAGGAGCTAAGCTCCCGCTGGCATAGCTCCTTGAATGCCGGAGGCGCACAAGCCCTCAACCACAAGGTGAGCCTAATGTGAAGGGAACCTAATGTTTCGAACAGATAGCAAGTGAACTTTCTCCTGCTCTGTTTGAACACCGCGCCTGCACTTTGTCTTTCATATCCGACAGGACTAAGCACTCGACCTGACATATTTTTATATCATGACAACAAAATAATCTCCAAGGGATTCGAACAGGGTACATTTAACAATGAGACAACCGCAAAGTTCCAATGCTGCTCATCACAATGAAATGCAAAACGTTCCCGCATTAACAAAATATTCCACTCAAACTTTATAAGACGAATTAAATCACCTACCGTTAACCTTAAAAGACTGTTGAATACGGTTCAACGATGAAAACCCACCGGTCTATAGATACAACACTACGGTCAACATTATGTTGGCGTGTGCAAGAATTACACAAAAGTATTATTCATACAAGAAAGGACATTGCAGATATAGATAACACCTTATGCGAGTAAAAGATAAGTACATGTAGTTAGACAGATAGACAGGTGGCCAGGCAGGCGGGCAGATAGGCAGACAGACAGACAGACGGACGGGCGGGCGGTCGGGCGGGCGGTCGGGCGGGCGGTCGGGCGGGCGGTCGGGCGGGCAGACGGACGGACGGACGGATAGATAGATAGATAGATAGATAGATAGATAGATAGATAGATAGATAGATAGATAGATAGATAGATAGATAGATAGATAGATAGATAGATAGATAGATAGATAGATAGATAGATAGATAGATAGATAGATAGATAGATAGATAGATAGATAGATAGATAGATAGATAGATAGATAGAAAAAGAAAGACAGGCAGGCAGGCAGACAGACAGGCAGACAGACAGGAAGACAGATAATGTTTCCTTTTTCACATGTCGCAGAATTCTAAACTGAACAATCAATGTTTATATTGTTCATCCAATTTTCAGATTTTAACTAAAACTATTAAAAATATGTATTTATGTGACCGATTTGGATTATAATAAACACAAGTGATCGATTTTCAAACTTTGTTCTAAATGACCTGGAACTAGTTCATCTTACTTTCATTCCTTGTCCGTTTGCAGCGTCTAAATTTTCAGCGTTATCTTAAATTTAGTAAAGGGAAATAATCGTATACATGCAGGTCAAATCAGAAATACTTGCTGCTTGCTTGATTGCGTTCGCCAGATGGCTAAAGGTGTACACCCCTTCGTCATCCGCCATTAAAAGGACGTTTAGTGGGCGTGTCAGCGTTGTGTTGTGGTTTGCTGTATAACTGTGATATTTGTGCCTTTCGGCCCAACACATCCGACATCAGCACATTTTTGAGTACCGGATTGTCGACCCCTACTCGCTTGGCCAGACTAGAGAGCCTAGTCTGTTACTGGAGGCACCACGGAGAGGTGGTGTAGGGTCTAAATGGTTCTGGTTTACCGATCCTGGCGCAAGCCATCAGATGTGGATCGTCGACAACTTCCAGCGCTGCTGCTGTGAGGCGCGCCTTCGCCTCCAATCATAAATGAAAAGAAGTTGGCAAATGTAGATAATTCAGAAAATACATTCACTCAACGTCCAGCAACTACAAGCATTTCCACTCCCGTGTTGTCGAGGTTCAAAAAGTGAGCGGTATAGGACAATCAACCAACGCCACAACATTGTCTATTGTTAGGATCATCATCACTACATACCGGACAAACCCATAGGTGCTCAGATATCTTCCTCGAGAATCTCGAGAAAATCCGAGGAGAATCCTGGGCCACGTGCACGAACTCCGTAGCACGGCCTGGGGTCCACGGTGTGGGCAGGTTTTTGTTGACAATCTTGCCAGGGAAGCGGCCATATTTTTTGGCCTACACTTTTTTATTCGATTTTAAATGCCAAGGAATCTTTAACGTGCGCGTGAGTGCACACGGGACCTCCTGTTTATTGCCGTTATCCGAGAGGGCTAGACATCGCATCTCACTACCAAAGATATCAGGGAAGCGTAACGTCATAAACAAAACCGCGGACTCATTCCTATTTTATTTTTTTAAATCACCACCGCTTCTGGTGGTCTTTGAACCTCAGTCCTTCCTATTCTGAGGCTTGCGCATACATCCTGACCACCATTTATTATCTAGACCACCATTTATTATCTAGACCACCATTTATTATCTAGACCACCATTTGTTATCTAGACCACCATTTATTATCTAGACCACCATTTATTATCTAGACCACCATTTGTTATCTAGACCACCATTTGTTATCTAGACCACTATTTATTATCTAGACCACCATTTATTATCTAGACCACCATTTATTATCTAGACCACCCTAACGCCAACGCTGCATGTCTTCAGTTGAAGCCACCGAAATCTGAATGCCTCATTGCTTTTAAATGGAAACCCGTAAAAGCATGTTTTTTTAAATTATAGATTTATTGACAGCATGCTCCACAATGACACTGAGAAGAACATTGATGAGAGAGGCAAGAGCAGCAGGAATCGGCTCCCTCAATGAGATAGAACTGCTTGTACAGAACAGAGACAGATGGCGAGATTTGATAAAAATATCTTTAAAAGACAAATTGCTAGAACAAAAAAATTCATATAGGAGAAGGTGTATCTTGGTCTACGCCCTATGGGCCGGCTACGGCTCGAAAGGTCTGCTACCTACCTACCACAAGGAAGCTGAGACTTGCTAATAATGATTCTTGTTCTTCTTTAACTCTGCTTCCTGTATCTTGCGATCATTAATAAACTGCATTTGGTCGTTCCTTATCACTACTGAGTTTGTTTTAATTCATAAATTACAATTTGCGTGCTTGCTTGCGTTCGCCCGATGACTAAAGTATTCTAGAGTATTCGTAGACTATAGAATTCCTCTTCGTCATCCGCCCTTAAAAGGACGTTAAGTGGGTGTGTCTGCGTTGTGTTATGGTTGCAGTATAACTGTGATATTTGCGCCTTTCGGCCCAACACATCCGACTTTAGCACGACATTTTGAGTACCGGGTTGTCTTCCCTCTTCGATCCCTACTCGCTTGGCCAGACTATACAGGTTAGTCTGTTACTAGAAGCACCGCGGAGAGGTGGAGCAGGGTCTGGATGGTTTTGGTTCACCGATCCTGGCGCAAGCCATCAGCTATGGGTCGCTGACAACTTCTAGCTCTCTTGCTGGGAGGCGCGCCTCCGCCTCCAAATTACAATTTAAATGTCTAAACTTGAGGAAAATTTTGAAATTTTCGCAGACGTCATCTGTATTTGGTTGTTCTTCCATCACCGGAGAGGGATACTCATTTCGTCCAGTTGTTAGCCTAGTCTCTGTGTGAGAATGTACGAAACAGTGGCTTGCATGGTAAATTCAATTAAAGTGAAGAAGAGTTGCGCAATTCGTCGACCTCACCAGTAAGTCCATAAACCACCTGGTAAGGGGCGTTTGAAAAGGATGGCCAATTGATTGGCTTCACGGTGTGTTCATTTCTGATAATCAGATTGTCTCCCTTGGCAAAACTGTATATAGCTTCCTTTTACTGTTAATCAGGTCGGTTTGAATTTATTACGCCATCACTCTTGTCCTCTCGTGTAGCTGACAGATCTGGAGGATATAATTTGTTTTATTTTGTTATTTACTCCCCAAATAAACAAAGAAAATACTCAAAACCCACAAGTGGATATCAAAATAGAAGGAATAGACCTTGAGACAGTTCAGAACTATAACTACCTTGGACATACTATAACCAGTGATGGAAAATGTACAACTGAAATAAACAAAAGAATAGGAATGGCAAAAAGTAATTTTAATGTCATGAAGGACATACTAACATCAAAACAAATAACACCAGAGCTAAAACTAAGAATAGCAAAATGTTACATCTTCTCAATATTCCTATATGGTGCTGAAACATGGACATTAGACAAGAAAACAGAACAGAGAATTGAAGCCTTTGAAATGTGGATATATAGAAGAATAGGTAGAATTGGATGGAAGGAAAAGAAAACAAACGATGAAGTCTTAAAACAACTAAAAATGAAAAGAGAACTTCTGAACACAATTAGAACAAGACAAATGCGATTCTTAGGCCATGTTAAAAGACACAACAGCCTACTGAAAGTAATCCTGGAGGGGAAAATACAAGGTAAAAGAGGCAGAGACAGACCAAGATTAACATGGATGAGTAACATCAAAAGATGGACAAATCAACCGATGACAACCTGCACCATCAAAGCAAGAGATAGAGCAGAATGGCGCTCCATGGTAGCCAACCTTCATTGCTGAGACGACACTCAATGATGATGATGACTCCCCACATGAGTATTTGTCTTTGTGGCCATATTCTTCTGCTTCTTCGCCAGACGAGGCCCCGTAATCATCGCCATCCACTGACATCAAGTGAGGGTAGATTTTTATTTACAGCAAACTGCGACAGCCAAGACCATTAGCTGAGCTGAGAACAGCCAGCTATCCACAGCCGAGTGCATCCTTCACGATCGGTGAACAGCAGGGCTGACAAGGCTCTTCTCCACCTCCCCGTGGTGCTGCTAGAAACAGACTAACCAGGGGATAAACGAATATAATTTGGAAAGGGAAGCAGCCCGGTACACAAGAGCATCATGCTGAAGTATGTTACGGGGCGACAGGCACACACATCATAGCCCTGCTACAAACCACAACTCAGCACATCAACGCTCACTTAACGTCTTTCTAAAGCGGATGACGAAGAGTGTACTATACATTACTTTATTAGTCATCAGGTGACCGAGAGAAAGAAAGAAAACTGCGATCATAGACACATTTCAGCCCAACACAGTCGAGCTCAGCATGCGTCTATGTATCGACATGTCTTCTCTCTTCGATTCCTACTCGCCTGGCAGGACCGGTAAGTTTATTTCCAAGCCCAACACAATTAAGTGAAGTAGTGAGGTGTAACGTCGTTAAGTGATGTAAGGAGCCAGTAATGGGGTGTAACGTCGTTAAGTGATGTAAGGAGCCAGTAATGAGGTGTAACGTCGTTAAGTGATGTAAGGAGCCAGTAATGGGGTGTAACGTCGTTAAGTGATGTAAGGAGCCAGTAATGAGGTGTAACGTCGTTAAGTGATGTAAGGAGCCAGTAATGGGGTGTAACGTCGTTAAGTGATGTAAGGAGCCAGTAATGAGGTGTAACGTCGTTAAGTGATGTAAGGAGCTAGTAATGAGGTGTAACGTCGTTAAGTGATGTAAGGAGCCAGTAATGAGGTGTAACGTCGTTAAGTGATGTAAGGAGCCAGTAATGGGGTGTAACGTCGTTAAGTGATGTAAGGAGCCAGTAATGGGGTGTAACGTCGTTAAGTGATGTAAGGAGCCAGTAATGGGGTGTAACGTCGTTAAGTGATGTAAGGAGCCAGTAATGAGGTGTAACGTCGTTAAGTGATGTAAGGAGCCAGTAATGGGGTGTAACGTCGTTAAGTGATGTAAGGAGCCAGTAATGAGGTGTAACGTCGTTAAGTGATGTAAGGAGCTAGTAATGAGGTGTAACGTCGTTAAGTGATGTAAGGAGCCAGTAATGAGGTGTAACGTCGTTAAGTGATGTAAGGAGCCAGTATTGGGGTGTAACGTCGTTAAGTGATGTAAGGAGCCAGTAATGAGGTGTAACGTCGTTAAGTGATGTAAGGAGCCAGTAATGGGGTGTAACGTCGTTAAGTGATGTAAGGAGCCAGTAATGAGGTGTAACGTCGTTAAGTGATGTAAGGAGCCAGTAATGGGGTGTAACGTCGTTAAGTGATGTAAGGAGCCAGTAATGGGGTGTAACGTCGTTAAGTGATGTAAGGAGCCAGTAATGGGGTGTAACGTCGTTAAGTGATGTAAGGAGCCAGTAATGGGGTGTAGCGTTGTTAAGTGATGTAAGGAGCCAGTAATGGGGTGTGGCGTCGTTAAGTGAAGTAAGGAGCCAGTAATGGGGTGTAGTGTCGTTAAGTGATGTAAGGAGCCAGTAATGGGGTGTAGCGTCGTTAAGTGATGTAAGGAGCCAGTAGTAAGGTGTAACGTCGTTAAGTGATGTAAGGAGCTAGTAATGAGGTGTAACGTCGTTAAGTGATGTAAGGAGCCAGTAATGAGGTGTAACGTCGTTAAGTGATGTAAGGAGCCAGTATTGGGGTGTAACGTCGTTAAGTGATGTAAGGAGCCAGTAATGGGGTGTAGCGTCGTTAAGTGATGTAGTGCCGGTAGTGGGGTGTAGCGTCGTTAAGTGAAGTAAGGAGCCAGTAATGGGGTGTAGTGTCGTTAAGTGAAGTAAGGAGCCAGTAATGGGGTGTAGTGTCGTTAAGTGATGTAAGGAGCCAGTAATGGGGTGTAGCGTCGTTAAGTGATGTAAGTGCGGTAGTGGGGTGTAGCGTCGTTAAGTGAAGTAAGAAGCCAGTAGTACATTTAAAAAAAAAAATATGACGATCATCATTTCAGGATGACGTGAACTTCCAGTCAATATGGTGATTAGGCAGCAGAAACATTAAAGGCAATGTCTGAACAGTTTTGCTTGTTGCAGTTTCCTTCTATTCCATGTCCGGTTTGTTGCAGGAGCTACTGAGTTAAGTGTTCTGTGCACACCGTTTTAATCGTGTTTCAATATTTCGATTGTTTACAATGAAGGATGTTATCGTATGACAGGGAACAGGCGGTTGTGTTCACTTTCTATGCGGTTTCGCCTTATGTCTTTTGGCGTGTGCTGAGACTGCTATAGTGGGGACTGCAGCTGCCTTTCTTTGTTTGGCAGATGAGATAGTAATTCGGATGATTCCACTGGCACGGGCGGTTGAGCAGTTATGGATTTTAATTCGTTTGCAGTGATACCGGGGCCTTCCATAACCATAACGTCGTTAAGTAAAGCCAGTAGTGGGGTGTACCGTCGATAAGTAAAGTAAGGAGCCAGTAGTGGGGTGTAACGTCGATAAGTAAAGTAATGAGCTAGTAGTGGGGTGTAACGTCGATAAGTAAAGTAATGAGCTAGTAGTGGGGTGTAACGTCGATAAGTAAAGTAATGAGCTAGTAGTGGGGTGTAACGTCGATAAGTAAAGTAATGAGCTAGTAGTGGGGTGTAACGTCGATAAGTAAAGTAATGAGCTAGTAGTGGGGTGTAATGTCGATAAGTAAAATAATGAGCCAGTAGTGGGTGTAACGTTGATAAGTAAAGTAAGGAGCCAGTAGTGGGGTGTAACGTCGATAAGTAAAGTAAGGAGCCAGTAGTGGGGTGTAATGGTGTTAAGTAAAGTAAGGAGCCAGTAGTGGGGTGTAATGTCGATAATTCAATTAAGGAGCCGGTAGTGGGGTGTAATGTCGATAATTAAATTAAGGAGCCAGTAGTGGGGTGTAATGTCGATAAGTAAAATAATGAGCCAGTAGTGGGTGTAACGTTGATAAGTAAAGTAAGGAGCCAGTAGTGGGGTGTAACGTCGATAAGTAAAGTAAGGAGCCAGTAGTGGGGTGTAATGGTGTTAAGTAAAGTAAGGAGCCAGTAGTGGGGTGTAATGTCGATAATTCAATTAAGGAGCCGGTAGTGGGGTGTAATGTCGATAATTAAATTAAGGAGCCAGTAGTGGGGTGTAACGTCGATAAGTAAAGTAAGGAGCCAGTAGTGGGGTGTAACGTCGTTAAGTAAAATAATGAGCCAGTAGTGGGGTGTAATGTCGTTAAGTAAAATAATGTGCCAGTAGTGGGGTGTAACGTCGTTAAGTAAAATAATTGAGCCAGTAGTGGGGTGTAATGTCGTTAAGTAAAGAAAGGAGCCAGTAGTGGGGTGTGATGTCGTTAAGTAAAGTAAGGAGCCAGTAGTGGTGTGTAATGTCGTTAAGTAAAGTAAGGAGCCAGTAGTGGGGTGTAATGTCGTTAAGTAAAGTAAGGAGCCAGTAGTGGGGTGTGATGTCGTTAAGTAAAGTAATGAGCCAATAGTGGGGTGTGATGTCATTAAGTAAAGTAATGAGCCAATAGTGGGGTGTGATGTCGTTAAGTAAAGTAATGAGCCAATAGTGGGGTGTGATGTCATTAAGTAAAGTAATGAGCCAATAGTGGGGTGTGATGTCGTTAAGTAAAGTAATGAGCCAATAGTGGGGTGTGATGTCGTTAAGTAAAGTAAGGAGTCAATAGTGGGGTGTGATGTCGTTAAGTAAAGTAAGGAGCCAGTAGTGGGGTGTGATGTCGTTAAGTGAAATAGGGTTTCGATCAGTTCTAGTTCACTCAATCAGAAGCAAACAGCCATTTATGAGTTGCTGATTGCTATTAGCTGAGGTACTGTAATCGGTATTAGGCTGCAGGTGTGACCAATTGTAGACGTATTCTACTTATTGTAATGCTCCAATGAACCTTTTTTAAAAAACATCAAGGGTCACTGGCGTAACACCGACCACATTACCCCTAAAATTATGTACTGATGGTCTGAAAAAATCATGGCCACTAACACCATATTCCCTATACCACGTGGCGTGACGGAGCACTTTACTTTTTCTATCATATATATATATATATATATATATATATATATATATATATATATATAAATATATAAACACCACACAGTTTACTTTTTCCAGATTTAAGCTCTTATTTTATATATATAATTAATGGAAGTCGTTGTCATTATCTCTTTTTTTTTGTTTGTTTTTTTCTGCCCGCAGGTTTTCCTTGTCTGCCAACTAACGATCGTCTGTCGAGCATTTTCACTTAGAACGACCAGGAAAAGAAAAATTATTTGATGAAACACAAGACATTTTGACTCCATGAGAACCGACCTTCGCGTGTAGAAAACTTATTGAGAGGAATCTAACGTAACAACAGAGTATATTTATTTTAAAAATCATACCCAAGCTGTTTATTTTTCAATAATTTCAACATCAATGCTGATCACACAGCGACTCATACGCATACCCTTCTTGCAGAACTTCGCACTTAACATCTCACAAACGTAGTTCAACAACAAAAGAGAATCTAAAGTCATTGGTCACCACTTCAAGTATAAAACCAAGATACGTTATGTAAATAAAGACAAGTTTTCATTTAATAACAAATTAAAACAAACACAACCTGAGAAAGTCTGGCTGCACTTAAGGTGAAGCCAAAACAGGAAACGCATTTTTATAAACTCAAGCTTGTGGAATGGTGACCGTTCATCCAGCATGGCTCCAGCAGTTCAGGGAAACCGAAAAAACTCGCTAGCAAAACAATATTCATGAGCATTAAAGGACATACCCGAGGTTTTCCGACAACAAACGAGCATTCTCTAAGTTTTAACGTCAGACGTTCATACACAATAACGTGGATGGAAACTGTACGCATTTCTTCCTACCTCGCCGTTGTACTCTACGCTGCTACACTCCTTGGGCCACATACAAGTGTGAGATGTGTCGGCCCTACGGTAGTTCCGTACTCTGACATAAACAAGACAATTCGTGACCAGTTCTTTAGGCATATGTTCCTCACTGAACTTAAGAACAAAATAGAGTCCGATGCAGCGAGCAGGAACATATCAACGCACAGTGGCAGGGCTACGTTTGCGCCGCTTTCCCCAGACAAAGTTTACACTTCCGGTGCTCAGCTGTCCCACAACTTGACCAACTCATACAAGCCAGTGCTTGAAAAAGGAGCAAGCCCCATGCTCGGCATTTCTCCTCCAAACCTGGTCTACTCGGAAGTCGAAGGTCAGTACAAATGTCTGCTTCTACGTTTGGCTTTTTATAAATGTCTCTTTCTGCATGTAGCATTATATAAAAATCTCTTTCTACACTAAAGGCTATATAAATGTCTCTTTCTGCACCTAGCTTTATATAAATGTCTTTTACACCTAGCACTATATAAATGTCTCTGTCTACACCTAGAACTATGTAAATATCTCTGTCTACACTTAGCACTATATAAATGCCTCTTTCTATACTTAGCACTACATAAATGTCTCTTTCAACACTCAGCACTATATAAATGTTTCTTTCTAAACTTAGCACTATATAAATGTTTCTTTCTAAACTTAGTACTATATAAATGTTTCTTTCTAAACTTAGCACTATATAAATGTTTCTTTCAACACTCAGCACTATATAAATGTTTCTTTCTACACTCAGCACTATATAAATGTTTCTTTCAACACTCAGCACTATATAAATATCTCTTTCTACACTCAGCACTATATAAATGTTTCTTTCTACACTCAGCACTATATAAATGTTTCTTTCTACACTCAGCACTATACAAATGTTTCTTTCTACACTCAGCACTATATAAATGTTTCTTTCTAAACTTAGCATTATATAATTGTCTCTCTACAATAAACACTATATAAAAGTCTTTCTCTACACTATACACTATATAAATGTCTCTCTCTACACTTAACACTATATAAATGTTTCTCTCTCAATTAAACACTACATAAATGTCTCTTTCTACACTTATCACTATATAAGTGTCTCTTCTACACTAAACACTACATGAATGTCTCTTTCCACACTTATCACTATATAAGTGAGGGGTTAAGGCAAATAAATGCAAATGAATGCATAAAAATGCGAAGCTGCAGTAAAGCTGAATATGAGGAAAAATTTAAAAATACAAAAAAATTGTATGTTAGAAGCTTTACGTGATAAGTGGACGACACAGACTAAACGACGTTTCGTCCCAATAGGCTTTCAGCAGGAACAAACAAAAAAAAAAACACACACAAAACTAATAACGAAACATTCAAAACAAAAATATTCGAAATATGTTAAAGAAAATAAAAATGTATTTCCTGTGTGTATGAAAAGGAAATGGTAACAAAAGTGTGGCTGTCGTGAATATGCAGAAATGTGCGCACGCAAATGCACACCGAACCAGAGGAGTTCACACAGGGGTCAGTGTGCAAACACAGAGGAGAAAGAATAGAACAGTAGACTAACAGGTGCTCAAACGGCGGTAAGAGTGAGATGTCTGAGAGTGGGGTACAATAAAAACAAATGAGGGGTAAGGAGCACAGGAATAAAGGTATAGAGAAGAACACCGAAGTGTCTCATAAGGGACTAGAGGAGAAGAACTATAAATAGCATGGCATATTAGATAGACCAAAGATACCAAATATGTGCAGTAGAGAAGGCTATGCAAAAGGGAAGGAACAACCAAAAGGAAACTATGTGTATGAGTGTGATACATTCATGCCTCGTGGGGTCAGCGAACCTTTTTTCATACTTTTTAGTGATCCCCGATGATCGCTTTCAAGCGTGACAGGAATTTTAGAGATATTTTGGTTAGAAGCCATCTCCCTCGCTCCCACCCTCAACACTTCGGTACGGCCCTTGTGGTCGTAACTGTATCACCTGTGCCTATGTGCTCCGTACTGACTCGGTCTTATTCCCTAATGGACGGTTCGAGATCAAGCATGGCTTCACATGTGTGTCCCGCAACATCATTTATGCCATCATATGCCAACGATGCCACATGATCTATATTGGTGAGTCTGGGAGAAGATTAGCGGAAAGATTTTGTGAACATCTACGGGATGTCCAACTGAATACTGGTACTCCAATGTCTTCCCACTTCAACTCCCCTGATCACAAGGGTAAAGACAACATCCGTGTCACTGGAATTGTCCTTTGTTACTCTGGCGACCGCTGCCGCTATATTTTGGAAAATCGCCTCATAGTCACAGTATGGTTCGCTGACCCCACGAGGTATGAATGTATCACACTCATACACATAGTTTCCTTTTGGTTGCTCCTTCCCTTTTGCATAGCCTTCTCTACTGCACATATTTGGGATCTTTGGTCTATCTACTATGCCATGCTATTTATAGTTCTTCTCCTCTAGTCCCTTATGAGACACTTCGGTGTTCTCCTCTATACCTTTTTTTCTGTGCTCCTTACCCCTCATTTGTTTTTATTGTACCCCACTCTCAGACATCTCACTCTTACCGCCTTTTGAGCACCTGTTAGTCTACTGTTCTATTCTTTTTCCTCTGTGTTTGCACACTGACCCCTGTGTGAACTCCTCTGGTTCGGTGTGCATTTGCGCACATTTCTGCACATTCACGATAGCCACACTTTTGTTACCATTTCCTTTTCATACACACAGGAAAGACATTTTTATTTTCTTTAACATATTTCGAATATTTTTGTTTTGAATGTTTCGTTATTAGTTTTGTGTGTGTGTTTTTTTTTTTTTGTTCCTGCTGAAGGCCTATTGGGCCGAAACGTCGTTTAGTCTGTGTCGTCCACTTATCACGTAAAGCTTCTAACATACAATTTTGTTGTATTTTTAAATTTTTCCTCACTATATAAGTGTCTCTTCTACACTAAACACTATATAAATGTATCTCTCAACACTAAATAGATGCCTCTCTCTTGACTTCGTCATCATCACCATCAAATACCAAGCCTGCTGGCGTAGTTGATCATGTCTTTCCACATCTGTCGATCTCGACAGTTATTAATTATTTCTTTTGTTGACCTTCTGCCAAGCCATTCTCTTAAGTTGTATGGTATTTTTTCTCCTTGCTTCCCTCTATCTCTTCGTCCCTCTCTCTTTTAGTCTCTTTTGTCTCTTTTTATACTTAACACTATATAAGTGTTTCTTTCTACCCGCAGCACTATATATAGGTCTCTTTCTATACTTGACTTTTTTCAATGTTCCTTCTACACTTAACTCCTTACAAATGTCTGCTTCTAAAAATCAAGCAGAATCTGCTGACAGGTCTTGCGAAGAATCGTGGCTGGAAAAGAACTATGAGTATCTTATGTTTTCATGATGAACATGAATAATAAAAACTGTCTATCAATAATTAGACAGACAGACACATAAGGAAGAAAGAAATATAGGCTGGAAGAAAGAAAGAAAGAAAGAAAGAAAGAAAGAAAGAAAGAAAGAATGAAAGAAAAAAAGAAAAAGAACCATATCTCACCCCACCTCCTCCCAAAAGCCCAGCCGTAGCGGAAACCTAGTGTTAGTATCCAAATGTTTTTTTTTAAACTGCGGACACATTTTATTTAATCTCTACTCTACTCCAGTAACGTAATGTTTTGGAAAGAAGGACGGTAAACACAAGCAGAACTGTTGTAAATTTTAAAAAATCATATATATATATATATATATATATATATATATATATATATATATATATCAAGTACCGGGCCTGCTGGCGTAGGTGATCATGTCTCTCCACAATTTTCGATCTCGACAGTTATTTATCATTTCTGTTGTTGACCTTCTGCCAAGCCATTCTCTTAATAAGCTGTCTGCTATTTTTTCTCTTTGCTTTCCTCTATCTCTTCGTCCCTCTATTTTCCCAGTTGTTACAATATATTCCAGTTGTTCTCTTCTCATTACATGGTCAAAAAATAATGATTGTTTCTTCCTAATATTGGAAACTAGCTCTCTTTTTACTTTGGCCTCTTTCAGAACGTTTTCATTACTGTTCTTCGCTGTCCATGGTATTCTCAACGTTCTTCTGTAAAACCATATTTCTAAAGACTCCAGTAATTTTCTTGTCTATTGACCTATTGTCCATGATTCACGTGCTATTCATGATTGTACAAAGAAGTTACGACGATGGTTTTCTGTTGCCTTCCGTCGGTTTGTTTAGGGTTGGCTCCGCTAGCCTTTGACTAAAAAGTCTTACCCACAAGATATATATATATATATATATATATATATATATATATATATATATATATATATATATATATATATATACACACACATACGCAAATGTAAAATTCAAATTTACCAAAGCTGTGTGCACCACTGTCTTCCTTGATTTTCTCCCGGACCTGAACTGTGACTGCCCAACTTAAGAACATAGCATGGGCCAACACCAAATCAACACTCAGGACTAAGATTCAAATTTACCAAAGTTGTGTGCTTAATTCACTTCTATGCGGATCAGAAACTTGGACTACCTATGCAGGGCAGGAGAAAAGGTTCAACAGCTTCCATGTGCGTTACCTTCGCAAGATTATGAACATCAAATGGCAGGACAAAGTAACCAACTCTAATGTCTTACAACGAGCCAAACTCCCATCCATCTTGGCAGGACAAAGTAACCAACTCTAGTGTCTTACGACGAGCCAAACTCCCATCCATCATGGCAGGACAAAGTAACCAACTCTAATGTCTTACAACGAGCCAAACTCGCATCCATCATGGCAGGACAAAGTAACCAACTCTAATGTCTTACAACGAGCCAAACTCCCATCCATCATGGCAGGACAAAGTAACCAACTCTAATGTCTTACAACGAGCCAAACTCGCATCCATCATGGCAGGACAAAGTAACCAACTCTAATGTCTTACAACAAGCCAAACTCCCATCCATCATGGCAGGACATCGTAACCAACTCTAATGTCTTACAACAAGCCAAACTCCCATCCATCATGGCAGGACATCGTAACCAACTCTAATGTCTTACAACGAGCCAAACTCCCACCCACCATGGCAACACTTAGGAATCGTAGACTAAGGTGGATGGTAATGTAAGAAGAATGCCAAACTTTCGTATTCCCAAACACATATTGTATGGCAAACTTAAGGACGGAAAGAGACCAAAGGGCAGACCAGTGCTGAGATATAATGATATTTGCAGGGCTTCATTGAGAGAATTCTCTGTTAGTGAAAGAAACTAGGTAAATCTAGCAGCAGATCGTAGTATATGGAGAACAAAAATAAAAAATGGCACAGCAACTTTCAAGACAGTACTGATATCGAATTCAGAAGACAAAATGGCGCCGGAGAAAGGAGACGATGGCCTTTGGCGACTTTACAGACGGTTGGTAGTAAGCAATCATTATAAGTCAGTAGTTTGGTAACAATGTTACTGTCTTATGTTGGATGCTGCTTTGCTGAACAGCTTCTCTCGTGGCTGAGTCTGTCAATATTGGACAGACAGTCCTCCACAGAACGAACATGATGTATTCGTGTTGCTTGGCCTTCTCTCCTTTCTCCAGCATCTTTTGTCTTCTGAATTTGATAACTGAACAGCCTCAAAAGTTGCTGTGCGATTTTTAATTTGTGTTCTCCATGCGCTACGATCTGCAAAATCAAAATCAAAATCAAAATCATAATCAAAATCATAATCAAAATCAAAATCAAAATCATAATCAAAATCAAAATCAAAATCAAAATCAAAATCAAAATCAAAATCATAGTTAGTTAGATACCGTCATGACTGTGATTGATGACGTAGCCCTGTGACTGTAGCCAATCAGTGAACAAAACACCATCCACCATGAAGGAATGAGAACTGATGCTCCTCTAAAATGATATGTTGCGATGTAAGCCTAGGAGTTCGAGCTAGGCGTGTCTGTAACCAGCAAGCTATAGGAATCCTCTACGCGGACACATTAGTCTATTTTTTTTCTATTCTTTTCATTGAATCACTTTAATTGCAGTCGAAGGCATTCCCATATTCACTCCACTGCCGTCCCAGCATTTCTCGAAGCGTTTGCAGACTGATTGTTCCTGTAAGGTGTTGATTATAGGTACATCTGCTTTTCCCACTAAGCTCTCCGGATTGACCAGACCCCTTTTCCACCTTTAGACTCCTCAGTCTCTCAATATATACATAACCGTCGGTTCAGTTTAATTCCTCTTCTCTTAAGTAATGAAGAACAAACTTGGCTACTTCTTCTCCGTCCAGAGTAAGGTCACACTCAAGGTCACACTCAATGCCAGAGCTGTCAACAAAGCTTATCGGCCTTTTATTGCCGTGTACACCAGCGTGACCTGGACAGTACACCCATGTTAAGGCGTCCACTTTAGCAGACACACTTAGTCATTTCTTGAAAGCAGCTACGCCATTTCGAATTATATAATGTGAAATCTCACAAGTGATAATAAACTCATATTGCACAGTAATTCCTCTTGCCAGAGTTTAGGTTTATCCCCCCCCCCCCCATTGTTTTCAGTGTGAGTAACCAATAAACCGCTAATTTAGTCAATTACTTTCTGTTTTCTCTTTGTTTTCTCGTGCACGAAATGTTAGAAACCAAAGCCAATTTCAACCAAAATTAATGGGAGCCAAGTTCCAACACAGAAAACTTCAGAGCAGCTGTGATGGAAGCCAATCTCCAAGAAGAAAACTTCAGAGTAGCCGTGACGTGAGTCAAGCTCTAAGAAGAAAACTTCAGAGTAGCCGTGACGTGAGTCAAGCTCTAAGAAGAAAAATTCAAAGAAGCCGTGACGGGAGTCAAGCTCCAAGAAGAAAACTTCAGAGTAGCCGTGACGTGAGTCAAGCTCTAAGAAGAAAACTTCAGAGTAGCCGTGACGTGAGTCAAGCTCTAAGAAGAAAACTTCAGAGTAGCCGTGACGTGAGTCAAGCTCTAAGAAGAAAACTTCAGAGAAGCCGTGACGTGAGTCAAGCTCTAAGAAGAAAACTTCAGAGTAGCCGTGACGTGAGCCAGGCCCCAAACAGATAACTTCTCTCTCTCTCTCTCTCTCTCTCTCTCTCTCTCTCTCTCTCTGTCTCTGCGATCAAGACTCAATCAGAGTAGGATTCCAGACTCTCTCATGAAGACAGCTGTCTGTTTAAGTGAATCGATTGCCCCATATAGTTTTTCTTCCAGAGAGGTGGGCGTGGACCACATTGCTCTTCTCAGGTCTGTGTACTGGGGGCAATCCTGTAAAACATGTTTTGTAGTCATATTGTCCTGTGTACAGTGGCATAGGCTGGTTGTACCTATTTTGAATTTGGTGAACATGTGATTTCTCATTCTATTGTGGCCAGTGCGTAGGCGAAGTATGATGACTTGATCCTTCCTTGATAGTTGGTGGTATCCGTCACTCTCGTTATGCTTTGGGTGTTCTCGTTTCCATTTTTCATGGAACTGACCCTTGAGGATGGATTTGGCTTCATCATAACTGAGCGGATGGTTCACTTGTGGTAATCTCCCGCCCTCTTTAGCTAATTTGTCTGCGCGTTCGTTCCCGTGTATATTACAGTGTGATGGTATCCACTGAAAGACTACTATCTGGAAGTTATTGCATAGTTGGTCCTGGGTTGTTCTCAAGTCATCTAGTTCATTGTTCTTAGGGCTTTTTAGAGCTGATAGTACTGACAGTGCATCAGTCAGAATCACCAATTTCTTGTGCATGTTATTTTTGTGTTGAGTAGCCAGTGTTGCAGCATCTCTGATGGCCTCAGTTTCTGCTTTAAAGTTGTTTGATAATTTTCCAGTAGCTATTGACTTGGTGATCTCGTCCTGATTATTCAGCGTCAAGAACACACCTAACCCTCCATTTCTGGTGGCATTTGTAGCAGAGCCATCTGTGTATATGTGGGATCAAGAGGCCTGTGGGTAGGTATCGTGTATGTGTTAACTTCAGGGTAGCCGTGACGTGAGCCAAGTTCCAAGAAGAAAACTTCAGAGAAGCCGTGACGGGAGCCAAGCTCCAGCATGGACATGCAGCAGGATTATTTTGATTGTTGTTAGAGGGTGACGCTGTGAACCAACCTAAATGAATGTGATCGCAAAGGTAGCGCACTATTCAAAAACATCATGGTCTTCACTTGTAGAGAAGCTCCTGTCGGTGTGAAAACTAAGTTCATTTGAAGAAAATAGACTCACATTCAGTAGTTGAAATCAGAATGTTATTGCTATTGTTTATTAGCTGCTATATTAAAGCAAGAATTTTCATCTCTGTCAGGAATTCACGAAAACTTCTTACAGACGGTCATTTTGGAATTTTCTGCCTCTTACACAAACTCTCGAATTCAGTCTCATCGACAGTAACAATATCCATTCTGGCATTTAATGTTTGACTATTCTTTAGATAGAAGACGATTTTCTATTTGTCGTTTCAAACTGTCATAAACATTTGTAGGATTAAAAATACGTTTAACATTTGTTATTACGTGTCTATTCTCTTCTCCAAAGTCATTCCTTTAAAATTAAAAATTCAACTATTTGCACAACTTTAAAATAAAAACGTCCTTATTACTTCTCTGTCTTCAAATAGTCCAGACTCGGAAGCGAGGGGTTGGCGTGAAAGCACAGTTTTTTTTAAGTCAAGTATCAAGAGGGTATTGTAATTTTGTCTTCGCGGTTACACACAGTAACTTGTCTTTATTGCAGATTTTAATTCTTCTTATTCTTCTTTTCTTCCTCATCTGCCTTTCAGCGTCGAGGGAGATATAATTTGCGGTCTTTTGCTCTTCTGTTCGCCTCTGCTGCTGTTATGTTTCCTAGTGCTTCTAATATTCCATCGATCCATCTTTTTTTTGGTCGAGCCATGGGTCTGATGTTCTCACAACGTTTGTTGAAGGCCCGTTGTGTTGTGTTTTGATCTTTCTGCCTTGTCACGTGGCCAAACCATTGTATCTGTTGTTTCCTTATATATTCTATGGCGGGGGCTATTCCTAGCTTTTTTCTGTAATTATAATTACAGTGTGCGGGTGAGTCACAAAATACGAGTTCAATAACCCCAGTTTTAAATTACATTTAAAATATGTATTTCGGTACTGTTAAAATCATGAAAGTTTACAGGAACGCGCACCGATACGTTCTGACTGACTCATTTTTATATGTGAATTTTAAGATTTTTCTGCGCACTGAAATAATTAAACCCGTTAATATGACTGCAAATACATGTTCATTTCTTTAACCTTTCGAATATATATGTGTTTGTTTTCCAACTATCAACAGAATGTATGATACGTTCATGTGTGCCCTTATTCTGTAATATGTAACCTACGGGGGTGGAAATGTCGAATGCATATCTTTTTGACTGACGCACATAAATATATAGACTGACACATATAAGTATATGAATAAATTCTATAAATATCCTGCAACAAACCCAAACGTTAATATTGACCCCCTCGACGTCTGTTGAAAGACACTCGAAACCCTTTGACGAAACACTCCCCTCCAAACTTTACCCCTTATCGATAAACCCCTATCCAAATCTGTTGAGAGAATCCTCCGCAAATTTCAGACTAAGAACTCCAGATTTAGCCCTCGTTCGTCCCTTGTGTTTACTTAATAGATCTTTCGCCATATGCAGACGCGACGCTGACCGGAAGTGATCTAAGTCACGTGTTGACGTAACCAGGGAATATTTGGCACAGGTGATGACGTCACGTGGTTACGAGAGGGCGGGAAACTTGCTGAAAATACCATCAGTGGACTCTCTGTGACTAAATTTGGATTAGTGAGTGGTCTGCAGAATGCCCTTGACATTTGGATTTTGAGGCGATAAATGCGATAGGGAGCCGCTAGGAGGATTCCGTTACAAGGGGGCATAATACATTTGGTGCTACCTTTGATGTTTGTTTGCTATTGATTAAGTCGTCTGTGGGATTATTTTTTAATTACTAGAAATAACTCAACCCATGATTGATAATTAAGGCAGGAATATTGGTTCTTCTGTGTTGTGTGGAGCCAGCCCTGGCATATAGAAGTGAATCATGGACAATAAGACAAAAGTCATGAAAAAAATTATGTTCACTCTACAGAAATGTGTTTTTTTTTTCTACAGAAGAATGATAAGAATACCAGGACAGCGCAACATGGAGATGTGGAGACGCTGTACAAGAAGCCAAGGCAGAAAGAAAGCTTATTTAAAAAAACATCAGAATAACACAATCAGCGGCAAATAATGAGAAAAGGGATCAGTAGTGGGGTGTGATAAACACTCCAAGGTATGGTGACAGCTTTACAAGGAAGGAACACAACACAATAATGACGTTTCGGCATGTGGCCTTCTTCAGAATACAGGGACAACGACAACAAACGATGAAACACAATTATCTATAAGTACATGTTGGATGATCAAGTATAGGGAGAAGTGGACAGAGAGAGGAGAAGTCAGATGGTACGATAAGAAAAGATATATATGTATATATATATGTGTGTGTGCTACATGAGGGGAGGTAAGATGGGTGTAGAGATAGAAAAAAACTAAATAATATATCTATAAAAATATATTTTAAAAAATAACTATATATTATATAGGTGATATAATATCTGTCGTGTTTTGTAATAAGTGGAGAAATGGAAGAAAGAAAAGAAAGAGAGAATCAAAGGGAGAATGTGTCAAATGTCTTCAGCTACGGCAGGACTCGTTATTGTAGTCAGTAAGTCACGGTAGAGTTAATAAACAAGTGAAGAATCAGACAGTTGTAGAAGGGTAATAAGATGTCATGCGACAGGAGCACGATACATCACAAGTTTCATGTTTTAATAAGTCAATATGTTTATTTACAACGTTCTTTCCTTGGTGGTGTCTATTCTTCTCTTAGTTTTAATTATTTGCTCACGGATCACTTGGTATGTTGATGACAATATTCCTCATCCTCACTTCTGTGCTCCTTAGGCTGATATTGGAAATAAACAAACGTTGCTAGTTGTTCTGTTGGTGGCTGCTAAACCACTACTTGCTTGTGTTCGCTCGATGACTGAAAACATGCACCTCTTGGTCATCCACCCATAAAAGGACGTTAAGTGGCATGTATACGTTGTGTTATAGTTTCCCCCAAAAAAATAGATATTTGCGCCTTTCAGCCCAAAACATCCGACTTCAGCATGTTATTTTTGAGTACCGGGTTGTCTTTCCCTCTTCGATTCCTACTCGATTGGCCAGACGAGAAAGGTTTGTCTGTTTCTAGAGGTTGAGTAGGGTCTGGATGGTTCTGGTTCACCGATCCTGGCGACAACCGGCAACCGTGGGTCGCTGACAGCTTCCAGCTCTGCTGTTCTGAAGCGCCTGTTAAACCACTGCTGTTGATTTCTTTGTAGAGTTGTCCCCCATCTTTCTTTGGGATTAGTGTCCGAGTCTGCTTCCCGCATTTTTTTTTCTTATAAATGCTTTGTATGGTATAGAGAGTGGGACCGCGATAGCTCAGTGGTTAGTGAACTGAACTACAAAGGACAAGGGGTAAGGTTCGATCCCAACCGACGGCTTCCGGGTTCACCCAGCCTTAAATGGGTACCGGATTTTTTTCTGGGAAAGTAAACCAGCATGGGCGTAATACCGACCACATTACCCCAAAAATCATGTGCTGAAGGTCTGTAAAATATAGGGTCACTAACACCATATTTCCCGATACGCCACTTGGCGTGACGGGGGTACTTTACTTTTTACTATGGTATAGAGAACAAGATATTCTCACTATATTGAAATCCACTGCACTCTTTTAATCATTGTCTCAGCATATAGTTCAAATGTGGTTCTATGCCGATCACTTCTCTTCTATTTCTATTTCTATTTTTTAAAATCTCTTTCCTTGAATATCTTGCTTTGGTGATGACTGTTGTCTGCCTCTGGCATCTCAGTGAATGTCCATGTTTCACACTGGTAGCATAGAGTGGGAATTAAAATAATTAGTATGCAATCCATTTTTATAAAGGTCGTGTTTTTTTTAAACAGCTAAAGATAAAGATGTTTCAATGTCTGATTTTCTTCAGTACGTCTGATGTTAATTTCTTTGTTTTTACTATTTTTGCAGAATATTATTCTTAGACATTTTCCATGCTACTTCTTATAAGCCTTGGAATTCTACAGCTATATAATTTAGTTCTAGACAGCAGAGATGCGATATCCGAATTTTCAACCGGACACTAGCGATTACGAAGTTTGACATTATGAAAATGACAGTTCAGTCGTCATCCTTTTTGTGACCTTTCACTAATGGATGCAGTGGTGCCAAATGTTTCATAGAATCCACAAATAAAGCGATTCATCTATGACGTTCACTTTTTTTAAAATAAGAAGTTCTAATGAAGATAAATTGTCATCATCATCATCATCATCAAGTACCGGGCCTGCTGGCGTAGATGATCATCATGCCTCTCTACAACTTTCGATCTCGACATTTATTTATTATCTGTTGTTGACATTCTGCCAAGCCATTTTCTTAAGCTGTCTGGTATTTTTTCTCTTTGCTTCCCTCTATCTCTTCGTCCCTCAATTTTTTGAGTTGTTACAATAAATTACAGTTTTCTTCTCACTACATGGCCAAAAAATGATGATTGTTTCTTCCCAATATTGGAAATTAGCTCTCTTTTTGCTTTGACCTCTTTCAGAACGTTTTCATTACTTTTCTTAGTTGTCCATGGTATTCTCAACATTCTTCTGTAAAACCACATTAAACTGTCGTATCACACAATTGTAATTGATTATCTTAGTGACAGATATAACACGGAAATGGTTGGTTGCATTCGCCCGATGACTAAAGTATTCTAGAGTACCGTGGTAGACTAGAATATTCCTCTTCATCATCCGCCCTTACAAGGACGTAGTGGACGTGTCTGCGTTGTGTTGTGGTTTGCAGTATAACTGCTATATTTGCGCCTTTCGGCCCAACACATCCGACTTCAGCACGACATTTTTGTGTATCAGGTTGTCCTCCCTCTTCGATCCCTGCACGCTTGGCCAGACTAGATAAGTTAATCTGTTACTGGAGGCACCACGGAGAGGTGGAGCAGGGTCTGGATGGTTTTGGTTCACTGATCCTGGCGCAAGCCATCAGCTGTGGGTCGCTGACAACTTCCAGGAAATAAGAGTACCAAAAACCGAAAATATTGCGATCAATAAGAGGGTTGGAGAGCGGGTGGCCGAATCGATAACTTGTGGGGCTCCAAACCAGGAGAATCCCGGTTCGGTCAAAAGTCTTTTCTATCGAGGGTGAAATAAAAACCTCAAATCTGAACACCTCGTGACGACTGCACTGGATAAGTTGCCTTCGTTTTACGGTCCTACAATTCCTCTTCTGCCCCCGGCAGACCCTAGTAATGGGAAAATGTCGTAAAGATAATTAAGAAAGTTTTTATGTTTTTTTTTTGTGCCATGTTTGGTTTTGAACAATACAACTACCAAAACGACAAACATTTGTTAGCATCTGCCTGAGAACAATTCTGAACATCAGATAGCATGAGAAGATTAAAAGAATGAAGATATTCGGGGGAAAAACAAAACAAATGGCAGTCTAGCAACGGATTAAGAATAGAAAATGAAGATGGATTTGAGACACACTACGAAAACCTGCTTCCAGCATATCAAGATTGTGACTGTTATCGAACCCACAAGGAGAAAGAGAAAGCCAGATAGGTCCAGAAATGCGTGGAGAAGAGAAGTCATGGAAACCCTTAAAAGGATCGACATTCACTGGAATTAAGTAAAGAAATTATTGCAGAATAGAGTTGGGTGGAGAAACTTTGTCTGTGGCGTGTGCTAAGGTTGTGTCAAGTGATGTAATAAAGAGCTTTGATTGAGTGATTGATTCAGGTGACGAGAGTCAGTCAAAACGTGTGGCACTTTAGTGTGAAAGAGTCACGGCAAGTATCTATAATTGTGTATGGATATGAGTCATTCTCTAATTATTTATCCACGTAATTGATGCAAATTTTTCTTCTACCTCTTGTTTCCCTTCATGGTGTCCTGATTGTAGAACTTTCTCGTCTAAGTCCTAAACCACATTTTCAGTTCAGTGATCAAACCTTGGT
Organism: Megaustenia siamemsis; assembly: GCA_032433765.1. NCBI lineage: Eukaryota > Metazoa > Mollusca > Gastropoda > Stylommatophora > Ariophantidae > Megaustenia > Megaustenia siamemsis. The sequence goes on along the minus strand of JAVIAB010000051.1, from coordinate 141,444,330 downwards.
CGGGGGGAGGGGCAGGGGGGTAAGGACTGGTTCTTCTCGGGACAAGACGCCTGTCTCGAGACAGAGAGGTTGTAAGTTCACATCTCGGCTGCACCGGGATTTTTTGTTGTGATTTCTCCTTGAGGCAACCACACTTGGTCTCAGCAGCGAGGCCCGGCTTAAAACGTAAATTACTCATCGATATAAAAAAAAAAAAAGTACCTCCGAAGACGGAGTTATTTGCCTATGCGGCAAGAGACCCCTGTATACACGACTGCCAAGAAAAAACGGATTAACACCCACAGCTGAGTTTCTAATTTCTAAGGGCTTCGCAAGAGGTGAAGCTGCCGAATGACGTGGTCGATCAAAGAACGACCTTCACAAAACTGATTTTTCATGTTCGGGAGGGGGGGGGGGGCAACATGATTATCAATCGGTGCCAACCCCGGTGAGAACACGTGAATGGGGCATAGCACATAACTGTTGTTGCAAGGGACTGTGGTGTCACGAGCTGCAGATGTTGCCGCCCTGTCATAAAACAGACGAAAGCCTCTAGACAGCATATTTTGCGCTAAATTTCTTCCAGATAAAGCTTTGATTTTAAGTAAGGTTGATAGTACGTGGAGTTGACAGCTCGTGAAGTTGATAGTACGTGGAGTTGATCGTACGTAGAGTTGATCGTACGTGGAGTTCAAAGTACGTGGAGTTGATAGTACGTGGAGTCGATAGTACGTGGAGTTGAAAGTACGTGGAGTTGAAAGTACGTGGAGTCGATAGTACGTGGAGTCGATAGTACGTGGAGTTGAAAGTACGTGGAGTTGATAGTACGTGGAGTTGATAGTACGTGGAGTCGATAGTACGTGGAGTTGAAAGTACGTGGAGTTGATAGTACGTGGAGTCGATAGTACGTGGAGTTGATAGTACGTAGAATTGATAGTACGTGGAGTTGATAGTACGTTGAGTTCATAGTACGTGGAGTTGATAGTACGTGGAGCTGATAGTACGTGGAGTTGAAAGTACGTGGAAGTTGATAGTACGTGGAGCTGATAGTACGTAGAGTTGATAGTACGTGGAGTTGATAGTACGTGGAGTTGATAGTACGTGGAGTTGATAGTACGTAGAGTTGATATGGAGTTGATAATACGTGGAGTTCATAGTACGTGGAGTTTATAGTACGTAGAGTTGATAGTACGTGGAGTCGATAGTACGTGGAGTTGATAGTACGTAGAATTGATAGTACGTGGAGTTGATAGTACGTTGAGTTCATAGTACGTGGAGTTGATAGTACGTGGAGCTGATAGTACGTGGAGTTGAAAGTACGTGGAAGTTGATAGTACGTGGAGCTGATAGTACGTAGAGTTGATAGTACGTGGAGTTGATAGTACGTGGAGTTGATAGTACGTGGAGTTGATAGTACGTAGAGTTGATATGGAGTTGATAATACGTGGAGTTCATAGTACGTGGAGTTTATAGTACGTAGAGTTGATAGTACGTGGAGTTAATAGTACGTGGAGTTGATAGTATGTGGAGTTGATAGTATGTGGAGTTGATAGTACGTGGAGTTGATAGTATGTGGAGTTGATAGTACGTGGAGTTGATAGTATGTGGAGTTGATAATACGTGGAGTTGATATTACATGAAGTTGATAGTACGTGGAGTTGATAGTATGTGGAGTTGATAGTACGTGGAGTTGATATTACATGGAGTTGATAGTATGTGGAGTTGATAGTACGTGCAGTTGTGGATAGCATGTGACGTTTATAGTACATGGAGTTGATGGTACGTGGAGTTGATGGTACGTGGAGTTGATGGTACGTGGAGTTGATATTGCGTGAAGTTGTTAGTTATTGAGTTATTTGCGGGTCATCATCATTGCACTCCGAACACGTCCAAAGGTGCTCAGATCCCCTCCTCAGCAATTCTCTCAGTGTCCAGCGACTGACGACTCCAGTTCTATGTTGGTTGATAAGTCTTCTTACACGGTCACTAAGTTTCTCATTTCTGTCTGTGCCCATCTTAACTCCCATTTCTATCATCCGATGAAGTGACGTGGATCTGTATTTGTCGAAGTCCTGTGCTCTTCCCACATCTCGGAGGGCATTGATGATGTCCGCCCGATCCATTGGTTGCCCGTCCTCAACGACAGCGCAGCTAGCCAACCTGACCGCTCTTTCATTTCCCTGTACTCCCGCATGTCCAGGGACATAGACAAAGGTGACCTTACGTATTTTGGATTTCTGCAACGACTCTACTCATTGCATGCGTACAGAGCCCGCCTCCACTTTTTTAATCATGCTCATTGAATCACTCAGTATACATGCGTGGGTGTAGTCCTGTGACTCTAACCATTTAAATGCCTTGGTCACTGCCATCGCCTCCATTGTCATGCTACTCGTGGTCATGACGTATGCACCACTGTCTTCCTTGATTATTCTGCCTGCCGAGCGTGCTGTAAATGCCCATGCACTTCTTTGGTGTCGTATTACAGATCCGTCTGTATAGATGACTGCATCTTTCTTATCGGTGTTATCGCAGATGAGACCGTTGACCTCGGCATTAACCACGACCGGGTTCTGTTCCCTACTTTTCCTGTCGAGTGTGACAATACACGAGAAAGTCTCCTTGAATGACGTAGGCACCGGTATCCACTCCTCACCAACGCTGATATTGGTAAGCCTACAGACCTGTTTGATGACATCTTCTGCTCGGCCCACCCATGATTTGCCTCTTTTAAGCCTGGCACCTTTCACTGTGTTGAGCACGTGGTGCAATGGATGCTATGTATCTGTACTAATCTTCAGTTATGCTCGTGCTCTCCAGATCTTGATTCTGTCATTCATGGTTGGAAAGTCAAGAAGATACCTCATTGCTACACAGGGAGTGTCCCTCGTACATCCCAGAATAATGCGCATGGCTTCATTCTGTATTTTCTCCAGCCTATCAATTTGAGTCGTACTGACAGTAAGAATTGCCAGGGCATTGACGAGGACCAATCCCTGGAACAGAAGAGTAAGTAGCCTCTGCTCGATGTTGGCAGCTGCCAGGACCTTCAAGGCGGCTAATCCTTTGCGGGATTTTGTTATCACATGGTCGACGTGGTCCCGAAAACACAGGCTGCGATCAAACTTAACTCCGAGGTATGTCATCAACTTGTCCCTGGTCACCTCATCAGCTCCCATTCGTACTAATGGTGTGGTCGTATTAACGATATTATTGTTAAGGGAGAACCATGAAACTGATGCTTTATCATGATTAACCAAGGCACCTCAAACCCCACACCAGGAAGAAATGCGATCGAGTTCGTCTTGCATTGCGGAGGCGATTCCCCGTCTGTCTCTTCCCTGTCGATATACCAGAATCTCATCAGCAAAAGTCATAGTTCTTTCCCTTCCAACCAGCTGTTGTTCCGTGATCGTTATTGTGTACACGTTAAATAGAACTGGAGACAATGGTGAGCCTTGTGGCAGCCCTGGACAAATGGATATTGGCTCGGAAGACCAACTTCCACATCTGAGTTGTTAGTACTTGGAGTTGTTAGTACGTGGAATTGATAGTACGTGGAGTTGATAGTACGTGGAGTTGATAGTACGGGGAGTTGATAGTACGGCCACGAGGGAGGTAGTCTGTGAGTATTACACTGCAGTAAGCTTAAAAGACGGTGACTATGATCCTTCCCACTCTGTAGAGTTGCCGAACGTGAACGTTTCTTTTGTTTACTCTGTTTTCAATCTCGGGGTCTTAGAAATGAACTCAACATTCGTCTAGAATGACCAATCTATGTACACATTAATCATCTCCATTAGCATTGCGAATATCCAACATCAATACAGTTGTTACCTCTCGGTGCTCATTTTGGAATTGCTCGAGAAGGTGGGGAGCCCAAATCGTAGACACGGTTGGCATGTGAAGCTGATGATACAAACTCTTCTCTGCTCTTCAATGACTTAGTCCCAACTCAGATACAGTTTAGTTTAGTCAACAGGTTTTCTTCAACGCACATGGACAAGTCCATAAGTGCCCAGATCTATTCCAAAATAAATGCCTCAACGTATAACGACACCGGTGTTATGTTGGTTGATAAGTCTTCTTATCTTAGTCATGGTTTCTTCTAAGGTTATATACTTGTCAGTGGGGACTAGGGATTCCCCTTTTCCATGAATGCTTACGTCATCATCCTCAATGCCGTTTCTTGGTTCATCTTGAACGCTATTATTCTCCATCTGAAATTGAACCCCCCCCCCCTCATTTTTTCCCTCCGTTTCACAGTGTCAAGGGAAGACATCTTTGTACACGGTGAACATCTCGTCATAGATATTCTTGTGGATTTGCCCTGCAGGTGCAGGATTGGATTAGGAACCGAACCGCTGTTTTGCCCATGATGCTTCTCAATACACAACTATATCTGTTTGCCCATGATGCTTCTCAATACACAACTATATCAGTTTGCCCATGATGCTTCTCAATACACAACTATATCAGTTTGCCCATGATGCTTCTCAATACACAACTATATCAGTTTGCCCATGATGCTTCTCAATACACAACTATATCAGTTTGCCCATGATGCTTCTCAATACACAACTATATCAGTTTGCCCATGATGCTTCTCAATACACAACTATATCAGTTTGCCCATGATGCTTCTCAATACACAACTATATCAGTTTGCCCATGATGCTTCTCAATACACAACTATATCAGTTTGCCCATGATGCTTCTCAATACACAACTATATCAGTTTGCCCATGATGCTTCTCAATTCACAACTATATCAGTTTTCCCATGATGCTTCTCAATACACAACTATATCAGTTTGCCCATGATGCTTCTCAATACACAACTATATCAGTTTGCCCATGATGCTTCTCAATACACAACTATATCAGTTTGCCCATGATGCTTCTCAATACACAACTATATCAGTTTGCCCATGATGCTTCTCAATACACAACTATATCAGTTTGCCCATGATGCTTCTCAATACACAACTATATCAGTGTGCCCATGATGCTTCTCAATTCACAACTATATCAGTTTTCCCATGATGCTTCTCAATACACAACTATATCAGTTTGCCCATGATGCTTCTCAATACACAACTATATCAGTTTGCCCATGATGCTTCTCAATACACAACTATATCAGTTTGCCCATGATGCTTCTCAATACACAGCTATATCAGTTTCCCACCAATTTCTCTTTCACACAGCGCCACGCCCACTTCATGTACCCATAGTAAGTCTCAACCAATCATGTACCTTCTCAATGTTACACATCATTCCCGCCAGCCTTGCAGGTTTCCTAGTCAAGTACAAAACATTTTCACCGATCCTCAAAGGCTTATGCTGTTAATCCTAAACTTAAGCATTTCCAAGATCTTAAACAGCTGGGGAACATTTTCAGTGGAGAGAAGGGAACTTGACATACAATTTGAGACAAGATATCAGAAAGTCTGAGAAAGCTACTGTGGTATACAAACTGTTACCATTACTTATTTACCTCAAATATCTCAATAGCAAAAATACAAATTTAATACATAGATAAATGGTGATGGTAAAGTACAAGACTTGAATCGGTATCTCAGCATGTGAGTTTCCACCCATATGTGCTCGGCCGCCTATACAGAAGTATTCGGAGACTTCTTGACAGTGTCGCTTGAAGCATCAAAACTCACGAGGCGATGCGGCATTCCTCAGACAGAGTACTACCCTGGTACCCGTTTCTGCCAGCGGCTGGGTCGACCGCGGGGGTATATTTTTCCTACCACGAGTGCAATTCACACTGCTTACAGCGGGATTCGAACACGGGTTCTCCGAACGTCTGTAGCAGAGTCGAGTGGTTTTCCCAACTAGACTACCGAAGCCCCCAAATATACATAGAATATTTCATTTAGATAACTCGGGGGCAAAGTGGTTAGTGCTCTCGTATCCTTATCAGAAGGGTCCGGGTACAATACTTATAAAAAAAGTAAAGTACCTCCGTCACGCCAAGTGGCGTGTAGGGAAATATGGTGTTAGTGACCCTATATTTTACAGACCTACAGCACATGATTTTTGGGGTAATGATGTGGGTATTACGCCTGTGCTGCTTTACTTTCCCAGAAAAAAAAAATCCGGTACCCATTTAAGGCTGGGTGAACCCGGAAGCCGTCGGTTTGGTTCGAACCCTACCCCTTGTCCTTTGTAGTCCAGTTCACTAATCACTGAGCTATCGCGGATCCCTCAACACCTATAATTGGCGGAAAATTTGTTTTCAGACTGACGCGGATCTAGAGTTTGCCCAGCCTCTAAACATAGGTACCAGAGTATTTTATGTGCGTGCGTGTGTGTCTGTGTGTGTGTGTGCGCGCGCGCGTGTGTGTGCGTGTGTGTGTGTGTGCGTGTGCGTGTGTATGTGTGTGTGTGTGTGTGTGTATGTGTGCGTGTGTGTGTGTGTGTGCGTGGAAAGTAAAGGTGGTCAGGAAGTTATGTGTGCCGTTGGTTGTGAAAAAAATATGGCCACTAACACCATACAAAACAATGGAGGGAACGTTTGCTTTTACTTTCATTAATATTTTAGTCTTGTCTCTGCTATCGATATCAAATCGAAAGCACATGGGGACTGGTTGGTCCTAAGGCAAGACGCTGGCCTCGAGACAGAGAGGTTGTGGGTTCAAATCCCGGATGCACCTCTGATTTCTGTCTTTGGCAACCACCCCTGGTCTCAGCAGCGAGGCCCGGCTTGAAACGTCAATTATTCATGGACGAAAAAAATATGAGTACCTCCGAAAACGGAGTTATCTGCCTGTGCGGCGAGGGACACCTTATGCACACGGCTGCCAGGAGGAAAAAAGGATTAGCACGCAAAATTCACTTCCTAGTCTCTTGGACTTCGTCAGAGGTAAAAATCTGGCGAAAGCAAAAAAAAAAAAAAAATAATAATAAAATCGAAAGCACAAAAACGACATTTCTTCTTCCTCTTCTTCATTCTCTCGACAACTCCTCTTCATCTTCAGTTTTGTAAATGTCGTTAAATGTGCTTTCATGCGATGTTTTAACGATTTTCTGCAAGCAGCGCTATTTCACGTATGAGCTCAGCATATCCCATCTGGTCTTGGTCTTAGACGTTTACTAACGATATATTCCAAGTTAACAGAGTTTACATTCAAGAAAACCACTTCACCTGGAGTGTAATAGAGAAACTTGATCAGTACAGGTACAGACAAAAGTTGCGACCCCCCGTGCCGACCTCATATGCCAGGGAACACGAAGAAAATTGAGTGACTTATCCACGTCTTCAGAGATATGTTTATAATTTAGAGAATGCTTTTCGTTTTTTGGGATTTTTTTATTTATTTATTTATTTTTTTAGTCTTTCGCTTTTTTTAAGCATCTTTGCTTGCTTGCATGAGTTCACCAGATGACTAAAGGAAAACACCTCTTCGTCATCCGCCCTTAAAAGGACATTAAGTGGGTGTATGTTGTGTTGTGGTTTGCAGTAGAAATGTGATATTTGCGCCTTTCGGCCCAACACATTCGACTTTATCACGACAGTTTTGAGCTCCGGGTTTGCCTTCCCTCTTCGTTCCCTTCTCGCTTTGTCAGACTAGACAGGTTAGTCTGTTACTAGACATGTTACAAATCCTGTTGGTTTAGTTTGTGTTTTTGTAGACAATTTCAATTATGATTTCCCTTCCATAAATTGCTATGAGACTTAAAGACTATAAGGTATGGGATCTATATTAGGGAGAGCCAGTGGTTAGTGACCTCGCCTTATAAGGACAAAATGTCAAGTTTGATCCCCATCAACGGCTCCCAGGTTTGCTTTGCCTTCAAGCAGTACCTGATTTTTTTCCTGGAAAGAATTACGGCTCTGGCGTAATGCTGACAACAAAACTAAAAAATGTGCCGATGGTAAAAAAAAATAAACATTAACACTAAGCTCTTTATGCGCCATTAGCGTGACATGGTCTATTTTCATCTATTTACACCTATTTTAATCTATTTACATCTATTATTTTCATCTATTTACCTCTATTTTCACCTATTTACATTTATTTTCATGCTCTATGTCAGATGTTGCACAAATATTGGTTGGTGAATGTTATCAGCAGTAGCAAGCTATCCACAATATGCTACATCGCTGCAGAATGATCATGATGGTATGAAAGAATAGCCATTTTATGTGAGAAAAACAGCTACTGCCTACCTGCAAGGTCTCTGAATAACGACTTCTAAGAAAACAGCCCCAAACAAATTTCTGGAAATGGAGGAAGCAGTGGAAAAACAATAAATCGCAATCGACAATAAGCTATGAGTAAATAAATCTTGTCTACTTGATTAGAGCGATCAATTTGGAAACTACATTCTAGAACTATCTTCTTCATCGTTCGTGTGGCGATCATACCCCTTCACTGCCAGCCATTCAAGGAAAGTTACGGGCGCACTGATGCGTGAACATGATACTGAAATGATTCATTCAGGCAAGTTGTCCATATTTTGCGCACTTCAGTAAGGAAATTGAGGGTACCAGGTTGCCTTCTCTTGTCAGTCGCTTGGTAACACTAGTTAGTCTGTTGATAGAAGTGTCACTGCTATTCCCTCCTTCCCCCTATCATGGTTGGAGAGAGAGAGATTCAATTAAACCGTCTGTAATGAATGGAACGTCATCATGAACTACCGGGCCTGCTGGCGTAGGGGATCATGTCTGTCCACAACTTTAAATCTCGACAGTTATCTATCATTTCTGTTGTTGACCTTCTGCCAAGCCATTCTCTTAAGCTGTCTGGTATTTTTTCTCTTTGCTTATCTCTATCTCTTCGTCCCTCAATTTAACTAGTTGTTACAATATATTCCAGCTGTTCCCTTCTCATTCATCATCATCATGTACCCTGCCGGTTGGCGTAGGCGATCATGTCCCTCCTTAATCTTCTATCTATAGTGCATCATATCAGTTCTGTTGTTGACTGTTTTCCATGCCATGACACCAAGCTATCCAGTATTTTCTCTCTTTGTCGTCCGCGATCTCCCCTTCTTATTACATGGCCAAAAAATGATGATTGTTTCTTCCTAATATTGGAAATTAGCTCTCTTTTTGCTTTGACCTCTTTCAGATCATTTTCATTACTCTTCTTATCTGTCCATGGTATTCTCAACATTCTTCTGTAAAACCACATTTCTACAGACTCCGGTGCTTTTCTTGTCTGTTGTCCTATTGTCCATGATTCACATCCATATGTTAAGACTGGCTCTACATAACATTTAAGAACTCTTTTTCTTGTTTCTATTGTCAAAAATTGATTGCATAGTATCTTCCTCATTTTTTGGGGGGAAAGCTGCTTTTGCCTGAGCCATTCTGCATCTCACCTCTTTTGTACACCTTCCGTCTGAGGTTAACAAAGTTCCCAAATATTTGAAATCATTTACTTGTTTTAATATTGTTCCACTTGTCTTTATTTTGCAATGAGGTGATGTCTTTTTCTTTGTTGTTACCATTACCTCTGTCTTTTTGCTATTAAGGCTGAGTTCTTTATTTTTGCTTTCTTTCACTGCAACGTACATTAACAAAAATGCAACTGGATGAGTTGAGAGCATATTGAATTGCAATATCTTTTTTCGTAATATAATCCTCTAACTCACAACCTTTGCTACATTATATTGAAAAGCTCGTCTCATTGAATTGGATATTTTGTCGTTTATCTCAGTGTATTATTTTCTCATCTTGTTAACTTTTTTCTCGACGGCTATGAATGAACGTGTATACATTTCTCCCGTATGTTTTTACGTTTCAAGGCTTATCTCATACTGCACTGTGTGGTTATCGCTATCAGCTGCTTGTGGCTTAAGTGATATCTCTGATTTCTTGGCACAGCTGATTCTAGTTGGCTTTTACTACAGATCATGAAGAGCTTGCATTTCTGTTCCACACGTTTATGACACAGAGTTACGTCCACTAATCTCCGTCGATGAGATGTTGGTATGCGTCGCAGGCATAGACACTGATTATTGCCGCATTACCAGACAAGATGAAGCGGACGCAATCTGCAGAAACCTCACACGGAGATACCTGTTGATGGGTCAGAAGTGTGGTTGATAAGAGCTACTGCTAACATATTCTGCTGATCTTCTAACGATTGTAAGTCAAGCTTTTAATGCATTTGTGAATTTCGTTTTATTTCAGTGCATTGCTTTTATATCCAAATTGATCGTTTTTTAATTACGAGAAACTTTTGCATTAATTCGTATATAATTATATATGGGAGCCGCGATAGCTCAGTGGTTAATGAACTGGACTACTAAGGAAAAGAGGTCGGGTTCGATCCTAATCGACGGCTTTCGGGTTCACCCAGCCGTAAATGGGTACCGGATCTTTTCTGGGAAAGTAAAGCGGCACGGGCGTTATAGCGACCACATTACTCCAAAAATCATGTGCCAAAAGTCTGTAAAAATTATGGTCAATAACACCATATTCCATATACGCCACTTGACGTGACGGTGGTACTTTACTTTTTTACTTATATTTGCGATTCCGCGTAACGAAAACCTTGACCTCCTAACATGTCTCATTAATGATATTGTTGCACGGACATTCTCTCCCCTTCTGTCCTATTCTCTCCTTTTTCTGTGTTATTTTATTAAACACAAAAATATACCGCAAAATGTCACTTCGTTAAGATGCAATTAATCTGTTTACCGGCCCCACCTGTCTGGTCTCTTAGTTCCCTTAGGAGCCGTTTGACGTCGAAACGATTAATTCTTTTTAACCATTTTTTTTCTGTTATGTTCAGAGATCTTATGTTTTGAATGATTCATCCATTCAGTCTGTTATATCCTTAATCTATTTTCTCATATGTAAATCTCCGTACTCTGTATTTCATTGCTAACTTCAAATTGGTCTTCATCATACTGTTGCATGTTTGTGCACGCGCATGCGCATAAAAGTATCATTTATGTTTCGTTATCAACGTAGACTTCTGTTATTGTTGATGACGTAGTGAGTTTTCTATCTTTCTAATGTTGTCTCTGTGGAAGCAGCAAATCATCTGATTAGTACCTCTGTACCATGGCTTGTATTTTCTTTTCTTTAATTCAGCATTTAAATCGGCCATTTATTTCTAATTCTGCAATTGATTATCACACTCCTTGCAATCATACATTTCCGTAATTTCTTATTATTTCATGCTAACACCTTCATTCTCTTTCATAAACAATATATAAACTTTTGGATAAAATAAACACTGGGATATAATAAATATCATCATCATCATCAAGTACCGGGCCTACTGGCGTAGGTGATCATGTCTCTCCACAACTTTCGATCTCGACAGTTCTTTTTCATTTATGTTGTTGACCTTCTGCCAAGCCATTCTTTTAAGCTGTCTAGTATTTTCTTTCTTTGCTTCCCGCTTCCCCTATCTCTTCGTCCCTCAATTTTTCCAGTTGTAACAATATATTCCAGCTGTTCTCTTCTCATTACATGGCCAAAAGATTATGATTGTTTCTTTCTAATATTGGAAATTAGCTCTCTTTTTGCTTTGGTCTCTTTCAGAACATTTTTATTACACTTCTTAGCTGTCCATGGTATTCTCAACATTCTTCTGTAAAACCACATTTCTACAGACTCCAGGGCTTTTCTTGTCTGTTGTCCTATTGTCTATGATTCACATCCACATGTTAAGACTGGCTCTACATACGATTTAAGAACTCTTTTTCTTGTTTCTATTGTCAAAAATGGATTGCATAGTATCTTCTTCATTTTCTGGAAAGCTGCTTTTGCCTGAGCCATTCTGCATCTCACCTCTTTTGTACATCTTCCGTCTGAGGTTAACAAAGTTCCCAAATATTTGAATTAATTTACCTGTTTTAACATTGTTACACTTGTCTTTATTTTGCACTGAGGTGATGTCTTTTTCTTTATTGTTACCATTACTTCTGTCTTTTTGCTATTAAGCCTGAGACCTTTATTTTTGCTTTCTTTCACTATAGTGTCCAACATTTCGTGTAACTCATTTTCACTCTTAGCGATTAATACTGTATCATTAGCATACCTTAGATTATTTATATTATGACCTCCAATTGTTATTCCAGGCATGCCCTTTACGGATCTTAAAATAATCTCACTATAAATATTAAACAAATCTGGTGACAGCACACAACCTTGTCTAACACCCTGTTTTATTTGTTGAAACATTCCCAATTGGTTTACAGTTCTTATGGCCGCTGTTTGTTGCCAGTACATGTTCTTTATTATTCTTAGATCTTTGCTGTCTACGTTTATGTCTTCTAATATTTGATTTCCTTGGTGTTTTACTTTGTCAAATGCTTTGTATAATCTATGAAACATAGGTATAGATCTGTTTTCACCTCTATGGCTCTTTCTACTAAAGATCTTATGATATATATGGCATTGCTAGTTACTTTACCTCAAACAAAACCACACTGTTCATCGCTAATTTCTGGACTGATTTTGTTTCGCACTCTTCGCATGATGAATATATAATAAACACTGGAATGTAATAAACATTTGGATATAATAAACACTGGAATATAATAAACACTGAGATATAATAAACACTGGAATATAATGAACACTGGGGATATAATAAACACTGGGATATAATAAACACTGGGGTATAATAAACACTGGGATATTATAAACACCTGGATATTATAAACACTGGGATATTATAAACTCTGGGATATTATAAACACTGTGATGAAATTCCAAGGCGGTCACAATAACTATTTTCGAAAGGAAATTTGCTGAGAATATTTAAATGACGCCTAACCGAGAACTGGCATTAAGTTGGAGAAATACCTCAGTTCGAAGAAGATAACACCAAGAAATAAGACCGATCAAGAAAGAAAATATATAAGAAATAGATCCGTCCAAAGTAAACAAACGTATGCCAATAGATCCGTACGAAGTAAACGAAAGTTTACAAAGAGGTGTGTCTGAAGTAAGTAAAAGTTACAGAGAGATCAGCACGTAATAAACAAAAGTAAACACATAGATCTGCACGAAGTAAACAAAAGTAAACAGATAGATCCGTGCGAATTAAACAAAAGTAAACAGATAGATCCATCCATAGTAAACAAATGTATACACATAGATCCGCACGAAGTAAACAAAAGTATATACATAGATTCGTACGACGTAAACAAAAGTATACACATAGATCCGCACGAAGCAAACAAAAGTATACATATAAATCCGACCGAAGTAAACAAAAGTAAATAGATAGATCTGTCCAAAGTAAACAAATGTAAACATATAGAACCACACTAAGTAAACAAAAGTATATACATAGATTTGTCCGAAGAAAACAAAAGTATACACATAGATCCATCCGAAGTAAACAAAAGTATAAAGAGAGATCCGCACTAAGTAAACAAAAGTATACATATAGATCCGCACTAAGTAAACAAAAGTATACACATAGATCCGCCCGAAGTAAACAAAAGTATAAAGAGAGATCCGCACTAAGTAAACAAAAGTATACATATAGATCCGCCCGAATTAAACAAAAGTATAAAGAGAGATCCGCCCGAAGTAAACAAAAGTATACACATAGATTCGTCAGAAGTAAACAAAAGTATACACATAGATTCGTCAGAAGTAAACAAAAGTATACACATAGATCCGTCCGAAGTAAACAAAAGTATACACATAGATCCGTCCGAAGTAAACAAAAGTATACACATAGATCCGTCCGAAGTAAACAAAATTATACGCATAGATCCGCACTAGGTAAACAAAAGTATACATATAGATCCGTCCGAAGTAAACAAAAGTATACACATAGATTCGTCAGAAGTAAACAAAAGTATACACATAGATTCGTCAGAAGTAAACAAAAGTATACACATAGATTCGTCAGAAGTAAACAAAAGTATACATATATATCCGTCCGAAGTAAACAAAAGTATACACATAGATCCGCACTAGGTAAACAAAAGTATACACATAGATTCGTCCGAAGTAAACAAAAGTATACACATAGATCCGTCCGAATTAAGTAAATAATTATAAGAAATAGGTCCACCAGAGAAACAAGATTTCGTTAGCATCAGAACATAATCATCGTCAGGGACTATGCCTGCTGGCTTGGGTCATATCTCTCTATTACTTTCTATCTCTGCAGTTTATTCATTTTGACGTTGCTCCCCTACTAAACAATCTCTTTATCTGTCTTTTTCCTCTTCTTCTTTTAAGCTGTCCCCTTCAAGTGTGTGTGAACGTGTTGTGTTTCTTGTTGCCCGATATCTGAGCCCTCCGGTCCGACAGTTTACAGCAAGAGCAGATTTTATGTTTACAATTTTACCCTTGCCTCGGCCATTTTGGCCTATGCTTTTCGATTTCTAACTGCCAAAGTTTCTTTACGTGCCAGAAAGTTCACAGAACCTCTGGTTTTCGTCGGAATCTGATAGGTCTAGGCATTGGATCTCACTACTCACACACTAGATTGCAGTTGAAGCCACGAAGAAAGGCAGATTCGAACAGAATTCCCACCGCTTGTGACAGAATTACCGAGACCTTCTCCAAAGGTCGCTGTTTTACTTATATACCATCTCGTCTCCTTTTAAACTGTCTTGAATATTTTTTTCACTGTTTTTCACTATCTCTTCTTCCCTCAATCTTTCCTGTTACTATATGCTTGGAGCCGTGATGATAACTCACTGGTTAGTGTCTGGACTACACGGGACAAGAGGTCGAGTTCGATCCTGATCTACGGCTTCCAGGTTCACCCAGCCTTATATGGGTACCAGATTTTTTTCTGAGAAAGTAAAGCAGCACGGGCGTATACCGACCACATTACCCCAAAAAATCATGTGCCGAAGGTGTGTGCAAATGATGGTCACTAACACCATATTCACTGTAGGCCACTTGACGTGACGGGTCTCTTAAGTTTACTATAAACCTCAGAACACAGGAAGCACTAAGCACAATATCAAAATAGACCATAAACTTGAGGGTCCAAATAAACGCTTCCAAAATATTTGCCACCGTCCTCTCCTAACAAACCAGACTCATTCATACTACGCATACAAGTCAGATAGCTAACATGGGTTGAACACCCATAGTTAGCTACAGAGAGGCCAAGACCATTATACGATACAAATACAGAATACATTGGATGCAAGGGCTACAAACAAAGACAGGCCCCAGTACATCATTTACTATCTTAAAACAGGCCACTACAGAGTCCTGGACCGTCTTCACCGACAAGGAATAACTCGCACCAATGAATGCCACTGGCAAAGAGAGTCCCAGGTCCCGATTCTCATTCTTTAGTTGAGCAACAATTATAATGGACATCGATATGAAATCTGGCCCAAACACACACACATACACGCACACACATACTGGAACGCTGCAAAGATCTGGACTGGCGACAGAAAACAATACAATCTGGCCCAAACACAAACACGCACACACATACTGGAACGCTACAAAGATCTGGACTGACGACAGAAAACAATACAATCTGGCCCAAACACAAACACGCACACACATACTGGAACGCTACAAAGATCTGGACTGACGACAGAAAACAATACAATTTGGCCAAAAACTTTTCGATGCATAGAGAGAGTGAAAGAGACAGAAAAGATAGAGCGAGCGAGAGAAAAGAAAGAGCGAGAAGAGAGAGGAAAGAGAGTGAGAGAGTGGAGAAGAAAAGAAAAAGAGAGAGAAACAAGAGAGAGAGAAGACACAGAGTGAGAGAGAAAAGAAAGAGAGAGAGAGACGAACGTGAGAGAGAAGAAAGAGAGAGAGTGTGTGTGTCTGTGTGTGAGAGAGAGAAGAGAGAAGAGAGAGAGGAAAGAGAGCGTGAGAGAAAAGAGATAGAAGAGAGAGGTGAGAGAGCGTGAGAGAGAAGAGAGAGAGAGAGAGATAGAAGAAAAAGAGAGAGGTCCGTTAAAAGTAAGCAAATAAATATAAAAAGTAGATTTGTCCAAAATAAGCAATGTTAAGATTTAGGTCCTTATGAAATCAGTCCGAAATTAGCAAATACAAATAAAGAAACAGGTGTGAATGAAGTTATTAGGTCGAAGAAAATTGGTCAATGCTAGGTAAGCAACGATAAATGTAGGTCCGTACGAATACAAACGTTTGTATTTTGACAAACATCAAAGAAATTCGCCGCTTTAAGAAAACTGCAGCTGCAAGATATTTGTTAAATATACATTTAAAGGGTCTTTTGCATTCTAATAACATTTGGAAAATTTCAACAGTTTTTAACAAATGTTTACTGAGTAATAGCGTTTTGAAGTTGGGCACATGATTTGAAACGAGCTATAATCCATCTGTAGTATTAAGACCAGCAGACAGAAAGGAATTGTCCACAAGTTGGTGACGTTTTCAGCTTTGAGAGCAGGGAGGGTTGTTAGTAGAATTACGTCACCCGTTTATACATGCATTGCTGAAGACGTCACTATTATGTGGGTTTTCTAGGATGTCCCTCTCTGCCCGCTGGCTTTAGATGACTGTAAGTCCGTACGAAGTATCAGGTCCGTCAGAGATAGTAACGCTAAGAAATTAGACCATTTTCGAAGTAAGGCAAAGAATTTGAACCAATCGGAGTAACACTGAAAAAGAGGCCCGTTAGCAGCAAGTAAGTAAAAAAAAAATTGCCTCCAGTTTTCTTCCTCTGCTTCTTCTTTTCTTCCTCATTTGCCTTTCAGCGCCGAGAGGAGATATAATTTGCGGTCGTTTGCTCTTCTTTTTGCATCTGCTGCTATTATATTTCCTAGTGTTTCTAATATTCCATCAATCCATCTTTTTCGTGGTCGCCTCTTGGGTCTGGTGTTCTCGCAACGTTTATTGAAGACTCGCTGTGTTGTGTTTCGATCTTTCTGTCTTATAACTGGGCCAAACCATTTTATCTGCTGTTTCTTTATGTACTCTTTGGTGGGAATTATACATAGCTTTTTTCTCAGTTCTTCATTTCTGATTTTATCTGTCAGGCTGTTTCCTGTCATTCGTCTAACACATTTTATATCGGTAATTTTTTTATATATTATTATTATTATTGTTGAGTCCAGGCTTGGCATTGGTGACACAGCGAGTTGGAATAAAGATTATTGTGTAGAGTGCCCGTATTATCTCTAGAATTATTTCCTTGTTCGACACTAGTAGTGATATCTGTCCGATGATTTGACAGACTTTGTTGCATCTTGAGTCTATTTCTGCCGCTTATCATTTGTCACTAGACTTCCTAGAAATTAAATAGATTAAATTCCCGGACTTGTTTTAATCTACCAACGGCTGTCGGTAAGTAAAAAATAAAATAGAGAATTTGAATGAAGCGCTGGTGAACTTACTGCACTTATAAACGTTTGTGAAAGCCGTGATAGCGAAGTGCTTGGTCCGCTTGTCCTCAGACTAGCTGGTTTTACGTTGAATTCCCCTCGTTTGTCCTACTGCTTGTGCGGGATAGCGGCGCAGCGATCAGGAATGTGTCATTTTCTGGCCTTCGCTAGTTATCTTGAGTTATGTCGAATTTTCTTAATATCTTTTTGGTCACGTCTATCCATCTCTTTCTGTGTCTCCCGTTTGCCCTTTATCTGGATGTTTTCATGTAATACTCTGAGGGCAGGGGTTGGTTGAACTGGTCTGATGTCCGAACCATTGATTCTTTCTTGTTAAACTCCTAACAGACCAAAAAGGCAGGGTTTATTTTTTTCGGATCGACACAACTTCTCGGCTCAACGATCCCAGAAAATGAACTCCAAAAAATGAACTCCAAAAAATTAACTCCAAAAATGACCTCCTAAAAAGAACCACCAAAAAGATTTTTTTAGGAAACTAGGTCTGCCTGGTGTGACGCACACAATGTCACCCATAAACAAAGAGATAATGATTGATAATTATGCATAACATCATATTTACAGGGTGTTCCTAAAGTCTCGACACAGGCAAAAATACATATTTTCTAGAAGCGAAATTTATTAACATTTTATTCAGTTGCAATATTATGTAATGTCTTCAATATGATTTATATCATTTACGAGGCGAAGGTTGGTGCGCTTTGTAAATTTCACGTGAACTCGATGTCATAAATGCACATTGCCGACAATGTTAGGACATTCACTCTTTATGCTTTCAAACAAATGTGCTGTACCTGTGATTTACAGGCAGTTCACCTTCTCCTTTAGCAAACTCCAGAAAAAGAAGTCGAGGGTGGGGTGGGGGGGGGAGAGGGGGTTTAAGGTCAGATAAACTAGGAGACCACTCCACATGACCGGGTCTTTCAATCCAGTTAAGGAAATTGTCATTCAGCCAAACTCTGTGTTTTGTTTGTTTGTTTGTTTATTGCCCATGTGTCCAGAACTAATCGAACAATGATCATGTTTTGGCCATGTTATGAGAAGGGAACAGCTGGAATATATTGCGACATCTGGGAAAATTGAGGGACGAAGAGATAGAGGGAAGCAAAGAGAAAAGATTCCAGACAGCTTAAGAGAATGGCTTGACAGAAGGTCAAGAACAGAAATGATAAATAACTGCCGAGATCGAAAGTTATGGAGAGACATGAGTTGTGGCAGCGATGACATTAATCAAGGGTTGTCTTA
Source organism: Megaustenia siamemsis (assembly GCA_032433765.1). Lineage (NCBI taxonomy): Eukaryota > Metazoa > Mollusca > Gastropoda > Stylommatophora > Ariophantidae > Megaustenia > Megaustenia siamemsis. Next base: position 141,425,797 of record JAVIAB010000051.1, on the reverse strand, counting down.
CTCATTGCCCACCTATATTTAAAGCCTAAATGCTGAGAGGATTATCCCGAACGCACCCCAAGCTTGTCGCCCGTGCGCTGCCGGGGCCCGAAAGGGAAGTAAAGAATAGCGGCGCTGTACCCTACCAGGCATGTTCGTAAGAGGCGAGAAAGGAGGGTTAGGCATGGGACTGGCTATCCCATACTGTAAAAAAAATAAGCCGAAAAAACTTCACAAACATGAACAAGTCAAAGAAAGATACACTTTATATTGGATTCATAGATTACGAAAAGGCATTTGATAGTTTAGACAGAAGAATGCTTTGGAAGTTGCTGAGTCATTATGGAATCCCCATAAAGTTTATTAACCTGATAAAAACAATGTATGAAGGAACAAAATGTAGTGTGGTGCATGAAGGACAGCTTACAGAAGCATTTGAAATAAGAACAGGAGTAAGGCAAGGATGCCTTCTGTCTCCATTTCTCTTTCTACTGGCCATAGATTGGATTATGAAAATAACTCAAAACAACAGAAATGGGATCCAGTGGTCACTGACCAAACAACTTGATGATTTAGACTTTGCTGATGACATAGCTCTCCTATCACACAGCCACCAACAGATGCAAGATAAAATGAGTATATTAGATGAGAGATCACAACAGCTAGGACTAAAGATTAATAGAGATAAGACCAACATTATGAGAATTAATGCAGTTGGCAATAACCAAATAAAACTAGGAGAAATACCTCTACTAGACGTACAATCTTATATATATCTGGGCAGTAATATAGATAAAGAGGGAGGAACAGAAAACGATACCAAAATAAGGATATCAAAAGCAAGAGGAGCTTTCATTGCACTGGGAAACATATGGAAATCCAAAGAAATTAGGCTAAATACAAAAATACAAATTTTCAACTCCAATGTTAAGTCGGTTCTATTATATGGCTGTGAAACATGGAGAATAACAAAATTGACAATCACGAAGGTACAGACTTTCATTAATGGATGCTTGCGCAGAATAAAGGGATGGAAATGGCAGGACAAAGTCACAAACGTGGAATTATGGAAATGTACCGGTCAAATACCAGTGGATAAAGAAATACAGCGAAGACGATGGCGATGGATAGGACACACACTACGGAAACCAACTGAGAGTATTACACAACAGGCCCTTTTTTGGAATCCCCAGGGGAAAAGACAAAGAGGAAGACCAAGGAATTCTTGGAGAAGACAGATAGAAGCAGAGATGAAAATGATGGGGAAGACATGGAATGATCTTAAAAGAATTGCAAAAAACAGAACGACTTGGAAAGTGTTTGTTGAAGACCTATGCTCCACTGGGAGCTGAAAGTGTTTGTTGAAGACCTATGCTCCACTGGGAGCTGAAAGTGTTTGTTGAAGACCTATTCTCCACTGGGAGCTGAAAGTGTTTGTTGAAGACCTATTCTCCACTGGGAGCTGAAAGTGTTTGTTGAAGACCTATTCTCCACTGGGAGCTGAAAGTGTTTGTTGAAGACCTATGCTCCACTGGGAGCTGAAAGTGTTTGTTGAAGACCTATGCTCCACTGGGAGCTGAAAGTGTTTGTTGAAGACCTATGCTCCACTGGGAGCTGAAAGTGTTTGTTGAAGACCTATGCTCCACAGGGAGCTGAAAGTGTTTGTTGAAGACCTATGCTCCACTGGGAGCTGAAAGTGTTTGTTGAAGACCTATGCTCCACAGGGAGCTGAAAGTGTTTGTTGAAGACCTATGCTCCACAGGGAGCTGAAAGTGTTTGTTGAAGACCTATGCTCCACTGGGAGCTGAAAGTGTTTGTTGAAGACCTATGCTCCACAGAGAGCTGAAAGTGTTTGTTGAAGACCTATGCTCCACAGGGAGCTGAAAGTGTTTGTTGAAGACCTATGCTCCACTGGGAGCTGAAAGTGTTTGTTGAAGACCTATGCTCCACAGAGAGCTGAAAGTGTTTGTTGAAGACCTATGCTCCACTGGGAGCTGAAAGTGTTTGTTGAAGACCTATGCTCCACAGAGAGCTGAAAGTGTTTGTTGAAGACCTATGCTCCACAGGGAGCTGAAAGTGTTTGTTGAAGACCTATGCTCCACTGGGAGCTGAAAGTGTTTGTTGAAGACCTATGCTCCACAGAGGGCTGAAAGTGTTTGTTGAAGACCTATGCTCCACAGGGAGCTGAAAGTGTTTGTTGAAGATCTATGCTCCACTGGGAGCTGAAAGTGTTTGTTGAAGACCTATGCTCCACTGGGAGCTGAAAGTGTTTGTTGAAGACCTATGCTCCACCGGGAGCTGAAAGTGTTTGTTGAAGACCTATGCTCCACTGGGAGCTGAAAGTGTTTGTTGAAGACCTATGCTCCACTGGGAGCTGAAAGGTAGAAGAAGAAGACCCCAAGCTTGTGACGTCTTCATCTATGTTAGCTATAGACGGCTGACGTCATTTTACCCACAACAGACCTGCTCGCAATGCTGAAAACGTCACAACCTTTGGTTGATTTCCCCTCAGCTGGGCAGGCATTCAGTATTGGTGGCAATGGCTGACCTTTTTTTTTTTTAGCTGAATCAGACAAACGTCAGAACATGTCAGCACTAAACAGAATATTTCATGGATTGTGATATTTGTTGGACTACATATCCCATGGCAGAACTTTCATGAAAAGTGTTTTTTAATGTAAAATATTCAGGCAAAGGCAAATAAAGAAGTCGTGAATTACTCTCGTCATGTCAGTTGTAAGGTCACAACAAAACTGTTAAAGATAAATAGAAAAAAATAAAGAAGTCGCGAATTACTCTCGCTATGTCCGTAGTAAGGTCACAACAAAACCGTTAAAGATAAATAGAAAAAAATAAAGAAGTCGCGAATTACTCTCGCCATGTCAGTTGTAAGATCCCAACAGAATGGTTAGAGATCAACACGTCTTGTTGTGTAGTGCATTGTTGCTTTAATATCTCGGTCCACATCCACTCTACGTAACATTCTAAAATGCCAAAACTCTGGCCCAAATTGTGAATAAATCTGGCCTCAATATTCTCCTCAAAGTTGCGTTTGGTCAACCTCTTTCCTCAAAGGCCTTAAAAAAAAAAAATCTTTCCGCCATTTTAAGATTACTGGGATCTTCGAGGTGGCACGTACATGACCGGACGCTTGTCCTGAACAGTCAACATGAGGTGTTGCGGTCTGAATTTGTATTTCACTTCCGATAGAAAAAGAACTTGCTGGTATATTTGGATCACTTGTGAGAACATGACTTACTCAGTTCCAGCGATCTATTTATCCCGCGTTCTTTTCTTTTGTTTGAATGACAGAATTGGGGCGACAACAGTGTGTTAGTAAAGATAAACTATACACTCGTCGCGAGGTATGTCTTCACGTTTACAATAGAATTTACGTAAAGTGTGAACTAGGAAGCTTCGTCCACGTCTGTGGTGGCCTTGAAATGACACTTGACTTGTTATTACAGCTTACAACTGAGCTGTCAGTTGTACCACTTTTTAGTCCGGCGCATCAGACTTCATTACGGCATACTTTTGGGATCTGACTTACCTTCCCTCGGGGAATAGCCCTCTCTTGATCAGGGTTAGAATTATTTCAGATAGACCACGTTGAGGTTAAGTAAGATCTCGGTCAGCGCTGATTCTCTGACTATGTTGCCATTCGCTGAAGATAAGCACAAATATGAAATATATTAAATGCAATGCGAGTATTATGCGGGCCGCGAGTAAAGCTAGTTGTCGAGTTGTCGACGAGGGCTGTACAATAATTCCAAAGTGACATTTTCATCTGCAGCAAAGTTACTGCCGAAGTTCTTCACTGCCTTCCACCCACTCCCCAACTCCCCCCCCCCTTACACACACTCACACACACACAATGGAAATGTGCGAAAAGAACGAGCAGTTGAGGAAACAGTCACCAAAAGTGCTGACGCAATCAAACCCTACAGAGAAGAAAGCGTGAGCGAAAGCGAATCAAATCAAATCTACTGGCTACAACATTCAAAAGGGAGCCGCGATAGCCCACAGTGGTTAGTTACAAGGGGTAGGGTTCGATCCCAACCGACGGCTTCCGGGTTCACCCAGCCTTAAATGGGTACCGGATTTTTTTCTGGGAAAGTAAAGCAGCACGGGCGTAATACTGACCACATTACCCCAAAAATCAGGTGCTGAAGGTCTGTAAAATATAGGGTCACTAACACCATATTTCCCTATACGCCACTTGGCGTGACGGGGGTACTTTACTTTTTTTTTTTTTTACAACATTCAAAAACAGGAACGTCAGATCGATAAGACTTTGGTGTAGAAATAAGAATCGAATACACGTTAGTTTAATGAAATTTCTTTCTAAAAGTGGACTTAAAGCATGTATGTAAGTACCTGAAATAGAATATACGGTACTCTAGCAATGTTACTGTTTTCCTGTTGATGCGACTCTATAATCGTTGTATTCAAACAGTGCTGAGATGACTTTGTTGTATAAAGCAAGCCATTCTGAGCACAGTAAACGAATTTAAATGTCATGAAACTGGTAACATCATGTCAGGAATATGTCGAGATTTTACCTGACGGTGGGCAATAATTTACTCACACAAAAAAGTTAATGTGCAACAATATATAGGTGGTTGTGCATGATTTCTCGGAGGAAATCAAACTTGTTGCATAATGTGGTTGAAAATTGAATAACAGAGAAAGTGAAGTCTGTGATATTTTTCTGTAATGTCACGTTATAATGATAACAACTAAAGCAAGTGAACACTTTGATTTTTCTTTTTAAAGTGTCACGTTATCACGTTATAAGAATAACAACTAAAGCAAGTGTAACACCCCCCCCCCTTTCCTTCCCTCCCCTCACCAGGAAAAATAACATTTGGATCTAAGTACCGCATATTTTGCCGTTCAACTGTTATCACAGCTTGACAGAGCCTTCTAATCAACCCGATGCGCCGTTGGACCCATTGTTGAAGCATGTTATTCCATTCTGCTTGCATCACTTGTGCTAACAGTTGCTGGTTGTCAGGATGCTTTTGTCTTTGTCGCAGCTTCATCTCCAGTTCCCACATGCTCTCATGTGGGACAGGTTCAGGGAAACAGAAGACCATGGTGGGAAGGCAACAGGCAAATAATTGCAATGCTGCGGTAAAGCTGGTAGCAAGGAGCCAGTAGTGGGGTGTGATAAACACTCCAAGGTATGGTGACAGCTTTACAAGGAAGGGACACAACTGATGTTTCGGCCTCATGGTGAGACATGATCTGTTGTTGCTGAAAGTGTCCCCGACCAAAAGTGTCATATGTAGATAAGCATTGTCTTGTTGTGGACTACAAAGGACAAGAGGTAGGGTTCGATCCCAACCGACGGGCTCCGGTTCACCCAGCCTTTAATGAGTACCGGATTTTTTTTCTGGGAAAGTAAAGCGGCACGCGCGTAATACCGACCACATTACCCCAAAAATCATGTGCCGAAAGTCTGTAAAATTTATGGTCACTAACACCATATTCCCTATACGCCACTTGACGTGACGGGGTACTTTACTTTTTTTTTTTACTTACTGTCTTGCTGTTGCATTATACCTTGTTTATTTAAATTAAAGAAAAGTTGTATGTGTGGTCTGACGGATATTATCTCTGAATACAATACAAATCATGTTATAAATGTTGATGATGTGATTCATTCTGGCTGTATAAGAATTTCCGCCCCAAACCACTACACTGCCTCCTTTCGTTCCGTGTCTCTGTGCCGTACATTTGTCAACGAAATGTTCTCCTTCATGCCTCTACATCAAACAGCGCCCACCGTTGCCTTGTAAAATGAGAACTCTCTACCTCCATTGATGATGGAGTCACGCCATATGCTAACTGAGGCGCTTCTCCATGGCGAACTGATGGTACTGATCTAACTGTATGTCTATGGGGTAACACTTATATTTTTTAGCCTGTTCCTCTCTGTTCTGCACGACACAAGTCTTAAACCTAGAACGTTCCAGAGTAAAACTGATACAAAGATGGACAACGCATATGAAACGGTTTTGTACACGGGCAGCAAATCCTGGCGATCAGGAGTGGATTAGTTTGATATTAAAATGTAATACAGCTGATCTTGGCATTGTGACAAAAATATGTTTGTGTTGGACTCTTGGTTATCTCTGTTTTAACTATTACGTTTTCCCGCGTGTATAATTAGATCTACACATTTACCTTCAATTTTTCTGTGTTTTTATTGAGTTATTTGCGGGTCATCATCATTGCACTCCGAACATGTCCATAGGTGCTCAGATCCCCTCCTCAGCAATTCCCGAAGTGTCCAGCGACTTACGACTTCAGTTCTATGTTGGTTGATAAGTCTTCTTATACGGCCACTAAATTTCACTCTCCCCTACAACACTTTTAAAGTGATTTTTGCTGCTCCGTGATTATCTTCTCATTAATTATTCTAGGCACTTATTACTGCACGAGTAAGTGCATACCACCACACTAAAACGTGTACCAAGTTTTATTTCATGTCGTTCAAGAAACCACGCACAGTGGTCTACCTATATGGTAAGATTCATGTACTTGTAATTAAAAATTCGATATGGCGGTTTTCATGGTTTTCTTCGTAACATTATCTTCCTCTTCACTAGCGATAACTTAATGATTTCTATATGCAGGTGTTTCAAAATCATCTGTTTACAGTGGTGTTGTTGCAATGCTGAACTTAAAATAATGTTGAGAATAATATATCGATGAATTATAATGTTGATAATGATATCTCGATGAATTATAATGTTGAGAATGATACATCGATGAATTATAATGTTGAGAATGATATCTCGATGAAATATAATGTTGAGACTGATGCATCGATGAATTATAATGTTGAGAATGATATCTCGATGAATTATAATGTTGAGAATGATATCTCGATGAATTATAATGTTGAGAATGATATCTTGATGAATTATAATGTTGAGAATGATATCTCGATGAATTATTATGTTGAGAATGATATCTCGATGAATTATAATGTTGAGAATATCTCGATGAATTATTATGTTGAGAATATCTCGATGAATTATAATGTTGAGAATATCTCGATGAATTATAATGTTGAGAATATCTCGATGAATTATAATGTTGAGAATATCTCGATGAATTATAACGTTGAGAATATCTCGATGAATTATTATGTTGAGAATATCTCGATGAATTATAATGTTGAGAATATCTCGATGAGTTATTATGTTGAGAATGATATCTCGATGAATTATAATGTTGAGAATATCTCGATGAATTATAATGTTGAGAATGATATATCGATGAATTATAATGTTGAGAATGATATCTCGATGAATTATAATGTTGAGAATGATATATCGATGAATTATAATGTTGAGAATTATATCTCGATGAATTATAATGTTGAGAATGATATCTCAATGAATTATAATGTTGAGAATGATATCTTGATGAATTATAATGTTGAGAATGATATCTCGATGAATTATAATTTTGAGAATAATATCTCAATGAATTATAATGTTCAGAATGATATCTCGATGAATTATAATATTGAGAATAATATCTCAACGAATTATAATGTTGAGAATGATATATCGATGAATTATAATGTTGAGAATGAGATCTCCATCAAATATAATGTTGAGAGGCGTTGACAAAACGTCCTATGAGGGGTCAATGACTCGTTGCTAGGCAACAGGATAAAAAAATTGGCATGGTGCAATTATAAATCAAAACAAAACACGGACATTGAATTAGCACTGGCAGCAAAACGTAAAAATATAAAGAAAATAATTTGGGGGAAAAATCTATAAAAGTAAAGCTATTAACAGAATGGGTGACAAATCGAACATCGTTCGACACAGCAAGTTGATGTCAATTAAATAACGATGCGTGTTTGCATTCATTTTGAAGCTGAAACACAGGCTTGGACTTTACTTTACTTTACTTTACTTTACTTTACTTTACTTTACTTTACTTTACTTTACTTTACTTTACTTTACCTTACTTTGCTTTACTTTACTTTACTTTACTTTATTTTACTTCCATCTCTATTGCCATTCAGGATTTACAGTAAATGTAAATGTCGAGTCAATGTCCTTCAATTGATCTCGAACGCGGTGGACTTAGCGCGAAGTAAAGGTGAAGGTAAAGGTAAAGTACGAGACTTGAATCGGCATCTTAGCACGCGAGTTTTCACCCATATGCTCGGCCTCCTATCCAGAAGTGTTCGAAGACTTCTGGATAGCGTCGCTTCAAGCATCGCAACTCGCGATGCGAGGCGGCATTCCTCACCTTCCCAGAGTACAGCCCTGGTACCTATTTCTGCCAGAAGCTGGGTCGACCGCGGGGGTATTTTTTTTTTTTTCAAACACGAGTACAACTGGCACTGCTTCCAGCGGGAATCGAACACGGGTTGTCTGAACGTCGCTTGTCCATCCTCGCGATGTTTCATATTTCATTAATTCATCTGTGTTTTTCTCTTCTCCGGTGACTTGTGAGTGCTACAGTTCCTTGTACGTATCAGGTGGAGATCGTGTTATAAGCTGCTTGATTTTCTTTTCTCAAATAAATCTAGCACCTGTGCAGCCCTAACTATGTTTATTTTACATATTCTCTGCAGCTCTACTAGCGGCACCGCATAGTATGTCATATTTGATATATTTGATAATTGTGTTTATCTCTGAAAGGAGGCGAAGACGCGCCTCACAGCAGCAGATATGAAAGTTGTCGGTGACCCACAGCTGATGGCTTCCGCCAGGATCGGTGAATCAGAAGCATCTTGATCTTGCTCCACCTAAACCCGTTTCTCTCCCTTCTGTGTGCTGGACCGTGAGTTCGACGGCCCCACCCTTCCTGGTGCGTCGGTCCTTGAATGAACCACCTGCGTTATTGGCATGCACAGGCTGATGCCATATCTGATGATAACATTGATCGCTCAACTCGCAACTTTCCTGATAGCGCCGAGCCCCGCTCTCTACTGGACACCGACTAACGTTCGACGTTAACGCTGGCCGCCTGCTGTACTGACTGACTGATTTCCTTTCGACAGAATTTGTTTGACATTGACTCATGAATTGCATTGCTGCCGGTCTGGTTCGGAAACTACTGCTGGGGTTCCGTCTTATTCTCCGTATAGTTGTACTTCGGATGGTTTCTTAATTACTGTTGATGCAGATCTCCAGACCTACAGACTGTTCCGCAACCCTAAATTCGTTCTTCGCCGTGCCGGTAGTGAACACAACACTGATTCCATTACTGACCAAGACGGTTCGTTCATAAAAGAAACCTGACTTTATTCACCTGAAGACATTCCGCTCCGTTACTATGGCAGAACCAACTGACGATCACCTGGCACACACATAACGCACATGACAATGTTCAGTTCTACATGTACAATTTCAACAGTAGCAAGCTCCTTGCTCGCTAGTAATACCCAGAAAGTCTTCACTGTCCAATCACAACTACAGTACACTGTCGACCTCTGGTTCACACATGATTAAATAGGATAAATGTTCAATTCCACAAATTACGACAGAATCAACGGCAAGCGCCTTGCTCACCGTAACGGATATCTAAACATAAGTTGTTCTTCACAAAAGCTGACATAGTTAGCGAGCTCATTGCTCATACATAACGAATATCAACATATTCCCTTCTGCCCCTACACTACGTTAAAGGCAAACTCCTTGCTCACCCAGCCTCACACTAAGACTGTCACTGTTCAACTAGAAAAGATAAGCGAACTCTTCCTCGCACAATTGGAACTGACAACAAAATACATCTTCGAAGGTTGGTAAGCCAACTGGCTACCGCATTCCGGCGAACCGGCTGATCCGGACTACCGTCTAAGTAACTCTCACCCCCTAAACTTGTAATTCACATATATATTTCGTTTTCAGCCAATCACAACTTCTTTTACATTCTCTGCCCCTTTCTAACTGAACTTTCTCCCTATTCACGGGAAACCCGTTATTCTGTCTGAATTATTTTCTCACTTTCTCCCCCGTGAAATAGCCGTGATAGCTTAGTGGTTAGTGAGCTGGACTACAAAGAAAAAGAAGTAGGGTTCGATCCCAACCGACGACTTCCGGGTTCACCCAGCCTCAAATGGGTACCGGATTTTTTTCTAGGAAAGTAAAGCGGCACGGGCGTAATATCGACCACATTACCCTAAAAATCATGTACTGAAGGTCTGTAAAATGTATGGTCACTAACACCATATTCCTTATACGCCACTTGGCGTGACGGGGAAACTTTACTTCCCCCCCCCCCCCCCCCCCCGAGAAATGTCCACGTTTTCCTGACTCACTCATGTTATTATTACACATTCTCACCCCAGTCTCACTGTTACACACCTCTTCGTGGTGCCTCTAGTAACAGACTAACCTGTCTAGTATGGCTAAGCGAGTAGAGATCGAAGAGGGAAGACAACCTGGTAATCAAAAATGTCATGCTGAAGTCGGATGAGTTGGACTGAAAGGCGCAAATATCACAGTCAAACTGCAAACCACAACACAACGCAGACACGCCCATTTAACGTCCTTTTAAGGCCTGGTGATGAAGAGGTATAGTCCTTTAATTATCGGGCGAACGCAAGCATCTCTGAAAAAAGGTACCTTGGTCACTGAGTTGGAGAAAGTAATAATAGAAGAAAGCTCTGACTTTTTCACTCAAAGCGATTTGGTCTTGTACAGTAAAGTTTAATACCTCGATTTACTACGAAATTAGTTTCTATTTAGACGTCATGTATCGTATTAACAGACGTATATAAATATACGGATCTGTCTTATTAATAAAGTACCGTTCCTGTTGACGTAGGCGATCATGTTTCTCAACAGCTTCTTCTTCTGCTGCGTACGCTTCATGACGTCAACATTAAGTAGTTCTCTCTCTCTCTCTCTCTCTCTCTCTGCGATCAGGATTCAATCAGAGTATGACTCCAGGCTCTCGCACGGAGACAGCTGTCTGTTTAAGCCTGTTAGATCCACTCCGATTGAATACCTGTTTAAAACGTTGCACTGTGTTCTGCGCCAGTGGCCCAGTGCATCCGATTTCAGCCAGCATTTTTTCAGGTTTGCTTTCCTTAGCCTTTGATTGTCTCCAATCTTCCTGCAAGGCAGCAGATGATCGTTTCTGTAGGGGGATTCTGCCCTTAGATGGTCAGCCTTCCCAGGTTTACGAGCACCATCTGCCCGAGTCACTAGAGGTGACTAACACAGACATGCGACTTGTAATGTGAGGAAACTGCAACAAGGAACACTTTTCATGCATAGCCTTCAATTGTTCCCGCCGCCTATCCCCATATACCGGTAAGTCACTTCCTCTTGAAAATGATTATCGTCGTAGCACTTGATGATGTTAGGCCATCGTTGATGACTCCAATTCCGAACATATAGACATACAGTCAGTCGTCAAATTATCCTTGTCGCACATCAAACAGCAGACCGTAAGATTTGCGCACGGCCGGTTTAGGGAACCATTACGATGACGTAGCACACAACAATGTCGCCGAACTCATAATCTCGATCCCTTTAGATTTATGTCTGATTACACAAGTGGAAGCAGCCTACGACGAACAAAACACGAAGCAAATTCCCAAAAGAGACAAAACTGCGGCTGACGAAGTAGTTTACATTAATGTGTAACATGGAAATAACTTGCGTCAAAGAATTCCAACAACGGTCATGAACAGCACCAATGTGGCGTAAAGCGCAGATCAAGTCTAGACGGTGGAAGGTCTCACTCACAACACTTGATTCGTTAAAAACGGACTGTTGTCGGCCTACGACCTCGCTTTAGCAACACAGATGTATCAAGCATATCATCATTTTGACTTTAACGCAGAAAAGTGCAATGAAGATCCGAAATTAATCAGACTTTGGGTGCATTTTCTGCAGCGATCGAGAGGACGTGGACTAGATCCGCCATCTTTGAAACGGAAGTCCCCATTAAATAGTTCGAAGAAAGCGTTGGTCAGCTCAAGAATGGTTGCATCTCCATACAGCTTGTACTCCATACAGTGTAGAATCGATAATGGCCGTAAGAGTATTTTCTATGCTTCATATGTTGTGCATGATTGTAACAGATGTTCATCTGTCATTTTGCCTTATCTACAGACACGTTCATCACAAGTTTATATGCTTAAGGAAAAAGTGGTGCTTCAATATGTTGTGACTTATTCTGGAGTCTTAACATTATTACTATTCATTTCTTATCTTTCTTCTCTGCCTTTTTTATTTTATTTCTATTGTTGACTCATACTAAACCATTCTCTTAAACTTCTTGTATCTTTTCTCTCTGCCTTTCCTAATTTCGCCTTTTCTTGGTTGTTCCAGTCGTCAAAAAATAGTCTAGCTGTTCACATATCAAGGCATGGCCACTATAAAATAATGATTGTTTTGTTACCTTATGAAGTTGGGAAAACACTTTCTTTTTTTGCTTTCACCTGTATTAGAACGTCTTTCAAGCTGCCCATAGCATTCTCAACGTTCTTCTGCGAAACCACATTTCTTCCAACAACAGTTCAACGATTTACGATTTTCTTGTCTGTTGCCCTATTGTCCAGGATTTACGTCCATAAATCAAGCTGGTTCCATATAACTTTGAGGAACTCTTTTTTCTTATTTCAAGAGACAAAAATAGGTTGCATATTATCGTTATCATTCTTTGGAATGTAACCTTCGTCTTAGCTTTTCTTCTACTCACTTCTCCTTGCTGAGCTGTCCTTCACCTCAATTCACTTTACCTGAAATGTTCTTCGCCTCACTTCTCTTTGCCTGAGCTGTTCTTCGCCTCACTTCTCTTTGCCTGAGCTGTTCTTCGCCTCACTACTGTTGTACATCTACCTCCAGGGACTAACATTTTCCGAAGATATTTTGAATTCACTGGTCTATTTTAATACTGCTGATTTACATTAATTGTGCGTTTAGTACATGTCTTTTTCATTGTTGGAGCCATCGCTTCTGTCTTTTTGCTGTTGAAGTTAAGGCCTTTCCATCTCTATAATGTCAACCATTTTCTATAGTTCATTTTACTATTAACGATTGAGACTGTCATCTTCACTTGTCAGGTTCTTTTATTATGACCATTGGCTTATACTCTTTCTTTAAAAAAAAAATTGATTGATATATATCATATAAATACGTAGAAATAGATTAATGCGTCTTATTAATACGGGGATATTGTTAATGTTGTTGTTGCGTTCGCCAGCTTTCATCTCTGACGAAGTCCCCAGAGACTAGGAACTGAATTTTGCGTGTTAATCCATTTTTCCCTGGCAGCCGTGTGCACAGGGGTCCCTCGCCGCACAGGCAGATAACTCCGACTTCGGAGGTACTCATGTTTTATTTTTTTCCGTCGATAAGTAACTGACGTTTCAAGCCGGGTCTCGCTGCTGAGACCAGGGGTAGTTGCCGCAGAGAGAAATCATAAATAAAAATCCCAACCGGTGGAGCCGAGATTTGAACCCACAACTTCTCTGTCCTGAGGCCGGCGTCTTGCCTCGAGACCAACCAGTCCCCCATGGACTTGGAATATGAGGAAACTGCAACAAGGAACACTTTTCATGCATTGCCTGCAATGGTTCCTGCCGCCTATTCACCAAATACCAGAAGTTCACGTCCTCCCGAAAGTGATGATCGTCATATTTCTTTATACGGGGATATAAAAAATGTATTAGTCTCTTTTTTTTTTATTATACAGGCGTATACATTTAAATTAGTCTTTTTAATAATACAGGAACATAAAGTATATTGGTCTGTCTCATCTTTAAAGAAACATAAAAATAGACTAGTCTATCTTATTTTTACAGGCACATTAAAAATAGACTGGTCAATCATATTTTTTACAGGCGCATTAAAAATATACTGGTCTATCTTATTTTTACAGACACATTAAAAATAGACTGGTCTATCTTATTTTTTACAGGCGCATTAAAAATATACTGGTCTATCTTATTTTTACAGACACATTAAAAATAGACTGGTCTATCTTATTTTTACAGACACATTAAAAATAGACTGGTCTATCTTATTTTTACAGACACATTAAAAATAGACTGGTCTATCTTATTTTTACAGACACATTAAAAATAGACTGGTCTATCTTATTTTTACAGACACATTAAAAATAAACTGGTCTATCTTATTTTTACAGACACATTAAAAATAGACTGGTCTATCTTATTTTTACAGACACATTAAAAATAAACTGGTCTATCTTATTTTTACAGACACATTAAAAATAGACTGGTCTATCTTATTTTTACAGACACATTAAAAATAAACTGGTCTATCTTATTTTTACAGACACATTAAAAATAGACTGGTCTATCTTATTTTTACAGACACATTAAAAATTGACTGGTCTACACTTATAGATAAATGCTATCAATTTTTTTGTTTTTGTAGATAGAGCAGAACTATCAGGGATTGCCTATATCAACCTCTTTCTTGATCTTCTTCTTTCCTTTCTCATTTGCCTTTCAGCGTCGAGGGGAGATCTAATTTGCGGTCCTTTGCTCTTCTGTTCGCCTCTGCTGCTATTAAGTTTCCTAGTGTTTCTAATATTGTCAATCCATCGTGTTCCTGGTCGACCCTTGGGCTTGGAGTTCTCGCAACGTTTATTGAAGGCTCGTTGTATTGTGTTTTTATTTTTCTGCCTTATCACGTGGCCAACCATTTTATCTGTTGTTTCTTTATGTATTCTAAGGCGGGGATTATTCCTAGCTTGTTACACAGTTGTTCATTCCGAATCTTATCTCTCAGGCTGTTTCCTGTCATTTGTCTAACACATTTCGTCTTAGCAGAGGTTTGTTTCTTATTTTCTCGCATCTAGGGCCCAGGACTTACATTGGTAGAACAATAAACAGTAATATATCAGCATAGATAACGGAATTAGTAGCATTGGGGATGGTCTCTGATGTAATGTCTGAATGCTAGTTATTGTTTAATAGTTCTAGATACCCTTGTTGTTTTATTTTTTTTTAACCTGGGTAGTACAGCCTCCATTTCTTCATTTTTCATTCTCTGTGATATCATTTATTATTAGATCAGGAGTTTATGTGGATAAAATGCGGGTCGCTTCTTTATAATCATCATCATCTTGTGCCTTAGTGTGCTTATACGAGGACTTATCGTTTTATATCAGTTTTATCTCTGCGTCTTGGGAGCTGCGATAGCTCACTGGTTAGTGAACTGGACTACAAAGGACGTGAGGTAGGGTTCTATCCCAACCGACGGCTTCCAGGTTCACCCAGTCTTTAATGGGTACCGGATTTTTTTTTCTGGGAAAGTAAAGCGGCACGGACATAATACCGATCACATTACCCCAAAAATCATGTGCCGAAGGTATGTAAAATGTATGTTCACTAACACCATATTTCCCTATACGCCACTTGGCGCAATGGGGTACTTTACTTTTTTTACTTTACTTTTATTAGCTAATGTTGTCGGTTTCACGTCTGTGCCATCTTTCTTTTCCATAAAATTTCTGTCAAAACCTTTAGTGTCATTAATGAACAACGTATAAATTGTTTTCTAAATATGTGTGTACCTTTGTATTAACATCCTCAAGCATAAGATCATTTGTCTTGCATCTCTGCTTTCCTGAATCCAAACTGTTATGGATAAAATGGTTTGGCCAATTGAAAGGACAGAGTGGCTAAAACACAACACAAAGAGACCTCAATAAACGTTGCGAGAATACCAGACCCAAGGGTCGACGACAAAAAATGAAGTGATGGAATATTAGAAACACTAGGAAACATAACAGCGGCAGAAGCGAACAGAAGATCAAAAGACAGCAAATTATATCCACCCTCGACGCTGAGAGGCAAATGAGGAAGAAAAGAAGAAGAAGAAGCAGAAGAAGAAGCAGAAGCAGAAGAAGAAACTGTTATGCTTCAAACTCCAAAATGATTTCATTTTGGATTCTATTTTGTATAAATGTAAGTACAATTTGTGTTACGTGCCTCATCAAACATATTGTTCTGAAATCGCTATATTCCACAGCACCAGTCTGTTCATTATTTGAGACAAGGCAACGAATACTGTTTTAACTCATATGGCATGTATCATGTGTTGTATATATCATTGCATATGCCTGCGATTGTCTCAGTGCCAAAATCTTCTAGTACTTTTATCAACTCTATATCTACGTTATCAGGACCCGCAGCTATTCATCTTTCCAATGTTTTTATAGCTTTCTCCACTTCAGATTTTAAGATTGTATAGCCTCTCATACATTGTATGGTTGGCATACTTTTGAATAGTTCAGTTACATAATTCAGTCACTTTTTTGTTAGTATTTCTCCTATTTTCTTTTTGACAGTGCATCTACCATCTGTTAAATTTTTACAATAATATATATATATATATATATTGGTAACTCTCTTTATTTTTTTTAAAAATCCTTTTGATTCATGTTTTTTTCTCCATTTCCACATATCTCCAGCTGAATCAATCTTGGTTTGTCTGTAAGCACATTCTATGTAATTCGTTATCAATGCTGGTATGTTTAGTAGTGTATTTTATGTCTTATTTCCTCTCTTTTTTTTCTTTAAGATGGTTTCATTCATCAACGTTTGTTTCCCTTTATGTTCCTTTTTAGGCAATATGTTGTTGATTGTTTGTATGATTGATGTTCTTTTTTAGGCAATATGTTGTTGATTGTTTGTATGATTGATGTTCTTTTTTAGGCAATATGTTGTTGATTGTTTGTATGATTGATGTTCTTTTTTAGGCAATATGTTGTTGATTGTTTGTATGATTGATGTTTTTTTTAGGCAATATGTTGTTGGTTTTGTGTATGCTTTATGCATGTTTCTCTTTAGACAATATCTTGTTTGTATGCTTTATGTATATTCCTCTTTATGCAATATGTTGTTGGTTGTTTGCATGCTTTTTGCATTGTCATTTTAGTTGTCTTTTTTTCATCTGGATAGCTTCACATGGGATTCGAACCACATACATCTCGATCTTCATGTTGGCCTCTTAACCGTAGCGCCTTTCAGTGATCTCCTGTAGTTAAAAAGCAGCAACAACAACAACAGCAATGCATTAGGTCGAATTTGCTCTTCCGCTAGATATTTTTTAAAATGTTACCTGAAACTTGAACAAGACAAGAACTGCATTTTGTAAACAAATGAGTTCCTAATAGGGAAACAACTTTGACAATTTCGCGAAACCTGAAAAAAAGGATGTGGCTGAGAAGTTGTGATACCACGCTAAAAAGCTGCTTTAACTTCAGTTGTTAATATGTTTGACATAACTTTCTAAATATAACAACAAAATATTAAAAAATGTGACAACAGTTCAAGCCTGCGCTGAAAGCTACTGCTATTTGTGGTAACTGAGAGATGCCACCAACAATTATTACAAATGGTAAGCGAAAACGAGAAAACGAAACCTACACACGCAATTACTTCCTGCAAACGTCAAGTTGACTAGATTTGTGTGGGTTGTTTTGTAAAAAAATATGAAGTGAAGAATTTAAATACTCAGATCCGCCGCTGGTTGCACGAGAAGATCAATGCTGGCCCCTTAGGGGGGGGGGGGGGGGTTGTTTAAATGGTTATCAAAGACAGCAGATTGACCAATGTTCGGTGCATGAAAGTTGTAAGAAAGTCCAGTATTTCCTAAAGTGACGTTGGAACTACCTTTGAAGTTTCACATCTAATCAGCTACAACTGTTGTTGGCCTGCGCTGCACTGGCTATCGAAGTTCACTTGCGTATGTTCATCTGATCGCCGGTAGCAAATTTTAAAACGTCTTCATCTTTTACATAGTAAAACCGACGAAGAAGATGATCTTCATTTCTCATCCCAAGACCCATCATCTCTAACATCAGAATATCATCCTCATGTTTTCAGCACTCACTTCGCTCTCTCCAGCCTCGTTTCCAATATCATCTTCACATCAATCTTATCCTCCTTCTTTCTTAACATTTGTCCCAAGACGTATGCAGCAATTCTGTAACCTCCATATCCGACAATCGTTCATATCAAGTGTCAGACCTTGCACAGGACCCGCATTGTATATCTTCACAATAAGCAACATTTGACAGTCCGTGTTCACATAGTATATTCTCTTTTGAAGATTTCTCTATCTCGTTATTTTTGTATGGATTTGCATTTTTTATGTTGTATTTGCTTCAGTTTAAAACTAGCACAGTACGTAAAGTGTATGTAACTTATTATTACAGTACGTAGATATTATTATTATTATTATTATTGTTTAACAGAAACTCTAGTTTACATACAAATCCCACCTAAAGACGATTTGTGGATATTATACTTTCTCACAATGTGAAACTATTACAGCTTAATTCTTGCCCACCTTTGATGTAAAAGGGGAAAAAAACCAGCCAACAACCCGTGAACCTCCTACTGCTTAATTCCTGCTCACCTTTGATGTAAAAGAAAAAAAAAACTAGCCAACAACCCGCGAACCTCCTACAGCTTAATTCCTGCCCACCTTTGTTGTAAGAGGGAGAATAAACCCGCCAACAACCCGCGAACCTCCTACAGCTTAATTCCTGCTCACCTTTGATGTAAAAGAAAAAACTAGCCAACAACCCGCGAACCTCCTACAGCTTAATTCCTGCCCACCTTTGTTGTAAGAGGGAGAAAAACCCGCCAACAACCCGCGAACCTCCTACAGCTTAATTCCTGCTCACCTTTGATGTAAAAGAAAAAAAACCCCGCCAACAACCCGCGAACCTCCTACAGCTTAATTCCTGCCCACCTTTGTTGTAAGAGGGAGAAAAACCAGCCAACAACCCGCGAACCTCCTACAGCTTAATTCCTGCTCACATTTGATGTAAAAGAAAAAAAACCCGCCAACAACCCGCGAACCTCCTACAGCTTAATTCCTGCTCACATTTGATGTAAAAGAAAAAAAACCCGCCAACAACCCGCGAACCTCCTACAGCTTAATTCCTGCTCACCTTTGATGTAAAAGAAAAAAAAACCCCGCCAACAACCCGCGAACCTCCTACAGCTTAATTCCTGCTCACCTTTGATGTAAAAGAAAAAAAAACCCGCCAACAACCCGCGAACCTCCTACAGCTTAATTCCTGCTCACCTTTGATGTAAAAGAAAAAAACTAGCCAACAACCCGCGAACCTCCTACAGCTTAATTCCTGCTCACCTTTGATGTAAAAGAAAAAACTAGCCAACAACCCGCGAACCTCCTACAGCTTAATTCCTGCCCACCTTTGTTGTAAGAGGGAGAAAAACCCGCCAACAACCCGCGAACCTCCTACAGCTTAATTCCTGCTCACCTTTGATGTAAAAGAAAAAAAACCCCGCCAACAACCCGCGAACCTCCTACAGCTTAATTCCTGCCCACCTTTGTTGTAAGAGGGAGAAAACCCAGCCAACAACCCGCGAACCTCCTACAGCTTAATTCCTGCTCACATTTGATGTAAAAGAAAAAAAACCCGCCAACAACCCGCGAACCTCCTACAGCTTAATTCCTGCTCACATTTGATGTAAAAGAAAAAAAAACCCGCCAACAACCCGCGAACCTCCTACAGCTTAATTCCTGCTCACCTTTGATGTAAAAGAAAAAAAAAACCCGCCAACAACCCGCGAGCCTCCTACAGCTTAATTCCTGCTCACCTTTGATGTAAAAGAAAAAAAACCCGCCAACAACCCGCGAACCTCCTACAGCTTAATTCCTGCTCACCTTTGATGTAAAAGAAATAAAAACCCGCTAACAACCCGCGAACCTCCTACAGCTTAATTCCTGCTCACCTTTGATGTAAAAGAAAAAAAAAACCCGCCAACAACCCGCGAACCTCCTACAGCTTAATTCCTGCCCGCCTTTGATGTAAGAGAAAAAAAAACGTCAGCAACCCGCGAACCTTTTACAACGTAATCCCTGCCTACCTCTGATGTAAGAGACAGAACTCAGTCTTTGGCCTATATGGAACATGATGTTGCCCATTTGTTATATTTGTTTACCATCAGCACATTTTTGGGGGACGATGTTATCATCATTAAGCCAGTGCCGTCTTTATTTCCTCAGAAAATAATCTAGTACCCATTTATAGCTGATAAAATTATATGTAATTTAGAGGGAACACAGTGATGTTTAATTTTAGGGACTGGAGGAAAGAAATCGCTCTCTCGCTCTCTCTCACACACACACACACACACACACACACACACACACACACACACACACACACACACACATTCTCCCTACCCTACCCTACCCGCCCTTTTTTCTTTACCCTGCATCCCTTTTACTCTGTCTAGCATCTACCCCTCATAAAAAAATGCCATAACAGCAGATTTGACCTTCCATAGGGTCACAGTACCCATACACTTTGACGTGACGAATGACGGCCTGTTTGCAAATAGCATGACTCATCCTTCGTGTTCTCTTTTCTCCATTCTTATTTTTTAGCCTCCAAAGGTTTGCCCATGATATTCTGTGGAGTGCGGGAAGAAATTTTAAGATTGGGAGATATAGATAAGACGAAAGCATCTTAAATTGAATTCGGCGTGGGTTTTTTAGGTAATTGGTCTGGCCGTATAGGCGGGAATCGATTCCAGTTTGTTCGTGCAGTCCCGCTATGTTCTAGTAATCGGAACCGACCGGCTTGAAGCAACAATCCGATCGTCTGCGGTCAAGGACGATTAGCTCACTTAGCCAGGTCCGTTTGCGAGAACTGAATGTTGCCTACAACTTCTTAAAATGTGTTTACTTGTGGCCGGTGAGTCACGGGACCTGGCCTGACCCACGGGGGATAAGGTCACGCGACGTTACGTCAGATTTCCTTCGCATTTGTGACGAAAAACAGTCGAGATATTTGAGAATTGGCTTCAAGTGGCTCCACCTGTTGATGTCGTCTGCACGATTTGACATTTTATGTGGTCATTGATCATGGCTACATGTTGCTCTTCTTTATTTCTTTCATTCTTTCTTTCTTTTTTTCTTATACTTATTAATCTCATAAAAGCGTGAGAGTACAGGTTCCCTCCCCTGCCTTGCTAGTCGTATGAGAATATGGTGTTAGTGATCGTTTTTTCCCCCGTAATTGAGTGATGTAGTCAGTATAACGACAGGTCGATTTACTTCCCAGAAAAATCTCTGGTACCCATTTTTAAAGGCAGGATGAACCCCCGGGCTAAATCCGCCACTTCTGGACTTTTGAACCCGTGCTCTTCTAATCAGGAAGCGAGCACACTAACCAATCAGCCATCAGTAAGCGAGCACACTAACCAATCAGCTATCAGGAAGCGAGCATACTAACCAATCAGCCACCAGGAAGCGAGCACAGTAACCAATCAGCCACCAGGAAGCGAGCACACTAACCAATCAGCCATCAGGAAGCGAGCACACTAACCAATCATCCACCAGGAAGCGAGCACACTAACCAATCATCCACCAGGAAGCGAGCACACTAACCAATCAGCCACCAGGAAGCGAGCACACTAACCAATCAGCCACTAGGAAGCGAGCACACTAACCAATCAGCCACCAGGAAGCGAGCATACTAACCAATCAGCCAGCAAGGCTTCTAGTTTATCACATATGCATCATTTAGTTTCCAAATGTTGATCATCACCATCATCAAGTACATGGTCTGCCGGCGTAGATGATCATGTCTCTCCACAACTTTCGATCTCGGCAGCTATTTATCATTTCTGTTGTTGACCTTCTGCCAAGCCATTCTCTTAAGCTGTCTGTTATCTTTTCTCTTTGCTTCCCTCTATCTCTTCGTCCTTCAATTTTTCCAATTGTTACATTATGTTCCAGTTGTTCTCTTCTCATTACATGGCCAAAAAATGATGCTTGTTTCTTCCTAACATTGGAAATTAGCTCTCTTTTTGCTTTGACCTCTCTCAGAACCTCTTCATTACTCTTCTTAGCTGTCCATGGTATTCTCAATATTCTTCTGTAAAACCACATTTCTACAGACTCCAGTGATTATCTTGTCTGTTTTCTTATTGACGATGATTAGATTATGTTAAGACTGGCTCTAAGTAACATTTGAGAACTCTTTTTCTTGTTTCTATTGTCAAAAATTGATTGCATAGTATCTTCCTCATTTTTTTTAAAGCTACTTTTGCCTGAGCCATTCTGCATCTCACCTCTTTTGTATATGTTCCGTCTGAGGTTAACAAAGTTCCCAAATATTTAAATTCATTTACCTGTTTTAATACTGTTCTACTTGTCTTTATTTTGCACTGAGGTGATGTCTTTTTCTTTGTTGTTACCATTACCTCTGTGTTTTTGCTATTAAGGAAAAGTCCTTTATTTTTGCTTTCTTTCACTATAATGTCCAACATTTCTTGTAACTCATTTTCACTCTTAGCGATTAATACTATATCATCAGCATACTTCAGATTATTTAAGTTATGACCTCCAATTGTTATTCCAGGCATGCCCCTTATGGATCTTAAAATAATCTCGCTATAAATATTAAACAAATCTGGTGACAGCATACAACCTTGTCTAACACCCTGTTTTATTTCTTAAACATTCCAAATTGGTTTCCAGTTCTTATGGCCGCTGTTTGTTGTCAGTACATGTTCTTTATTATTCTTAGATCTTTGCTGTCTACGTTTATGCTTTCTAAAATTTTGATTATTTCTTGGTGCTTTACTTTGTCAAATGCTTTGTATAATCTATTAAACGTATGTATAAATTTGTTTTCACCTCTATGGCTTTTTCTACTAAAGATCTTATGATGTATATGGCATTGCTCGTTCCTTTACCTCTAACAAAACCACACTGTTCATCGCTAATTTCTGGACTGATTTTGTCTCGCACTCTTTGCATGATGATTCTTAGTAATATCTTAGTCATATGACTCATAAGGCTTATTTTGCGATGATCGTCGCATTCAATCGCACCCGATTTCTTTGGTAGGGCTATGAATATTGATTTGAGCAGGCCGTCTGGTATATATCCGCTGTTGTAGATATCATTCAATATTTTTGTTATTATTTCTATTCCAAAATCACCCATGGCTTCAATCTCTTCTTTACTTATATTATCTGGTCCAGGAGGTTTTCATGCTTTCATATTGCGCACGGCGTCTTCCACTTCTTCTCTGAGTATTTCTGGTCCTTCTCCATTATCCATAATATTTACTTCCGTTCGTTCATCATTATATTATAAACATCCTTAATGTATTCTGTCCATCGTTCCCTTATGTTTTCTTGATCAATCAACAGTTCTCCTTTCTTTGATCTTCCAGTCTTTGATTGCGTTTTTCTTCCTGTTAATTCTTCACTTTGTTTGTATATGGCTTTCTATCTATTGACCTTTCGAGCCGTTGCCGACCCATAGGGCGTAGACCAAGATACACCTTCTCATATCACAATTTTTGTTCTAGCAGTTTTCATTTAAAGATATTTTATCAAATCTCGTCATTTGTCTCTGTTCTGTGCAAGCAGCTCTATCTCATTGAGGGAGCCGAATCCTGTTGCTCTTGCCTCTCTCATCAATGTTCTTCTCAGTGTCTCTCTGGGTCGGCCTTTTTTTCATTTATCTGTTGTTTCCCACATGAGGGCCTGCTTTGCTATTCGGTTATTATCTCTTCTCATCACATGTCCAACACATGACCATCGTCTTTTCTTTATTACTGAAGATATTAGTGGTTGATTGGCGATTTCTCTAATTTCCTCGTTTGTTTTGAATTCGTTCCACCCTATACCAAGTATTTTCCTTAGACATTTATTTTCGAATGCGTTCAACTTTGTTTCTATATCTCTTGTTGTTTTCCAGCTTTCACACGCATACGTAAGGGTTGATAGTACATTTGATTTGAATAGCCTAAGTTTTGTGTTTGTGCTGATTAGTTTTGATTTCCACAACTTTTCAAGGCTTCTGAAAGACATTGCTGCTTTAGCTATTCTGATTCTAATTTCTTTACTTGTATCCCCTTCTCGATCAATGTGACTTCCAAGATACATAAAGTGATCGATCTCTTCTACTGGTTTGTTTTCCATGTATATTTTGTCATCTGTTGGAATTAAACTTTTCATGACTTTAGTCTTTTCATGATTGATCTCAAGCCCAATTTTGCTTTAGTATATCCTTTTTGTTGCATTTAAATCTCTTTGCATCTCTCTTTTAGCCATACTTCTTTTGCTTCTTTTCATTTTACTAAAATTTCTTTATTTAATCTCTTATACTCATCTTTATTTTCTTTATTTCTTCTTCTTGTATCCATTAGCTGCAAAATGTCATCTGTCATCCATTTCTTTCTTGAATTTGTCCTCACTGGTGGTATGAACTCTTTTGATGTTTGTTGCATTGATTCTTTTAGCATTTCCCACTGTTCATCAATGCCTTGTATCTTCTTTATTGCATTGTACCGGTTCTAAATTGTGATTTTATATTTGTCTTGCAACTTCTTGTCTGATCTGAGTAAATCTAAATTTAACTTGATGTTAACTGATGCTCGTTTTGTTGTTTTTAATTTTACTCTAAGCTTTCCCACAACTGGTACATGATCACTATTGCAATCTGCCCCTGGACTAGTTTTCACACACACCAGACTGTTTCTAAATCTATTGCTTATCATTACGTAATCAATTTGATTACGTGCGTTGTCTCCTGGGCTTTTCCATGTCCACAGACGTCTTGGATGTTGCTTAAGCCAGGTGTTTCCTATCATCATGTTGTGTGTTCTTGCCCAGTCAACAAGTTTCTCACCTCTATCATTCCTCTCATCTAAACCATAATGACCAACTACTTCCTCAAATCTTTCCTTTCCTACTTTTGCGTTAAAATCCCCCAGAACTGTGGTGTTTTCATGTGGTTTGCATATATGAAGTGTCTCATTTAACTCGTTGTAAAATTTATCAATTGTTTCCTCTAGACTGTTTGCTGTTGGTGTATAAACGTGTATAAGATTTATGTCTATTGGCTTTCCATTCAATGTCACTAAAAGGACTCTGTCAGATATTGGGTAAAAGCCTTTCACTGTTCTTGCTCTTTCTGCATCCAAGATGATACCTACTCCTCTTTGCTGTTCAGTACCTCCAGAATAGATTATTTTATGTTTATCAGAATACATCTCACCTGGTCTGGTGTATCTCATTTCGCAGAGTCCCAGTAATTGTAAACCCATTCTTTTCATTTCTTGTATGATGTTTTCTAGTTTACCCTTCTGCATGAGTGTTCTCACATACCATGTTTTATCTTTATTTTGCTTACAGTAGCTTGATGACGATCGGGTATCACCTGTAGCACACGATGTCCGCTACCGAACGAGGGTTTTCCATTGGAATCCCCCTTAACGCTGTTGTCGTTATTTCTATTGTTGTGGCGATTCATGATTGTAGAAAGAAGTTACGACGGTGGTTTGCTGTTGCCTTCCGTCGGTTTGTTAAAAGGTTGGCTCCGTTATCCTTTGACTAAAAAGTCTCAGCCACAAGGCAGTGGGGTTGTTTTACTTCGGGGTACCCTCCCTTAGTCTTTTACTCTCCCGAGCTTACCTGCAAGGCAGCAGGGCAGCCACAGATTGTACTGTTTACTGCATACAGTAGCAGGTAAAATTACCCGACCTGACATATGTTGATGCTCTACATCAAACACAGTAAATACTCACATAACTTTCGTCGTGGCATAAAACAAGTAAGAAAAATGGGCACTTAATCCCAGATTTGGCATGTATACTCATCAATGGAAAAAAAGGCTGAGACCAATAATAGAACTACAGTTATGCAATTCTCAAATGGGGTTCCGAAAAAAAAAGAAGTACTGATGCTCTATTCACCTTAAAACAGCTTGCAGTAAAGACGACAGACACAGTCAAGATTTAGATATAGCTTTCATTGACCAGAAAAAAGCATTCGACCGAGTAAACAGAGAACAAACTGTGGGGGATAGTAACAACATACAGAGAAATGCCAGCTAACCAACCTAATTAAACGTTTCTACATCAACAACAGCTGCATAGTCAGAACAGAAGTAGGTTTAACAGACTTCTTTGAAGTTGTTGTTGTTGTTATTGTTGTTGCGTTCGCCAGCTTTCATCTCTTACGAAGTCCCTAGAGACTAGGAACTGAATTTTGCGTATTTATCCCTTTTTCCCTGGCAGCCGTGTGCACAGGGGTCACTCGCCGCACAGGCAGATAACTCCGACTTCGGAGGTACTCATGTTTTTTTTTCCATCGATAAGTAACTGACGTTTCAAGCCGGGCCTCGCTGCTGAGACCAGGGGTAGTTGCCGCAGAGAGAAATCATAAATAAAATCCCAACCGGTGGAGCCGAGATTTGAAACCTACAACCTCTCTGTCTCGAAGCCGGCGTCTTGCCTCGAGACCAACCAGTCCCCATGGACTTGGAATATGAGGAAACTGCAACAAAGAACACTTTTCATGCATAGCCTTCAATGGTTCCCGCCGCCTATCCACCATATACCCAGAAGCTCACGTCCTCCTGAAAATAATGATCGTTATATTTTTTTTTTAATGTATAGCGCTTGATGATGTTAAGCCATTGTTCTTGACTCCAATTCCGAACATATAAACACACAGTTATTCGTCAGATTATCCCCGTCGCACATCAAACAACAGACCGTAAGATTAGCGTAAGGCCGGTCTAGGGATTTAAGATGAGCCATTACGATGACGTAGCACACATAACAATGTCGCACTCACAGGAATTGACGCGCCCTTTAGATTCTTGATTACTTTAGTGAATGCAGCCTACGAGGAACAAAACACGGTGCAAATTCCCTAAAGAGATAAAACTGCGGCTGACGAAGCATTTCACATTAATGACTCATCATCATCCATACCGGTTGGCGTAGGCGATCATGTCCCTCCACAATCTTCTATCCACAGTGCATCATATCAGTTCTGTTGTTGACTGTTTTCCATGACATGACACCAAGCTATCCAGTATTTTCTCTTTTTGTCGTCCGCGATCTCTCTTTCATTTTATTTTGCAAGATGTAACCAAGTATTCCAACTTTCCTCTTCTCATGATGTGCCCCAAAAATGTTGATTGCTTCTTTCTGATGTTTTTTAAGAGTTCCCTTTTTGTGTTGGCCTCTTTGAGAAATTCCTCATTGGTCTTTTTAGCTGTCCAGGGAACTTTCAACATTCTTCTGAGAAATCCCATCTCTGTGGCCTCTAATCGTCTTTTCATTTGTTTGTCTACTGTCCATGATTCGCTACCATAGGTCAGAATTGGTTCTATATAGCACCGATGAACTCTCTTTCTCATTTTTATTGACATAGATTTGTTGCATAAGATATTTTTCATTTTCTGAAATGCTATTTTGGCCTGAGCTATTCTGCTTTTTATTTATGTGGTGTATCTCCCAGCTGATGTTATTATTGTGCCCTAGTATTTGAAACGTTGTACTTGTTTCAGATTTGTCTCGTTTATTTTTATGCTGCATGATGGTGATGATTTTTTCTTCGATATAACCATTACTTCTGTTTTCTTACTATTCAGACTGAGACCTTTCTTGTTGCTTTCTTTTACTATTATGTCTTTCATTTCTTGTAGTTCATTCTCTGTCTCTACTATTAAGACTGTGTCATCCGCATATCGCAAATTATTTATGTTGTGACCGTTGACTTCAATTCCTTTTTTGTCTACTTTTGATCTCATAATATATTCGCTGTAAAGTGAAAACAAATCCGGTGACAGAACACAGCCTTGTCTGACTCCTTGCTTTATATATTGGTATTGTTTGGTTGTTAATTCGTATAGCTGCTGTCTGTTGCCAGTACATGTTTTTAATGATTCGCAGATCCTTGTCATAAATGTTTAATTTCTCCAGCATATTGATTATTTCCACATGCTTTACTTTGTCAAATGCTTTCGTTTAGTCTATAAAGCACATATATAGATCTTTCTTTACCTCTATAGACCTTTCTATCAATGTTCTTAAGATGTATATTGCATTATTGGTGCCCTTTCCTTCCACAAATCCACATTGTTCCTCACTTATTTTTGGTTTTATTTTGTTCCTTACACGTCTCATGATTATTCTTAGTAATATTTTAGTCATATGGCCCATGAGACTAATAGTGCGATGGTATTCACAATCAGTGGCTCCCGACTTCTTCGGTATGGCTACAAAAATAGATTTTAGTAGATCGTCGGGTATGAGTCCAGTGTTATATATGTCATTGAGTAATTTTGTTATAACTTGTACTCCCAGTTCTCCTAATGTATTTATCTCTTCGATTGTTATATTGTCAGGACCTGGAGCTTTGCCTCTTTTAATGTGTTGAATTGCGTCCTCCACTTCACTCTGCATTATTGGTGGTCCTGTGTCTTCATTTGAATTGTTTAATTCTGGTCTTTCATCATCATAGAGTTGACTGATATATTCTGTCCATCTTTCCATTGTCTTCTCCTGTCCCATTATTATATTTCCTTCCTTTGATTTCACACATCCTGAAACTTTGACTACTTTTCTTCCTGTTAATTCATTTAACTGATTGTGCATAAATTTTGAGTCTTTCTTTTGTTGTTTTTCCATTTCTTCACATTTCTGTTTTAACCATCCTCCCTTTGCTTCTTTGCACTTGTTTTGGATCTCTTTGTGCAATATTTTGTATGTCCTTTCTTCTTTCTTATGTTTTCTTCTTTCGTCCATTAGTTGTAATATTTCTTCTGTCATCCATTTCTTTTTGTTGATTCTTTTAGCCACTGTTATTACTTCTTTTGATGTTTGTTGAATCGATTGTTTGAGCATTTCCCACTGCTCCTGGATGTCCTGTATTTTCTCAATAGCATTATATCTATTTTGTACTATCACTGTACTTATCACTCATCTGTTTATCTACTCTTAGCATATCTAGTTCTAATTTTATATTTCTTGGTGATTTCTGTGCCTTCCGCAGTTGTTTTATTCTTATCTTTCCAACTACTGGTACATGGTCACTATTGTAATCTGCTCCTGGCCTTGTTTTAACAAATGTTAGCCCATTCCTGAATCGTCTCTGTACCAGTATAAAATCAATTTGATTGTGTACTTTTTTGTCTGGGCTTTGCCATGTCCATAGTCGCCTAGGGTGTTGTTTGAACCAGGTGTTACCTATAATCATTTCATGTGTCTTTGCCCAATCTATCAATCTATCCTCTCTGTCACTCGTCTCTCCAAGACATTAATGACTAACATGTAAATAACTTGCGTCAAGGAATTCTGACAACGGTCATAAACAGCACCAATGTGACGTAAAGCGGAGATCAAGTCTAGACGGTGGAAGGTCGCATTCACAACACTTGATTTGTCAAAAGGGACTGTTGCCGGCGTACGACATCACTATATCGGCGCAGATGTAATAAGTAGATCATCATATTTACTTTAACGCAGAAAAGTGCAACTGAGAACCGAAATTAATCAGACCACGAATGTACTTTCTGCAGCGATCGAGAGGACGTGTACTAGATCCACCATCTTGGAGACGGAACTTCTTTGAAGTTAGATCAGGAATAACCTATTAGAGACAGATGAGATCAACAAGCTTCTATTTTCAGACGATTAGGCACTAATACATAGAAAAATAGACCAACAAGAACAATTAAATAGACTCAACACCAAACTCATAAAATACAATATGAAAATTAACACATCAAGCCATTCCCATAACTTTGCCCTTATCCTCCAGTCCACACCTCAAATCTCTCCCATAACTTTGCACTTATCCTTCACTCCTCACCTCAAATCTCTCCTATAACTGTGCCCTTATCCTCCACTCCACACCTCAAGTCTCTCCCATAACTTTGCCCTTACCCTCCACTCCACACCTCAAGTCTTTCCCATAACTTTGCCCTTATCCTCCACTCCACACCTCAGGTCTTTCCCATAACTTTGCCTTTATCCTCCACTCCAAACATCCAGTTTCTCCCACAACTTTGCCCTTATCCTCCACTCCACACCTCAAGTCTCTCCCCTATAACTTTGCCTTTATCCTCCACTCCACACCTCAAGTCTCTCCCCTATAACTTTGCCTTTATCCTCCACTCCACACCTTAAGTCTTTGCCATAACTTTGCCCTTATCCTCCACTCCACACCTCAAGTTTCTTCCATAACTTTGCCTTTATCCTCCACTCCACACCTCAAGTCTCTCCCATAACTTTGCACATATCCTCCACTCCACACCTCAAGTCTCTCACACAACTTTGCCCTTATCCTCCACCCCACACCTCAAGCCTCTCTCATAACTTTGCCCTTATCCTCCACTCCACACCTCAAGTCTCTCCCATAACCGTGCCCTTATCCTCCACTCCACACCTCAAGTCTCTCCCACAACTTTGCCCTTATCCTCCACTCCACACCTCAAGCCTCTCCCATAACTTTGCCCTTATCCTCCTCTAAACACCTCAAACCTCTCCCATAACTTTGCCTTTATCCTCCACTCCACACCTCAAACCTCTCCCATAACTTTGCCCTTATCCTCCACTCCACACCTCAAACCTCTCCCATAACTTTGCCCTTATCCTCCACTCCACACCTCAAACCTCTCCCATAACTTTGCCTTTATCCTCCACTCCACACCTCAAGTCTCTCCCATAACTTTGCCCTTATCCTCCACTCCACACCTCAAGTCTCTCCCACAACTTTGCCCTTATCCTCCACTCCACACCTCAAGTCTCTCCCATAACTTTGCCTTTATCCTCCACTTCACACCTCAAGTCTCTCCCATAACTGAGTGCTCATACCCTACCCAACACCTGAATCCGCATCATTAAATGAAAGCTTTTTCTCAACTTTTCGGGCTACTATTATTACATCGAAGACATTGATACTTTTTATGAAGAGCTAGAGGTGACCATGGAACAGTGTAAATCCCAAGAAATAACTATTATATCAGGGGATTTCAATGAAAACATAGGAACAACTAATGTGCAAAATGTGACTGGGAGGCATAGCCTTGGATAGACGAATGATGGAGAGTATAGATTGATAGATTGGGCAAAGACGCATGGAATGATTATAGGTAACACCTTGTTCAAACAACACCCTAGGCGACTATCCTCTTCTTCTTTTCTTTCCTTCCTCATCTGCCTTTCAGCGTCGAGGGGAGATATAATTTGCGATCTTTTGCTCTTCTGTTCGCCTCTGCTGCTGTTATGTTTCCTAGTGCTTCTAATATTCCATCGACCCATCTGGTGTTCTCACAACGTTTGTTGAAGGCTCGTTGTGTTGTGTTTTG
Organism: Megaustenia siamemsis; assembly: GCA_032433765.1. Lineage (NCBI taxonomy): Eukaryota > Metazoa > Mollusca > Gastropoda > Stylommatophora > Ariophantidae > Megaustenia > Megaustenia siamemsis. Next base: position 141,394,664 of record JAVIAB010000051.1, on the reverse strand, counting down.
TTCTTTCTGCCTTGTCACGTGGCCAAGCCATTGTAGCTGTTGTTTCCTTATATTTTCTATGGCGGGGGCTATTCCTAGCTTTTTTCACAGTTCTTCTTTTCTGATCTTATCTCTCAGACTGTTTCCTGTCATTCGTCTAACACATTTCATCTATGTAGATGCTATTTTTCTGATTGTCCTTGCATTTAGGGTCCAGGTCTGGCATTGTTAGCACAACATTGGGATGAAGATTGTATTGTATAGTGCTCGTTTTGCCTCCAGAGTTATTTCCTTGTTGGACAATGTTGGTGGTAACTGTCCGATGATTTGACAAGCTTTGTTGCATCTTGATTCTATCTCTGCTGTTTGAGAATTATCGTTTGTCATTAGACTTCCTAGGTATTTGAATTCCTCTACTTGTTTTAGTTGTCTTGCCTTCTATAGTTATGTTGATGTTCTGTTTATTTTTGGCGAAATTCATGACTTCTGTTTTGTTGATTTTATGTTGTATTTTGTGCCTGAGATGTTGAGTTAGTTTAAGTGTTCTTGTAGGTCTTCTATTGTTTCATGTATTAGTGCCTGATCGTCTGCAAATAAAAGCTCGTTGATCTCCTCTGTCTCTGATGGGGGCTAGCTTGCATATATAGTCCATGTATGTAATAAACAGTAGGGGGGATAGTACGCACCCCTGTCTTACAGATGATCTAACTTCGAAGTAGTCTGTGTAGCCTACTGCTGTTCTGACCCTGCAGCTGCTGTTGCCGTAGAGACTTTTAATAAGGTTGGTTAGGTGTTGGCTTACTCCGTATGTTGTTAGTATCTCCCACAGTTGTTCTTTGTTTACTCTGTCGAATACTTTTTCCTGGTCAATGAAGGCTATGTATAAGTTTTGATTGTGTTCTGTCGTTTTTTCTGCAAGCTGTTTTAATGTGAATAGTGCGTCGGTACATCCTCTGTTTTTTTCGGACCCCCATTTGAGAATCGCTTAACTATAGTTCTATTATTGGTCTCAGCCTTTTTTCCAAGATTTTGGCGTATAGCTTTCCTGCATGGCTGAGAAGAGATATACCTCTATATTGATTGCAGTCTCTTTTGCTACCTTTCTTTTTCCATATTGGTATGATGATTGTCTGTTGCCAGTCTTCTGGGGCTTGTTGTTGGTGCCATGCTGCATTAAATATTCTGTGCAGCCATTGCATTCCTGTTTCTACTGCTGCTGCTATTATTTCTATTGGTATGTTATCTATCCCCGGTGCTTTATTTCTTGGTGCATATTTGATTACTTCTTCGATTTCCTCTTTCATGATGTTGGGTTCAGTATTTGTGAGTTCTAGCGTGGTTTTTGTTGTCTTATTGGTAGTTGGTATGTTTAATAGGTCTTCAAAATACTCTTTCCATCTCTGTTGCATACATTGGTTATTTGATATTGGCTGTCCGTCTTTGCCATTTATCAGCTTAGTAGGATCATGGTTTTCTTTTCTCGCTCTTATGGCTTTTACTGCTTTGTAGAAATCTCTTGTGGCTGTCTTGAAGTCCCTGCTCATGTTTTGTCCGAATTCTGTCCAATTCTTTTGCTTAGCTTGTTTGATCAACATTTTAACTCTTTTTCGAACTAAGGCATATTTTTCATATTTTTCCTGGTTCTTGTTCTCCCTCCAATTTTTAAACAGTTTCTTCTTTTCTTTAATTGCTTCTCTGATTGTTTCGTTCCACCACGGTGTGCTCTTTTCCCTTCTCTTGTTCTTAGCTTCGTTCCACAAACTGTTTTAGAGATGTTGGTTACTGTTTCCTTAAATTGTTTCCACTCTTCTTCTGCTGTGCATACTTCGTTAGGGAGTTTCTTGAATTCCTCTGTTAGTTTTTCTTCTAGGGTTTTCCTTGTTTCTTGATCTTTTAATTGTTTTATTTTTATTGTCTGTTCTTTTCGTTTCTTTTGTTTGTTTTCGTATATTCTCTTTATTTTTGGCTGTCTTAGTGTGATCAAAACCATCTTGTGATCCGTGTCGTCTGTAATATTTGGGATTGCTCTACTGTCGGTTACTCTTTTCTTGGTCTGTTTTCTTGTTAGAATAAAATTTATCTGGCTTCTACATGTTGTGTCATTCCATTTGTACCAGGTGTATACTTGCGACTCTCTGTGTTTGAAGAATGTGTTGGTGATAAATAAATCATTTGATTGCATAGATCCAGCAGTCGGCTTCCATTTTCGTTTATTTCAGCCGTTTTATCGCCAAAGGGTCCTAAGATATCACTGTTGTCACTGTTACGTTTCCCAAGCCTTCCATTAAAATCTCCCATCACTAACATGTCGTCGCTTTCGTCAATCTTGTTAATGATTTCACTCAGTGTGTTGTAGAATTCTTCGCTGTCTCTTTCATTGTTGTTGCATGGTGCATAGATTTGATTGTAATTTGTTTTTCGATCGTCTTCTAGTAGTTTAATTGTGAATATTCTTTCTGAATTGTATTTTATTTCTAGAATGTTCTTTGCGTGTTTTGGGTCGATGATAAACCCTACTCCATGTGTTGCTCTTTCTGTGTTGTCGACTACTGAGAATATTTTCGTGTAGTTCATGTGTGTTTTCTTTATCTGTTGTCCTTTTACTCTTGTGTCCGCTAATCCTAGTATTTTAATTTTCCTTTTTGTCATTTCTTCTATAAGTTCGACTTCTTTATTTTTTTTTTATCCCGCATATGTTTATCGTTGCTACTTTAATCTCCATCTTCTGAGTATTTCTCTGAGCATAAAACATGTATCCCTTACCGACCTACTAAATCAGTCGTAAGTTAAGGGCTTAACTTAAGAAAAACACACGTTGTAGGTTTAGCCCGACTGATGTCGTCCCCCCCCCCCCCCCCCCAACACGCATTTGATCGCTAAGGTCTCACATGCAATCTTTTACGACCTAAATATAAAACTTTAGCTGATTACATTTTAAAAAGTACTTATCAGTTCTTATCCTCATCCATCCTTGGTAGAAAACTTTATACATTTCGAAAATTATATTCCTTTGGAAACACTATATTCAATCACTTTAATCATACAATCTACACTCCGAAAATAAAACAGACGACTATGGACATGGCAAAGCCCAGACAAAAAAGTAAACAATCAAATTGATTTTATACTGGTACAGAGAAGATTCAGGAATGGTATAACATCTGTTAAAACAAGACCAGGAGCAGATTGCAATAGTGACCATGTACCAGTAGTTGGAAAGATAAGAATAAAACTGCGGACGGCACAGAAATCACCAAGAAATATAAAATTAGAATTAGATATACTAAGAGTAGATAAACAGATGAGTGATAAGTACAGCACGATAGTACAAAATAGATACAATGCTATTGAGAAAATACAGGACATCTAGGAACAGTGGGAAATGCTCAAACAATCGATTCAACAAACATCAAAATAAGTAATACCAGTGACGGAAAGAATCAACAAAAAAAATGGATGACAGAATGAACGTTGTTATAGTGCTGTAATGTTATTTATTCTTTATATTATCTTTTTACTTTCTTGACAGCACATCACATTTATTTTAGTTGATCACAACAGGTAATTCAAGACAGACTCTTTTTCTGAATACATAATGATAATCAAGTTTATTGATATCTCTAGGCACAATGATCGACTAGTGGTGGATACACTTATCTTAAATTAATGTTAATTAATTCGGGTCTTCACTGAGGCAAATCGCCGATGACTATGATCTGTCCCAAGTGCATACAACATTATTCAACTTACGTTCATGATGAATGTGAAACAACTTGAATTACTCTTAAGCACTTTCACAACACTAAAGTTCATATTCTCATGCTAGACTCACTACTCTCTATTAACTTCTACTAGTAACTCTATCAACTTACTTAATAATCTCTCAACTGACTTACAACTACAACTTGAGGATTCCAACTTCATAAATAACTGGGTTCACTTTCTAATCTTAACTTTCTAACTGTCCTGACTATACTAACTGTCTAATTCTCCTTCCTGACTAATTTAATCCTGACTAACTAACTCGATCTGTCTTAAACCTATTGGGTTGAAGTTTAAATACTCCAACCTCACACTTTGTGTGACATATCTTCAGCCAATCAAACCGTCGCAAAGGGACCACTTGCGACCCTTTAAGCCAATCAATTCTTACTACAACAATTCCACCGCCAAATTTCCATTTCCGAACTGTGACTCAAGTTCAACTTATGTCCAAGACTTGACCGTTCCATGACTTCAGTCTAAAATTTGTCAAAACAAAACTATTTGTGACCATCACCTTCATGACCTGCCCCGTCCTGGTAGCTGTTTACCGGACAGTAAAGTCATGCAGTCAAATCATGCACGTATTGTTATTTCCCCAACCTGCTGTTGGAAAATTTCCTTTGACCTAAACTCTCTGTATAATTCTACCCACCTTCCTCACTTCTGTGTGTCCAATACCCACTATAAACTTTTACTCCCTTAACTTTGTTTCCACAACTTGTTATTCTGGAAAATTTCCATACTTAAATGTTATGTCTTAACACTGATGTCGCTACCATTTGTTACTGCTATTGTCTATTGAGAAGCGGGTAACAACTAAGTTACCTGCCCCCATGCTCTCACTAGCTATACTCTCTTACAAGATGAAATATTACAACTAATGGACGAAAGATGAAAACATAAGAAAGAAGAACGGACATACAAAATATTGCACAAAGAGATCCAAAATAAGTGCAGAGAAGCAAAGGGAGGATGGTTAAAACAGAAATGTGAAGAAATGGAAAAACAACAAAAGAAAGACTCAAAATTTATGCACAATCAGTTAAATGAATTAACAGGAAGAAAAGAAGTCAAAGTTTCAGGATGTGTGAAATCAAAGGAAGGAAATATAATAATGGGACAGGAGAAGACAATGGAAAGATAGACAGAATATATCAGTCAACTCTATGATGATGAAAGACCAGAATTAAACAATTCAAATGAAGACACAGGACCACCAATAATGCAGAGTGAAGTGGAGGACGCAATTCAACACATTAAAAGAGGCAAAGCTCCAGGTCCTGACAATATAGCAATCGAAGAGATAAATACATTAGGAGAGCTGGGAGTACAAGTCATAACAAAATTACTCAATGACATATATAACACTGGACACATACCCGAAGATCTACTAAAATCTATCTTTGTAGCCATACCGAAGAAGTCAGGAGCCACTGATTGTGAATACTATCGCACTATTAGTCTCATGGGCCTTTGGACTAAAATATTACTAAGAATCATCATGAGACGTGAAAGGAACAAAATAAAACTAGAAATAAGTGAGGAACAATGTAGATTTGTGAAAGAAAGGGCACCAATAATGCAATATACATCTTAAGAACATTGATAGAAAGGTCTATAGAGGTAAAGAAAGATCTATATATGTGCTTTATAGACTACACGAAAGCATTTGACAAAGTAAAGCATGTGGAAATAATCAATATGCTGGTGAAATTAAACATTGATGGCAAGGATCTGCGAATCATAAATAACATGTACTGGCAACAAACAGCAGCTATACGAAAATACCAAACAGGACAATTTCAATTTATAAAACAAGGAGTCAGACAAGGCTGTGTTCTATCGCCGGATTTGTTTTCACTTTACAGCGAATACATTATGAGATCAATAGTAGACAAAAAGGAATTGAAGTCAACGGTCACAACATAAATAATTTACGATATGCGGATGACACAGTCTTAATAGCAGAGACAGAGAATGAGCTACAAGAAATGATAGATATAATGGTAAAAGAAAGCAACAAGAAAGGTCTCAGTCTGAATAGTAGGAAAACAGAAGTAATGGCTTTATCGAAGAAACAATCATCACCATCATGCAGCATAAAAATAAACAAGACAAATCAGACACGACTGCAACGTTTGAAATACTTGGGCACAGTGATAACATCAGATGGAAGATGCAACACAGAAATAGAAAGCAGAATAGCTCAGGCCAAAATAGCATTTCAGAAAATGAAAATATCTTATGAAACAAATCTATGTCAATAGAAATAAGAAAGAGAGTTCATCGGTGCTATATAGAACCAATTCTGACCTATGGAATAGAATCATGGGCAAAAGACAAACAAATGAAAAGACGATTAGAGGCCACAGAGATGGGATTTCTCAGAAGAATGTTGAAAGTTCCCTGGACAGCTAAAAAAAAAAAACAATGTGAAAGTTCTCAAAGAGGCCAACACAAAAAGGGAGGTCTTAAAAAACATCAGAAAGAAGCAATCAACATTTTTGGGGCACATCATGAGAAGAGGAAAGTTGGAATACTTGGTTACAACTGGCAAAATAAAATGAAAGGGAGATCGCGGACGACAAAGAGAGAAAACACTGGATAGCTTGGTGTCATGGCATGGAAAACAGTCAACCACAGAACTGATACGATGCACTGTGGATAGAAGATTGTGGAAAGACATGATCGCCAACGCCAACCGGTACGGCACATGATGATGATGATTATTACATCAACATCAGTGATGTATCAACTGAGTGCCGTCTTCTTATCGAAGGTTGACTACTATGAAGCTCTATTCCACTCTGTCTCTTGCTTTGATGGTGCAGGTTGTTCTAGACTGATTTGTCCATCTTTTGATGTTACTCGTCCACGTTTGCTGCATTTGTCTTTTTTGAATTGTATTTAGAAGTTCTCTTTCCATTTGTTTTGTATTGTAGTTGTTTTAAGACTCATTGTTTCTTTTCTTTTCTTTCCATCAAATTCCACTTATTCTTCTATATATACAAATTTCATAGACTTCAATTTTCTGTTCTGTTTTCTTGTCTAATGTCCATGTTTCTGCACCATAAAGGAGTGTTGAGAAGATATAACATTTTGCTATTCTTTGTTTTCTTTGTTATCATCTGTCAGGTCGGGTAATTTTACCCGCTACTGTATGCAGTAAACAGCACAATCTGTGGCTGCCCTGCTGCCTTGCAGGTAAGCTCGGGAGAGTAAAAGGCTAAGGGAGGGTACTCCAAAGTAAAACAACTCCACTGCCTTGTTGGTGAGACTTTTTAGTCAAAGGCTAGCGGAACCAACCGTAAACAAACCAACGGAAGGCAACAGAAAACCACCGTCGTAACTTCTTTGTACAATCATGAATCGCCACAACAATAGAAATAACGACAACAACGTTAAGGGGATTCCAATGGAAAACCCTCGTTCGGTAGGGACATCATGTGCTGCAGGTGATACCCGATCGTCATCAAGCTACTGTAAGCAAAATAAAGATAAAACATGGTATGTGAGAACACTCATGCAGAAGGGTAAACTAGAAAACATCATACAAGAAATGAAAAGAATGGGCTTACAATTACTGGGACTTTGTGAAATGAGATACACCGAATCAGGGGAGATGTATTCTGATAAACATAAAATAATCTGTTCTGGAGGTACTGAACACCAAAGAAGAGTAGGTATCATCTTGGATGCAGAAAGAGCAAGAACAGTGAAAGTCTTTTACACAATATCTGAGTCCTTTTAGTGACATTGAATGGAAAGCCAATAGGCATAAATCTAGTTAAGATTCCTCACAGTCTAGAGGAAACAATTGATAAATTTTACAACGAGTTAAATGAGACACTTCGTAAATGCAAACCACATGAAAACACCATAGTTCTAGGGGATTTTAACACAAAAGTAGGAAAGGAAAGAGTTGAGGAAGTAGTTGGTCATTATGGCTTAGGCGAGAGGAATGAAAGAGGTGTTAAACTTATTGACTGGGCAAGAACACACAACATGATGATAGGAAACACCTGGTTTAAGCAACGTCCAAGACGTCTGTGGACATGGTAAAGCCCAGGGGACATCGCACGTTATCAAATTGATTATATAATGATAAGTAATAGATTTAGAAACAGTCTGGTGTGTGTGAAAACTAGACCAGAGGCAGATTGCAATAGTGATCATGTACCAGTTGTGGGAAAGCTTAGAGTAAAATTAAAAACAACAAAACGAGCACCAGTTAACATCAAGTTAAATTTAGATTTACTAAAATCAGACAAGAAGCTACAAGACAAATATAAAATCACAATTCAGAACCGGTACAATGCAATAAAGAAGATACAAAGCATTGATGAACAGTGGGAAATGCTAAAAGAATCAATGCAACAAACATCAAAAGAGTTCATACCACCAGTGAGGACAAATTCAAGAAAGATATGGATGACAGATGACATTTTGCAGCTAATGGATACAAGAAGAAAAAATAAAGAAAATAAAGATGAGTATAAGAGATTAAATAAAGAAATTTTAGTAAAATGCAAAGAAGCAGAAGAAACCTGGCTAAAAGAGAGATGCAAAGAGATTGAAATGCAACAAAAAAGAGATGCTAAAGCTATATACAAACAAATTGAGGAATTAACAGGAAAAGAAAAACGCAATCAAAAACTGGATGTTTAAGATCAAAGGATGGAGAACTGTTGATTAATCAAAAAAAACATAAGGGAACGATGGACAGAATACATTAAATATCTTTGTAATGATGAACGAACAGAAGTAAATATTAAGGATAATGGAGAAGGACCAGAAATACTCAGAGAAGAAGTGGAAGACGCCTTGTGCAATATGAAAGCAGGGAAAGTTCCTGGACCAGATAATATAGCTAAAGAAGAGATTGAAGCCATGGGTGATTTTGGAATAGAAATAATAACAAAAATATTGAATGATATCTATCTACAACGGTGGATATATAACAGACGACATGCTCAAATAAATATTCATAGCCCTACCAAAGAAATCGGGTGCGATTGAATGCGAAAATTGTAAAATTAGTTTTTGTCATTCCTATTCTTTTGTTTATGTCAGTTTTCCTTTATCCCTCACTGGTTATAGCATATCCAAGGAAGTTGTTACATTGCGTTAACGGAAACACCATTTTTTATGTTAATGGGAAGTAATAAATACACTGTAAATCTCACATAATTACACAGTTCATTCCCTTATAGTCAAGATATCTGAATACATGTAGTGCTGTTTTTTGTTTTATTTTTTTTTTTTTTTTGGTCTTATCTTTTTTGCCACTTCTTGTTCATAGTAATATCATCATCATACTTGAACAACGGTCCTTAGTCATTGAATCTCTTGCCTGAGTTCACACGAAGATTACAGTACAATGCATGTAATCCGCAAATAAATAAGACCCCTTTCTGTCGTCATCATCAGCATGTGCCATACCGGTTGGCGTAGGCGATCATGACCTTCCACATTCTTCTATCTATAGTGCATCGTATCAGTTATGTTGTTGACTGTTTTCCATGCCATGACACCAAGCTATCTAGTATTTTCTCTTTCCCTTTCTGTAAATTGAAATAAGGAGTGATTCTATTGTACTAGAAGCCTATAGTTTAAGTTGTTGGCTTCTGTCGTATACTAGATTTTGATGCAGAAAAGAGGCGAGGTAGATGAAAAGTGTTTAGGACAAACAGACTAGTTTGCTAAATTGAATTATTTAATTAATTCAAATAAAAGCAACATAAATAACTGCTATATGTACAAACTTAGACTGTTCAAATCAAACGTACTATCTACCCTTACGTAAGCATGTGAGACTGGAAAACAATAAGAGGCATAGAAACAAAGTTGAACGCATTCGAAAAAAAAATATGTAAGGAAAATATTTGGTATAGCGTGGAACGAATTCAAAACAAAAGAAGCAAATTAGATAAATCGCCAATCAACCACTAATATCTTCAGTAATCAAGAAAAGACGATGGTCATATGTTGGACATGTGATGAGAAAATATAATAACCGAATAACAAAGCAAGCCCTCATGTGGGAAACAACAGGTAAGAGAAAAATATTCCGACCCACATAGACACTGAGAAGAACATTGATCAGAGAGGCAAGAGCAGCAGGAATCGGCTCCCTCAATGAGATTGAGTTGCTTGCATAGAACAGAGACAAATGGCGAGATTTGATAAAATATCTTCAGAAGGATTGAAAACTGCTAGAATGAAATTTTAGATAAGAGAAAGAATATCTGGGTCTATGCCCTATGGGCCGGCTACGGCTCGAAAGGTCAATAGACAGATAGATTATGGATAACAACTGGATTTGAAAGCGATGCTATTTTCAAGCTATGGCATTTAGATGGGAACCAGAAGGTAAAAGAAAAAGAAGCAGTCCTATAGAAACATTAAAAATAGCACAGAGGCGAGAGGCAATAACAGTAGGCATTAACTCCCTCGCTAGACTGAGCAACTCGCCCAGAACAGGACGTGTGACGAGATATACATTGCGGATCGTTTGCAGGGTCTGACGCTTTATAACAAAGATCTACGGACATGAACTCTTTCCGTACGTTTCGACGCATAGTGCGTCACTCTCATTTTGATTAGTGTCAACCGTTAATCAAACCATATTCTTTTTACATGTCTTGTATCGTCTTGGTATTTGTGAAATCTAATACCTTGTTCAGTTATCTAATAATTCATATATAATATGTTATATGTTAGATAAATATAAATATGTAGATTGATTCTTAAAACCATGAACAATTTTGTCTCTGAAATCTCTTTCGTTGCATCGATAAAAAAGCTTCCGCACAGAAAGAGTTAAGAGTCTACATTATCCGCCCAATGTGCCGTCTTCTGCTCGAAAGGACAATAAAGAGATAGATTGCTTTTTAACCTTTCTAAGTGCTTATTTTTCTAATGCTGTCATTAGACAATTATTATTTATCAATTAAGGTTGTTAGATTACTGTGGTTATTTTCCTATTTCGGTTATTAAACAAATATGCTTATTTATATCGAATGGTGGGAGTCGCGATAGCTCAGTGTTTAGTGAACTGGACTACCACGGACAAGGGGTTGGGTTCGATCCCTACCGACGGCTTCCGGGTTCACCGAGCCTTAAATGGGTACCGGATTTTTTATGGGAAAGTAAAGCAGCACGGGCGTAATACTGACCACATTACCCCAAAAATCATGTGCTGAAGGTCTGTAAAATATAAGGTCACTAACACCATATTTCCCTATACGCCACTTGGCGTGACGGGGGTACTTTACTTACTTATATCGTATGGTTATTAAACCAATATGCTGATTTATATCGTATGGTTATTAAACCAATATGCTGATTTATGTCGTATGGTTATTAAACCAATATGCTGATTTATATCGTATGGTTATTAAACCAATATGCTTATTTATATCGTATGGTTATTAAACCAATATGCTTATTTATATCGTATGGTTATTAAACCAATATGGTTATTTCCTAGTTATGTTTATTTTTTTCTCTTAGGGTTGTTAAATTATTGTGGTTACCTTCCTGTTTAGAGTTATTAACAGCATTTTTCGGCATATTATGAGAAGAGGCAAGTTGAAATGCTTAGTTACAACTGTGAAAATACAAGGAAAGACATATCGTGGACGGCAAAGAGAGAAGATACGTGATAGTTTGATGACGTGGCACGGTAAACAATCGACAATACATCTGATAGAATGCACCGTGAACTTTAAACAGTGGAAGGACCTGATCGTCTTACAACACCAGCATGGCACATGATGATAATGATGGCTATTGAACAACTTACAATTATTTTCTAATATCGTTAATAACTTGCTTTGGTTATTTTCTTTACACTGTTATTGAACTACTACGGTTTTCTTCTGTGAATATTTTGATAATGGACGAGTTGCTATTATCCGGAATCGGTCAGTCTGATATTCCCTTACTATGGTCATTGTATTTATTACTGAAATAGATGTTCTCTGATGTTCCCTTACTATGATCATTGTATTTATTACTGAAATGGATGTTCTCTGATATTCCCTTACTATGATCATTGTATTTATTACTGAAATAGATGTTCTCTGATAATCCCTTACTATGGTCATTGAATTTATTACTGAAATGGATGCTCTGTGATATTCCCTTACTATGGTCATTGTATTTATTACTGAAATGGATGTTCTCTGATATTCCCTTACTATGATCATTGTATTTATTACTGAAATAGATGTTCTCTGATAATCTTTCTCCCTGTTTTTCTGAAGCAGTTATTAAGCTCCTAATGTACAAGGTTATTGACTTCATAGCAATGCTATCTGATTAGATTATTCTCTTAAAGTGATTATATATGTGTGTGTATGTGCGCGAGTCGTGTGTATGTGTCTTTGTGTGTTTATGTTTGTGTGCGTGTGAGTGTTTGTTTGTTTGTGTTTGTGAGTGTTTATGCGTGTGTTTGTGTGTGTTTGTTATTTATTTGTATGTTAGTGTGTGTGTGTGTGTGTTTGTGCGTGTGTTTGTGCGTGTGTAATTGTGCGTGTGTGTTTGTGCGTGTGTTTGTTATTTATTTGTATGTTTGTGTGTTTTTCTTTGTTTGTGTCTGTGTGTGAGTTGTGTGTTTGTGTGTATATGTGTGTGTGTCCTGACGTGAATAATCTCCTAGTGTGTTTGTTCTCTTGTGATGATGATTATTTTCCTGACGTGAATAATCCCCTAGTGGGTTTGTTCTCTTATGATGGTGATTATTTTCCTGACGTGAATAATCCCCTAGTGGGTTTGTTCTCTTGTGATGAAGATTATTTTCCTGACGTGAATAATCCCCTAGTGGGTTTGTTCTCTTGTGATGGTGATTATTTTCCTGACGTGAATAATCTCCTAGTGGGTTTGTTCTCTTGTGATGGTGATTATTTTCCTGACGTGAATAATCCCCTAGTGGGTTTGTTCTCTTGTGATGGTGATTATTTTCATGCCGTGAATAATCTCCTAGTGGGTTTGTTCACTCTGAGTAATTATTTACCGAAATTGGCTATTCTTCTTTTATGGTTATTCGATTGTCGTGATTGTTCTCATGTTGCAATATTCTCTGATATATTCTGGTGTGGTTATTTTTTTCAGTTGCAATATTTTTCTTTCTTAATATTTTCTTGATGTTTTTATGACATGGTTAATCGCCAGAGAGGGGTATAGCCTTGGATTTTTTTCTGATACAGCCAGCTTCATACTTGACTTCTTTGTTCTGCTTTTGCCATTTTCCTAAGTCGGTGTCTTCATGGATATTTATTATTGGCATTTTCCAATTGCTAGAATATAACAAGTGGAAGTACCTCGTATCAGAATATAACAAAAAAGTTGAAGTAACTCGTACCAGGATACAACAAAAAAGTGGAAGTAACTCGTGTCAGACTATAACAAATAATGTGGATATAATTTGTGTCTGACTATTACAACAAAGTGGAAATAACTTGTGTCAGTACAATAACAAAGAAAATGACAGTAACACGCATCAGGATATAACAATGAAAGTGGAAGTAACTCGTATCAGGAAATAACAATGAAAGTTGAAGTAACTCGTACCAAAATACAACAAAAAAGTGGGAGTAACTCGCATCAAAATATAATAAAACATGTAGAAATAACTCGTGCCAGAATTTAACAAAGAAAGTGGAAGTAACTCTCATCAGAATATAACAAATAATGTTAAAGTAACTCGTATCAGAATATAACAAAGAAAATGGAAATAACTCACCTCAATATATATAACAAAAAAGTGAAAGTAACTCGCAACAGGATATAACAATGAAAGTAAAAAAAAAGTAAAGTACCCCCGTCACGCCAAGTGGCGTATAGGAAATATGGTGTTAGTGACCATACATTTTACAGACCTTCGGCACATGATTTTTGGGTTAATGTGGTCGGTATTACGCCCGTGCCGCTTTACTTTCCCAGAAAAAAATCCGGTACCCATTTAAGGCTGGGTGAACACGGAACCCGTCGGTTGGGATCGAACCCTACCCCTTGTCCTTTGTAGTCGAGTTCACTAACCACTGAGCTATCGCGGCTCCCCGATATAACAATGAAAGTGGAAGTAATTCGCATCAGGATATAACAATGAAAGTTGAAGTAACTCCAGTCAGAATATAACCAAAAATGTAGAAGTAACTCGTATCAGAATATAACAAAGAAAATGGAAATAACTCGTCTCAATAAATAACAAAAAAAATGGTGAGAGAAACTCGCATCTTGATATAACAATTAAAGTTAATTAACTCGCAACAAGATATAGCAATGAAAGTAGATAGAAGCATTTAACAATCAGAACCGTGTAAAATATAAACTAGTCTCTTCTCTAGGTTTTGTATTTTACGTCATCGAGTCTTAAATGACATCGACCACACCTTTCTTGGATGAAATATTCAATGTATCGTGAATGATATATTTAGCGACCCTGGTAACACCGACCACATTACCCCAAAAATCATGTGCGGAAGGTCTGTAAAATATTATGATCACTGACACCATATTCCCTATATGCCACTTGGCGTGACGGGGCACTTCAATTCTTCAGTAAGTAATAAATTATATTACGAAGTTATTTCATCTTTATCAACAAATATAATGTCCCATGGCGTATGTGATCCTGATATTCATTATTAAACACTATTCCGTCTCTGCAGTTCCCATTGCTTGCTTGCGTTCGCCCGATGATTAAAGAAGTGTACTTCTTCATCATCCGCACTTCAAAGCACGCTAAGTGGGCGTGTCTGCGTTGTGTTGTGGTTTACAGTATAACTGTGATATTTGCTCCTTTCGGCCCAACACATCCGACTTCAGCATGTCATTTTTGAGTACCGGGTTGTCTTCCCTCTTCGACCCCTACTCGCTTGGCTAGACTAGGTAGGTTAGTCTGTTAATAGAGGCACCACGGAGAGGTGGAGCAGGGTCTGGATGGTTCTAGTTCCCCGATCCTGGCGCAAGCCATCAGCTCTGGGTCGCTGACAACTTACAGCTCTGGTGCTGTGAGGCACGCCTTCGCCTCCGCAGTTCCCATTGAAATCACGTCTGCTATTCTGCTAACTTCCTGCCAAGTCAGCAGTCTGGTGTCATTTTTATTTCTCTGCTTCTCTCTCTCTCTTTTCCCTTGATTGTTCAAGTTGTCGCTATATTTTCTCGCTGCTTCCATCTAAACATATGAAACCCTAATCGACAAAAATGTTCCATCTGATATCGCAAGTAAACTATCTTTTTTATCTTAGCCTGTATCAAAACATCTTCATTTTACTCATTTTTAGCCGCTTATTACGAGTATTTTCTATTTTCTTGAAACTCCACTTTAAATCACAATTCTGCGGCTTCCGAAGATCTTCTTGTTTGTTGTCCGATTGCCAAGGATTTATTTAACTTCCGTAAGTGAAGACCGGTTCAACATAACTGGTTCAAAATAACTGGTTCAGTATAGCACTGAAGAAATCCTTTTCTTTCGTCCATTGACAAAGATTAATTTGAAATCATTATTCTTTATTATTTGTTGTTTTGTTTTATTTATTTTTTTTACTTTTTTGTTTTAACAGAATGCGGGTGGCCGAGTCGGAAAAAACGATTGTAATTCCCTAAAAACAGGAGTGCACGGGTTTGAATTACAGTGTGGTCATTTGTTTTTTTCCTTATCCGGGATGAAATATAAACTCTAGTCTTTAAACTCCAGCCAGTACCAGATTTAGACTTTGTGTCGATATAAGCTCAATAAAACTTTCACGGCCACTCCCCATCCCTTAAATTAACAACAGAACGCTTCACAAAACTTGCAATCATATTCTGGTATGAAAGAAATGAAGTCCAAAACAAATTCTGAAGAAAAAAAAATGTCGCATTGCGTGTCCCTCACGTGTAGATTATTTAGCTTGTAAATCAGCCCTCGTTGCAGCCCTATAACCCCCGCTAAGCCCATCACAGAAGTTGGGTCAATGCCGTAATATCAAACTTTTTTGCATATTTATTTTATAAACGACAACTAAGTCGTTTGAGGAAAACATAGATAATCATGAAAAAAAAAACATCATATCAAATACAGGCCAATATGAATTTAGATATTGACGTCATATATGAATACAATTGACATAAAATTTCAGCAGGTTGCTAAATCTGCAGAAACACAATTGGAACAAAAAAAATGAAATTTTTGGGACATGTTAAAAGACACAACAGTGTAATAAAAGTAATCATCATTATCATCATCGAGTGCCGTCTCCGCAACGAAGGTTGGCTACCATGGAGCGCAATTCTGCTCTGTCTCTTGCTTTGATGGTGCAGGTTGTCATAGATTGATTTGTCCATCTTATGATGTTACTCGTCCATGTTAGTCTTGGTCTGCCTCTGCCACCTTGTATTTTCTCCTCCAGGATTACTTTTAGTAGGCTGTTGTGTCTTTTAACATGGCCCAAAAATCGCATTTGTCTTGTTTGAATTGTGCTTAGTAGTTCTCTTTTCATTTTTAGTTGTTTTAGGACTTCATCGTTTGTTTTCTTTTCCTTCCATCCAACTCTACCTATTCTTCTATATATCCACATTTCAAAGGCTTCAATTCTCTGTTCTGTTTTTTTTTGCCTAATGTCCATGTTTCTGCACCATATATGAATATTGAGAAGATGTAACATTTTGCTATTCTTAGTTTTAGCCGTGGTGTTATTTGTTTTGATGTTAGTATGTTCTTCATGACATTACAATTACTTTTTGCCATTCCTATTCTTTTGTTTATTTCAGTTGTAATAATAATACTAATAATAATACAATATATTATAGTATAATAATAATAATTTTAAAAAGTAATATTGGTAGGGAAAATACAAGGTAAAAGAGGCAGACCAAGACTAACATGGACGAGTAACATCAAAAGATGGACAAGTCAACCTATGACAATCTGCACCATCAAAGCAAGATACAGAGTGGAATGGCGCTCCATTGTAGCCAACCTTCGATGCGGAGACGGCACTCGATGATGATGATGATGAGGTTGCTAATAATTTGCGTGCATGGATGAAACGACCGTAACTGTCATAAAATATCCACAAGGGCGATAAATCCATCGTCAGGTGAGACCAGTAAGGTGACACGATCCTATCAATAATTACTCGTAGACTATCGGTGGTTTAATGTGCAACTGTCCCGTTATATAGAGATCCTGGCTTGTTATAAAGTTGTAGCACTGATCTACTTGGTGAGCGTCATGTCTGAAACAACCAAAATGGCCAGATATAAGCCACATTTGACGGCTATTTTCAGTTGATGCCTGTCCCTTTTTGACAAAGGCTGAAATATCAGAGTAGCTATAAACATCCTACTCATAAAATACACTTCAGATTCTCGGGCTAAAATACCCAAATTGGCATTCATATGTTCACAGTTAGAGAATGCCCACATTTGAAGGGATTAGCTCGTGCACTAACAAATCCTTCCCAGCCTACTTGGTTTTCTTTAACTTGGGGATTTCCTTCTACGTTCGGGATTTCCAGTGTGGAAAAAAAAACTTCCTCAGCGCGTGGAGTATATTTATAGCAGTGACTCATTGACACAGTTCGTAATGTTAAAGGTTAGAGAAATCTAATTAGCAACCTTGTTTCCATATAAATCAAGATTCAGATATCAAGAATATAAAAGAAAATACTGCCAAAGCAATAAAGTTGTTCATGATAGGATATCGATTACTTTTCTTATTACACACTTTTTTCTTGTCCAACGGGAACAAAAATGTGTGCCGTATAAATTGTTATCTTTTGAATGATAATAATAAATGCAACTTTAGTGATTAGATAAAGATATTAAAATGTAAACATGGCTCGTTACAATGACAGTTTCTATAAGTAATTTTGAATTATATTATTAGCTAAGAAA
The DNA here is from genome assembly GCA_032433765.1 of Megaustenia siamemsis. Classification (NCBI taxonomy): domain Eukaryota; kingdom Metazoa; phylum Mollusca; class Gastropoda; order Stylommatophora; family Ariophantidae; genus Megaustenia; species Megaustenia siamemsis. The sequence continues at coordinate 141,377,033 of JAVIAB010000051.1, read as the reverse complement.
ATACCAGCCGAAGTCTTTAGAATGACTGCAACAAGTGCAAATGTTAGTTGCTGAATGACGTCATGGAATACAAAACTGAGCTGTTATAAGATGTTCTTTAAGCACAGACCTAGCCTTTATAATATTTTCATCTTCATCTTTTTCTTAGTTCTCCTTGTCGTTGGTTCGTAAAAGAGCGTAAGTGGCGTGTCTGACAATGTGTCGTTGTTTGCACCAAGCAAGATATCTACGACCCTGCACTCAGCACGTCAGACCAACACTGAATTGATTTCCTTCACTGATTACCACTCTCTGACTTGACTGATTGGTCTTGCACCAGGGCCACTGCGGAGCTGAGTAAGGTCTTGATCAGCTATGTTTCACTGATTCTGACGTAAGCATTCTGCTATGAATCAACGCATGCGCTGTTCAGCGTCTTGGTCCCTTGAATGAACTAATTAAAACAAATGTGTTCGCTTTTGATGGTTATGGTTAGTCGAAGGTCCCGGTATCACTCCAAACGAATTAAAATCCATACTTGCTCAATCGACCGTGCCAGTGAAATCATCCGCATTAAAACTCATCTCATTGAAGGATCCCAAAAAAGAAAGGCAGTTGCAGTCCCCATCTTAGTAGCTACAGCACACACCAAAAGACATACGGCAGAGCGGCACCGAAAGTGAACGCAGATGAATTCTCCTTCGTCATACGATATCATCATTCATTGTAAGCAATCGGAATATCGAAACACGATACGGATGAAAAACGAATCTCACGGTGCGCATAGAGCACTAAACTCAGTAGCTCCGGCAGCAAGCCGGACTTGGAAAATGAGGAAACTGCAACAAGGAATATTTATTAGACTGAATCTCAACGGTTCCTGCTGCTTACCCGCTTTATTGACTTGAAGTCCCTCGCTTTTGATGTAACCAAATAACACAAGACATTATAGTATCCTGTGAATAAAACGGATCCAAAATGTATGATCCACATAGGAAGGGGAATGACGATTTGAGAAACTAGTAATCAAAAAACCAGCAAGTTATCACCTTCTATCATATCATATTGATCTCATATTGATGAATATCAGACACAGATGTCGAATTCACAAAGCACAGTTGTCTCCAGTTCTTCCAGCGTGGCAAAAATTGTGCCCTTCAGTGATGTTTCTGTTGCAGAACGTATCTGTCTTGCTGGTTAGCACAGCACACAACATTGAAGAATGTTTTCTGTATTTTGTGGAATGTACCATAGGGCGGAGATTGTTATCTCAAAGTTAATTTTGTTGAAATCACGAATAGTCTACATCTGTTGTCATCATCAAGTACCGGGCCTGCTGGCGTAGGTGATCATGTCTCTCCACAACTTTCGATCTCGACAGTTATTTATCATTTCTGTTGTTGACCTTCTACCAAGCCATTCTCTTAAGCTGTCTTGTACTTTTTCTCTTTGCTTCCCTCTATCTCTTCGTCCCTCAATTTTCCCAGTTGTTACAATATATTCCAGCTGTTCTCTTCTCATTACATTACATGGCCTCAAAATGATGATTGTTTCTTCCTAATATTGGAAATTAGCCCCCTTCTAGCTTTGGCCTCTTTCAGAACGTTTTCATTACTCTTCTTGGATGTCCATGGTATTCTCAACATTCTTCTGTAAAACCATATTTCTACAGACTCTACATCTGTTGTAGCCAGCTCTAATACGAAGGTTATTGAGTGTCCATTTCTTCACACCGCTATCATGGATTTTTGTGTTTGGGTTTGAGTAGTTACATTTCATCCCCCAAAGAATCTTATTGATGATTGATCGTCTTTAATGTCTTTAATCACTGAATCTTATTTTTGCTATTTTGTTGCTTGTTGTTTGCGTACACTAACGTTATATCTCTAGTGTCCCGAAGAATTGAATTTTCTGTGAATATCCCGTGTTCCTATTTTCACACTGGCAGGTGTCCCCCGAATATTCTCCGACTTCGAAGAAAATTCGCATATTTTTATCATCGAGAGTTTTGACGTTGGAAGTAGACTTTTTTTTATCATCGAGAGTTTTGACGTTGGAAGTAGACTTTTTTTTATCATCGAGAGTTTTGACGTTGGAAGTAGACTTTTTTTTATCATCGAGAGTTTTGACGTTGGAAGTAGACTTTTTTTTATCATCGAGAGTTTTGACGTTGGAAGTAGACTTTTTTTTATCATCGAGAGTTTTGACGTTGGAAGTAGACTTTTTTTTTATCATCGAAAGTTTTGACGTTGGAAGTAGACTTTTTTTTATCATCGAGAGTTTTGACGTTGGAAGTAGACTTTTTTTTATCATCGAGAATTTTGACGTTGGAAGTAGACTTTTTTATCATCGAGAGTTTTGACGTTGGAAGTAGACTTTTTTTTATCATCGAGAGTTTTGACGTTGGAAATAGACTTTTTTTTATCATCGAGAATTTTGACGTTGGAAGTAGACTTTTTTTATCAACGAGAGTTTTGACGTTGGAAGTAGACTTTTTTTTATCATCGAGAGTTTTGACGTTGGAAGTAGACTTTTTTATCATCGAGAGTTTTGACGTTGGAAGTAGACTTTTTTTTATCATCGAGAGTTTTGACGTTTTGGGTAAATTATTTTTATCATCGAGAGTTTTGACGTCTGGGGTAGATTATTTTTATCATCGAGAATTTCGACACTTGAGGGTAGATTTTTTTCGCATCAATTTTTCCATGCCAGCAAACATTTCTGGTCTACATTTAACGATTACCAACTTCCTGGGTTTCTTTAACGTGCGCACAATACACGCGGGACCGTCTATTCTGTTGTCGTTATCGGAGAGGGCTAGCCATCGGGTCACATTAACCATGAGAGGGCTATACATCGGGTCACATTACCCAGAGAGGGCTAGCCATCAGGTCACATTACCCAGAAGACTAGCCAACGGATCACACTACCCAGAGAGGGCTAGCCAATGGATCATACTACCCAGAGAGGACCAGCCATCAGATCACACTACCCAGAGAGAGCTAGCCAACGGATCACACCACCCAGTGAGGGCTAACCAACGGATCACACTATCCAGAGAGGGCTATACAACGGATCACACCACCCAGAGAGGGCTAGCCAACGGATCACACCACCCAGAGAGGGCTAGCCAACGGATCACACCACCCAGACAGGGCTAGCCAACGGAACACACTACCCAGAGAGGGCTAGCCATTAGATAACACCACCCAGAGAGGGCTAGCCATCAGATCACGCTACCCAGAGAGGGCTAGCCATTAGATAACACCACCCAGAGAGGGCTAGCCATCAGATCACACTACCCAGAGAGGGCTAGCCATTAGATAACACCACCCAGAGGACCAGCCATCAGATCACACTACCCAGAGAGGGCTAACCTTTAGATCACACTACGAAGAAACCAGGGAAGTGTAAAGCCACGAAGAGACCAGGGAAGTGTAAAGCCACGAAGAAACCAGGGGAGTGTAAAGCCACGAAGAGACCAGGGAAGTGTAAAGCCACGAAGAAACCAGGGGAGTGTAAAGCCACGAAGAAACCAGGGGAGTGTAAAGCCACGAAGAGACCAGGGGAGTGTAAAGCCACGAAGAGACCAGGGAAGTGTAAAGCCACGAAGAAACCAGGGGAGTGTAAAGCCACGAAGAGACCAGGGAAGTGTAAAGCCACGAAGAAACCAGGGAAGTGTAAAGCCACGAAGAAACCAGGGGAGTGTAAAGCCACGAAGAAACCAGGGGAGTGTAAAGCCACGAAGAGACCAGGGAAGTGTAAAGCCACAATAAGGCCAGGGGAGTGTAAAGATACGAAGAAACCAGGGGAGTGTAAAGCCACAATAAGGCCAGGGGAGTGTAAAGCCACGAAGAAACCAGGGGAGTGTAAAGCCACGAAGAGACCAGGGAAGTGTAAAGCCACAAAGAGACCAAGGAAGTGTAAAGCCACGAAGAGACCAGGGAAGTGTAAAGCCACAATAAGGCCAGGGGAGTGTAAAGATACGAAGAGACCAGGGAAGTGTAAAGCCACGAAGAGACCAGGGAAGTGTAAAGCCACGAAGGACCAGGGAAGTGTAAAGCCACGAATAGACCAGGGAAGTGTTAAGCCACGAAGAGACCAGGGGAGTGTAAAGCCACGAAGAGACCAGGGGAGTGTAAAGCCACGAAGAGACCAGGGAAGTGTAAAGCCACGAAGAGACCAGGGGAGTGTAAAGCCACGAAGGACCAGGGAAGTGTAAAGCCACGAAGAGACCAGGGAAGTGTTAAGCCACGAAGGACCAGGGAAGTGTAAAGCCACGAAGAGACCAGGGAAGTGTTAAGCCACGAAGAGACCAGGGGAGTGTAAAGCCACGAAGAGACCAGGGGAGTGTAAAGCCACGAAGAGACCAGGGAAGTGTAAAGCCACGAAGAGACCAGGGGAGTGTAAAGCCACGAAGGACCAGGGAAGTGTAAAGCCACGAAGAGACCAGGGAAGTGTTAAGCCACGAAGAGACCAGGGGAGTGTAAAGCCACGAAGAGACCAGGGGAGTGTAAAGCCACGAAGAGACCAGGGAAGTGTAAAGCCACGAAGAAACCAGGGAAGTGTAAAGCCACGAAGGGACCAGGGAAGTGTAAAGCCACGAAGAGACCAGGGGAGTGTAAAGCCACGAAGGGACCAGGGAAGTGTAAAGCCACGAAGAGACCAGGGAAGTGTAAAGCCACGAAGAGACTAGGGAAGTGTAAAGCCACGAATAGACCAGGGAAGTGTAAAGTGGAAAAATCCCTACCAAATCGAACCCGTGACTTTTCCATTCCCTGAATCCGAAGTCTTACCTCAAGACCAAACCAGTCTCTTCTTACTGTTTAATATTTCTTGATATTAAAAGTGAGTCATTTATCACGTTGCAAAAAAAGTTGTTAGTGAACTTGAAGTCATTGTGGAACCACTTCTTAACTAGATCGTTTGACTGTTTGCTTGTTATTTTTGAGAAGTATATTAAGTATCCCATTGTGTCACTGACTTCTTTGACGCCTAATTGTAGAAAGTATTAGTAGTACTCTGTTAGAATGTAATACTACAGTATTAGCAACATTATTTAAGAATGTAACCTAATGCACTAGTAGCAATCTGTACGAATCTAATACTAAATATTGGTAGCAATCTGTAAGAAATTATTACTAATGTATTGGTAGCATTTGGTTATAAGAATGTAACACTGAAGTATTAGTAGCATTCCCTTAGAAGAATGTAATAGCATACTCTCAGTGCGTACAGCAAAAGAAGTAATATCATTCTTTCAGAATGTATCACTAGCATATGATTCCCGTCTGAGCGCCTAAAATTATGTTCAACATTATGTCAATAATTTGTATTCATAATTCAGGGACTAACTTAATTACTTGCTTTTTCTCTTTATATTTTGTTATTTCATTTTATCGTTCTTCTATCAAATTCCCTACAATTTCATGCTAAGGTGCGTATATATATATATATATATATATATATATATATATATATATATATATATATGATTATGATTATATATTTATTATATTTGGGAACAATGTTAGCCTCAGTTGGTAGATGTACAACAAAGGTGAGATGCAGAATGGCTCAGGCAAAAACAGCTTTCCAAAAAATGAAGAAGACACTGTACAATCCATTTTTGACAATAGAAACGAGAAAAAGAGTTCTTAAATGTTATGTAGAGCCAGTCTTAACATATGGATGTGAATCACTGACAATTGGACAATAGATAGGAAAATCACCGGAGGCTGTAGAAATGTAGTTTTACAGAAGAATGTTGAGAATACCATGGACAGCTAAGAAGAGTAATGAAAACTTTCTGAAAGATGCCAGAGCAAAATATAGCTAATTTCCAATATTAGGAAGAAACAATCATCATTTGTTGACCATGTAATTAGAAGGGAACAGCTGGAATAAATATCATAACAACTAGGAAAATTGAGGGACGAAGAGATAGAGGAATGCAAATATAAAATATATCAGACAGCTTAAGAGAATGGCTTTGCAGAAGGTCAACAACAAAAATGATAAATAACTGTCGAGATCGAAAGTTGTGTAGAGACATGATCACCTACGACAGCAGGCATGGTACTTGATGATGCTGATGATGCGCATATATATTAATTATTACCAGCGCGAACCGATCTCATCCACCTACCAGTCCCTGCTTCATAATTTCCAAAAGTAAACATCGCCACTACTATTACTGTTGACTAGTTGTCCTTCTATGTACGCCCTGTCATTATTATTTGTTCATAGTTTGTGCACAGCCAACTATATATTTATGGAGACCCGCGGGCAGAAAATAAAACTGGAGAACCCTCCCACTAGCGTGACGTTTTCAACTATAAAAGTTATAAACGGCTAACGTAACTCTACCTACAACCAGCCCTGTTCGCAAAGCTGAGAAAACGTCACGTTTATATGAGGATTTCATGGAATTTCCTCTCAGCCACAAACCTAACTAAATAAATAGCTGGCTGAGGTGGTCATCATAGCCAACTAGATCTAATCTCCGCGGGCTGAAGGTGATCACCCAAAACTTGTGACGTTTTCATCATTGCGATTTGGGGCGGTTGATGGTAAAATTTCGTCAGCCGAATCATCATTATCACCATCATCATCAAGTGCAATGTCTGCTGGCGTAGGTGCTCACGTATCTCCACAACTTTCGATCTCGACAGTTATTAATCTCTTCTGTTGTTCACCTTTTGCTAAGCAATTCTCTTAAGCTGTCTGGTATATTTTCTCTTTCCTTCCCTATATCTCTTCGTCCCTCAATTTTCCCAGCTGCAACAATATATTCCAGCTGTTCCCTTCTCATTACCTGGCCAAAGAATGATATTTGTTTCTTCCTAATATTGGAAATTAGCTCTCTGTTTGCTTTGTCAGTAAAAGTCAGCTGTGTATAGCTTCAATAACTAAAGACGTCATAAGCTTTTAGTGTTTTCGGGAAAAACCTTCTCATCCCGCGGGCATTAGATATAGTTGTCTGTGGTTTTTATTTACATCATACCAACTGTCTTAATCGTCTACATTTTTTTAAAAAAAACAATGACGACAGCATACCGCAGTATAGCAGAAACAGCTTTAATATCTACTACAAGAATTACAAGACACTAATTCATCTTGAACCCACAATGAAAAATAGAGAAAACGAAAAGGTTGAAACATGGAAAATAATCTTGAGCTTGGAAAATAAGAAGAACCACCCACGTCTATAGAAGAGTACAAGAGACAGTAAAGACCACGAAAGACTGGAGAGCTCTTGTTGATTGCCAATATCTCAAAGGAGGGTTAAAGAGAAATCAAATAGGATTATGTAGCTGAGGTCGAGATCTATACCTGTAAATAAAAGTAGTAAAGAGCCCTCGTCACGCCAAGTGGCGTATAGGGAATATGGTGTTAGTGACCATACATTTTACAGACCTTCGGCACATGATTTTTTGGGGTAATGTGGTCTGTACCGCTTTACTTTCCCAGAAAAAAATCAGGTACCCATTTAAGGCTGTGAACCCGGAAGCCGTCGATTAGGATCGAACACTACCTCTTGTCCTTTGCAGTCCAGTTCACTAACAACTAAGCTATCATCAACACATGTGAGTTTTACTTATGTCAACCTGTCAGCTATCGCGGCTCATCTACACATGTGAGTTTTACTTATGTCAACCTGTCAGCTATCGCGGCTCATCTACACATGTGAGTTTTACTTATGTCAACCTGTCAGCTATCGCGGCTCATCTACACATGTGAGTTTTACTTATGTCAACCTGTCAGCTATCGCGGCTCATCTACACATGTGAGTTTTACTTATGTCAAGCTGTCAACTCTGCACACAAACGTTACTATTTCTGCGGCAATATGCCATGACTGGAGTCTGCCGGGTAGGACTTATGCTACCGGAGAATGAAAGCCGCTTAGCCTGAGCTGTCGACAAAAAGGTTTACCAGTGTGAGTTATTATTTCACCCACGACAAAAAAAAATGTTGACCTTTCACGGATTCAAAACCCGGATTCTCCTGGTTTGGAGCGAAGAGATTCAGCCACCACGCTCTAGCTGTGCTTGATCATATCCCTGCATCGTCCAGTAATGCAGAGCCTGCATGATCCAGTAATGCAGAGCCTGCATGATCCAGTAATGCAGAGCCTGCATGATCCAGTAATGCAGAGCCTGCATGATCCAGTAATGCAGAGCCTGCATCGTCCAGTAATGCAGAGCCTGCATCGTCCAGTAATGCAGAGCCTGCATGATCCAGTATGAAGATGAATACATAATACCATCATCAACGTGCTTGGACAGTGTCCACTGGACACCAGTCCAGTCTCTTTATTAATCAGAACGATCACAGCACAGAGCACAAAATCCGTAGCACTAGGGAGAGTATGTCATGATAATTTCTGATAGTTGGTTTTATCGTTTACATAATGATAGACGTTAGACATTTTTCTGTTAAATTTAACGAAGGGAGAGTCAAACGGCTTGTTTCATTGCAAATTGCAACTGCCCAGTGGTTCTTAGGCATGCTCAACTTGCAATATTAGACATGCGTTTTGTTGTTGTCTCCGATAAGACAACGATTCCACATACTTGAGACTAGCCGTAAATGAAACAAAAACTAAATCCACTCTCTCGAAATGTTTTTCCAAGCTTGCAACTTGATGAGATAGTCCTAACCTCAACGCTACACGAATCCTGAATTAAATATAACAATGAATAATAAACTCTAAATTTCAAAAATGTATCTATTACTCGTTTAGAAGTTGCAATCTTTCCTATATTTCTTGGCGTTTCTTTCCGACTCTAATAAATCCTTTTTTATATTTCAATGTTATTTTAGAGAATTCTTGATTTATTGCAGCCAGGGTTTTCTCCAGATAACAAGAACTAAAAATTTGAAATTATTCCGCCGAATATTCAGAGCTATTTATAGAGCATGTCCTACTGACCTTTCCTGTAAGGTCACGGTTAATGTGAGCGTCTGTTTCCATGACGTATGACGCTGGCGACGTCCAAAAATATCTTCAAGAATAAAGGAAGAACACTGTTGCTCTGATCAGAGAGATTACAGACACAATAGATCCCAGGTCGGACTATTTTATGTCTTTTTCCGTAACATTTTCGGAATTTTCACTCAACATTTTTAGAATTTTCCCTCCAATACTTGTAGAATTTTCATTCCAGATGTAGAATTTTTCTCCAAAACTGGCTGAATTTGCATTCACAACTTGTTAAATTTTCATTCACAATTTGTTAAATTTTCATTCACAACTTGTTAAATTATTATTCACAACTTCTTAAATTTTCATTCACAACTTGTTAAATTTTCATTTACAACTTCTTAAATTTTCATTCACAACTTGTTAAATTTTCATTCACAACTTGTTAAATTTTCATTCACAACTTGTTAAATTTTCATTCACAACTTGTTAAATTTTCATTCACAACTTGTTAAATTTTCATTCACAACCTGTTAAATTTTCATTCACAACCTGTTAAATTTTCATTCACAACTTGTTAAATTTTCATTCACAACTTGTTAAATTTTCATTCACAACCTGTTAAATTTTCATTCACAACTTGTTAAATTTTCATTCACAACCTGTTAAATTTTCATTCACAACTTGTTAAATTTTCATTCACAACCTGTTAAATTTTCATTCACAACTTGTTAAATTTTCATTCACAACCTGTTAAATTTTCATTCACAACTTGTTAAATTTTCATTCACAACTTGTTAAATTTTCATTCACAACCTGTTAAATTTTCATTCACAACCTGTTAAATTTTCATTCACAACTTGTTAAATTTTCATTCACAACTTGTTAAATTTTCGTCCTAAATCTTTTCATTCCTCTTCTCTTGTTCACAATTGTTTCAAACGTCCGTCCTTCCCTCCACCTATTTGTCTGTCGGTTTGTCCATCTACCCCTGTACCTCTCTAACTTCCTGTCACTTATATAAACTGCATTTCCTTGTCTGCGTATTTTGACAAATGCATCTTCACCAAGGCTTTAAAATTAGTTGAAATCATTATCCTATGATTGCTGTAAAATTACTGCCTACAATGAGAAAATGAATTTTAAAAATCGAAACTTTTACTTTTAACAGAACAAATTATTGATTGGATATATGATAAGACACGTGATGTTTTTTTTTTCCTGCAATAACGGCAAAAACAAAAGAAAAAGGGCAAGAGCAAGAAGCATGGTTTATGTAAAATAAATCGAAAAAGTGGATTAGTATCTCATTTTAATTGGAACAATTACCAACACCAACAGAATATAACGTCATTTGTATAATACCGTTTTTATTTGCATTGAGACATTGTTAAAACAGGATAAGTACTAGAAGAGATAACAGAAATAATAATGTGGGGTTATGGTGGTTACATCTTCTTTTGACTATGTTGAACAAAAGATAAAGAGCGACAGCAGGGCTGTCCCTAATATTATGGACGACACAGACCACAAAATGGTTATGATTACACTCAGACAGCCAAAAAAGAGAAGATAAACAAACAAACAAGCAAAAGAAGCCAAAAAGAACAGACAATAAAAATAAAACCATTAAAAGATCAAGTACTAAGGAAAACCCTAGAAGAAAAACTGAAAGAGGAATTCAAGAAACTCCATAATGAAGTAAACACAGTAGAAAGAGAGTTGAATCGGTTTAAGATGATAACAATAACCAACATCGCAATAACGCAACAACAATATGTGGAACAAAACTAAGGACAAAAAAAAAAGGAAGAAGAGCTCCCCATAGTGGAACGATGTAATCAGAGAAGCAGCTAAAGAAAAGAGGAAACTGTTTACACATTGGAGGGAGAATAAGAACCAAGAAAAATATGCCTCAGTACGGAAAAGAAGTTAAACTTTTGATTTTAAAAAACTAAACAAAACACCTGGACAGAATTCGGACAAAATATAAGTATGAACTTCAAGACAGCCACAAGAGACTTCTACAAAGTGGTAAAAGTAACGAGCGAGAAATGAGAACCACGTTCTCACTGAACTCATAAATGACGAAGACGGGCAGCCAATATCAAATAATCAACATATGCAACAGAGATGAAAAGAGTATTTCAAAGACCTATTGAGCAGGCCACCAACTACCAATAACACAACAAAAACCACACAAGAAAGCACAAACGCTGAAATCAACACCATGAAAGAGGAAATCGATGAAGTAGTCAAATATGCGCCGAGGAATAAAGACCAGAGAAAGACAACAGGCCGGTATAAATAATAGCAGCAGCAGGAGAAACAGGAGTTTGATAGCTGCACAGAATATTCAATGCAGCAGTGCACTAACAGAAAGCCCCAGAAGACTGACAACAGGTAATCATTGTACCAATATGGAAAAATAAAGGTAGCAAGAGAGATTGTAATCAATATACATGTATCTCCCTTCTCAGCAATGTTGGAAAACAGAAACAGAATATTAAATGAGGAATAAAAATAATTAAAATGAGGAACTAAATAAAAAATGAGGATATTACAGAATGTTGAAATACAGAGAGGCTATACACAAGACGATGGACATCACTACATTTATTTCAAATCATCATTGACTATGATACAAAATCAAGTTTATTAGATCGTCGTCTTGGTCATCAAGAACAGATTATTATAACACAAGCATGATTCATACAATATGAACCACATTCTCGCGTTCTCTTAAGTAGTCTGTTCTGACTCTTTTTTTGTAAAGCTGTCACCATACTTTATAGAAGTGTACCTTACACCCCACTACTGGCTCCTTGCTATCAGCTTTACCGCAGCACTACTTTTATCTACACTTTCCCCACTCATATACTATACACATTTTGAAATATCAGTCTCAGGAATATAGTAGGCAAATTTGAGGGCTTCCATTGTGCTGGCGTCTACAAGAAAGCCGTTACAGATGGACCGTAATCTACAAAGAAAACTATTTCACTGAGACGCTAGAACAAATTCAAGCCCTACTGGGGAACAAAACAACGTTACATACAGTGAATAAAAGTCAATATAATAAAACAAGAGACATCCTTATTCTTTCAATATCAACAGATGACGAAATTGTGTACACACTGATATTGATCCTTCCAGTGCCTCTTTGGTTATACATATTCCCAAATTTACAACATAGGCCATTGTTCCTACATATGTTCGATTCTTTCTTCTTTTTTTTTCTTTTTTTCTTTCTTTCTTTCTATTTTTTATTGCCTTCCTTCTTTCTTTCTTTCTTGACTTTCTCTTGTGCCCGTTCGGGTGTCGAGGGAGTTACAAAGTTCTGATTCCCGCCCTTTTGGCGGCCTCACTAATTGTCAATTAATTTGTTGTAGCGTTTCTTCGATGTTGTCTATTCATCTTTCCCTGCGTCTACCTCTTGATTACTACTACTACCACAGCGTCCACCTTCCTGCTGCTATCACTACTACTACTACTACAACAGCCGCTACTACTAATACTACAACTACTACTACTATTACTACTACTACTACCACCACCACAATTACTTTCACTACTACTTCCAATACTACCACTACTACTACCACTACCAATACTACCATTACTGCTACCACTACTACTACCAATACTACCACTACTACTACCACTACTACTACCAATACTACCACTACTACTACCAATACTACTACCAATACTACCACTACTACTACCACTACTACTACCACTACTACTACCACTACTACTACCACTACTACTACCAATACTACCACTACTACTACCAATACTACCACTACCACTACTACTACCACTACTACTATCAATACTACCACTACTACCACTACTACTACCAATACTACCACTACTACTACCACTACTACTACCAATACTACCACTACCACTACTACTACCACTACTACTACCACTACTACTATCAATACTACCACTACTACCACTACTATTATTAATACTACCACTACTACCACTACTATTACTACAAATACTGGTTCAACTGCTATTGTTATAGAACTTAATCTGTGACTAAATTTGAAATGTGAATACAATGACTTCAATAAAAATACTAACATAAATGATGTAATTATTTTCTCCATTCTCCCAATTTGAAGATCGTCGACTTCTACTATCAATAAAATGTTATGTGTTTCGTGACTTTTAAAACCTAAAGGTATATCCTAGGGAGTCATAGCTAATTTAAAAGTCTGTCCTTGGAGAAGGTAAGATCGCTGGTCTATGGTAAGCGATGATCGTTCTATTGGTGAATTAATGGATGTGTTACAATTTATGCAATTAAAATCAAACATAATTTTTTGGCCAAGTAATGAGAAGGGAACAGCTGGGATATACTGTGATAACTTGGAAAGTTGAAGCGATAGAAGGAAGCAAAGAGAAAAATTACCATATAGGTTAAGAGAAAGGCTTGGCAAAAGGTCATCATCAGAAAGGATAAATAACTGTGGAAAGACATAATCATCTACGCCAGCAGGCATGGTACTTGATGATGATGATGATGATGATAATTTATACTTGACTGGATGCTTGAATTAGGTCGTTAGAGGGATGAATTAGTGGCTTGATTGCTTGTTTCGGTTGCTGATGGCTGGTTAATTGTCAAGGGTCAACTGAACGTTCTTTGATTGGCGAATGGATTGATTGATGAGTGGATTGATTGATTGATTGATTGATTGATTGATTGGTGGACGCGTGAATAGATTGAAAGACGGACCGGACTGGTGGATGCGAGGATAGACGGACGGACTGGTGGATGAATGGACTGTCTAACATATGCATGAGTGTTTAAATGTTGGGGTTTTTTTTTATTGATGGATGGATGGATGCATAGGGTGAGCGAGTGGACGGGTAAATGGATGTATAGATGGGTACGGATGATTAGATGATCGGGTAGGTGTATGGGTGATTGGATTGTATGTATGGATATAAGTATGGATTGGCGTGTAGCCATCTTGTCGGAGAGAAAGATATGGTGGATATATTCATGGATGGATCAATTAATGGATTGATAGCTGGATAAATAAACGATAAATTAACAGAATCAATAGAACACAATATCCTACATCATAAATTGACTAACCTTTCACCTATTCTGTTTCAGAGAAGAACGTCCTGTCCTTCAAGTTCAAGCCAAAGATCATTAGAAGCAAAACACAGGCCAAATTATTCAACCTCTTTCTCTATCTGTGGACAAAGGAAGGCAAGGGCAAAGTGCCGCCTTCGCCAACTTTATCAGCGTCGTTGTCTTCACCGTCTCCAACTACTCGTGATCTGAAAGGCGATGAACTGCGAGACCGACGCAAGGGTAAAAGGATAAAAATTCGAGTGTTCTTGTCTAATGTTAACGGGTCACGTGGTCAGCGGCTTGCTGAACTAAAAACAACGATAGACGGAAGCACTTGGGGTAGAATAAGTTTGCCAGCCACCCTGGTCAGTGCCTTGGTGGAGGCTGACCGCAACAACACTCTTCGGCTTAGAATCGAGTGCGTACGGTGCAGCGGGAAGACTCAAGTGGTGTTGCCAGGGAATGCAGATCCAAAACGATGCAGACAACGGCAAGGAATGAAGAAAAACAAAGATGGGAAAAAGCACAGGTGGAGGAAACATTGCGTTAAAGCTGGTAATACAGACAAAAAATTGTTCCCTTTTATTGTTATAGAAGAGAAAAGCAAATTTAGCCAAGAAAGACACAAAAGGGCGTTAGATATCACGAGCTGTGCGTCGAGGGCTGCCTGCAGAAATAGGACGACGTCACACCATCGAGCTGCATGTAACGTTCGCTCACATGGTAATATATCAGCCAATGAATACAGTTGCAATCTGGTTAAAACGCACGTAGTGTTCTCTGACCTCAATCTTGACTACGTCATCGTTCATCCATCTGGTTTTGAATATGCTACGTGCATTAGAGGCGGCGGAGAAAAGTTCCTTTTAACATCTTCCGGTGCAGACAATCACATCCGGAAAATCGCAGACCTAATTTCAGAGAAACTTCGTCACCACAAGAAAATATACTCCCAGAATCCGTCAAAAACTAGTCATACTGAAAATAGATCCGGCCACTCGCGTCGCCATCACCTGCCAGCACAACATCAGCTGCTACAACAACAACAACAATCCAATCTTCAACAACTCGGACACCACTATCAATGGTATAACCACAAAAGAAGCAGGTTGAAGAGGCCGGAAGTCTGTGCACCAACAGAGACCAACCATCTCGACATAGTTTATTTAACGGAAAAACATGATATTGCCCAGACACAATTACCTGGCATAGTGGTCACGCGCTGTAGCTGCAAATATGGCTTACCGTTTGCCAAAGACTGACATTATTCATTTAGATATCAATGTTACTAATTATTTAACTGCAATTGCATAACTAGACCATTTCAATGTTTCTGTATCATGAAAGATTGTGTTGTATGAATTTTAATTATGCCAATATTTAAATAATTGGTATTTCCCGGTATTATTGCGCAGTATGCGTAGCTATGGTTACAGTTTGTATCACACTGTAAACAAACTAGAACGTACGTTGTTACAAAGTTTATTATTGCGTGCCCTGTTATAGAATTCATGCGTGAGCTATTCCTACTCGTATTCAAAGAATTGTTCAGAAAGCTGACACGAGGGCAAATGTTAAAATAAATATATATATATATATCTCTGTCATTGATCATTACCCTGATAAGACTATAAATAAATTCATGGAGTAAGTTTATGTCGGACATTTTCGTTGAATGTCAGCTACTGAAACTCACATCATTCTACAATTCTCACTAGATTTTATCACGTTCGTATTTTCTTACTATCTATTTCTTGTATTCATAGATTATATATATGTAGTTATTGTGTATAGTTTCGTTTAGTAGTACGTTTTTATAGTAACATTTTAAAAACCGGCTCTAAAACTTGTAAATTTTGACGACGAAAATATTGTTATTCCAGTACAGTTTGCAGGTTACTTCGATTTTTATGTATATTGGGTTAATAGATATCATTTTATGAGAGACCCATATTACTCTCATTACCTGCGTTATGAGGGAGGTGTCTGGGTAGTAAAATTCAATGTCTAATGTCTAGCTCTCGCGGATAAAGGCCATAAACATGAGGTCACTAATGAATTTAAAGAATCATGCAGTTATAAACTGAATGGATCATCATAGTACTCACATAGAGTGTACTAGTACTCCAGTCTCGGTATTGACTACATAGAGTGTACTAGTACTCCAGTCTCGGTATTGACCACACAGAGTGTACTAGTACTCCAGTCTCGGTATTGACCACACAGGTGTACTATATAGTACTCCAGTCTCGGTATTGACCACATAGAGTGTACTAGTACTCCAGTCTCGGTATTGACCACACAGGGTGTACTAGTACTCCAGTCTCGGTATTGACCACACAGAGTGTACTAATGCTCCAGTCTCGGTATTTACTACACAGAGTGTACTAGTACTCCAGTCTCGGTATTGACTACATAGAGTGTACTAGTACTCCAGTCTCGGTATTGACTACATAGAGTGTACTAGTACTCCAGTCTCGGTATTTACTACACAGAGTGTACTAGTACTCCAGTCTCGGTATTGACTACATAGAGTGTACTAGTGCTCCAGTCTCGGTATTGACTACATAGAGTGTACTAGTACTCCAGTCTCGGTATTGACCACACAGAGTGTACTAGTGCTCCAGTCTCGGTATTTACTACACAGAGTGTACTAGTACTCCAGTCTCGGTATTGACCACACAGAGTGTACTAGTACTCCAGTCTCGGTATTTACTACACAGAGTGTACTAGTACTCCAGTCTCGGTATTGACTACATAGAGTGTACTAGTACTCCAGTCTCGGTATTGACCACACAGAGTGTACTAGTACTCCAGTCTCGGTATTGACCACACAGAGTGTACTAGTACTCCAGTCTCGGTATTGACCACACAGAGTGTACTAGTACTCCAGTCTCGGTATTGACCACACAGAGTGTACTAGTACTCCAGTCTCGGTATTGACCACACAGAGTGTACTAGTACTCTAGCCTCGGTATTGACCACACAGAGTGTACTAGTACTCTAGCCTCGGTATTGACCACACAGAGTGTACTAGTACTCTAGCCTCGGTATTGACCACACAGAGTGTACTAGTACTCTAGCCTCGGTATTGACCACACAGAGTGTACTAGTACTCTAGCCTCGGTATTGACCACACAGAGTGTACTAGTACTCTAGCCTCGGTATTGACCACACAGGAATTCCTTCGTGTCTGACCTTGTTTCATTCATTTCAAAAAGTTGACTAATACCATCTCCATTTAGCTTCAAATTCCCCCTCCACCCACCCCCACCCCCACCCAATCCCCCTTTTTCTTTTTTGTTTTACGCTAGCTCGTCAGGCATGATGCTTGCCCTTTAATGCTCGTGTACACACTGTTCTTTACGAGCTAAACTTGAACAAAGGACAAACAGCCTTTAGTTCGTTTTCGAAAAGACTAGGCACTTGATTTTATCTATCATGAAATCAGAGACTATTGGAGGAAATGGAGGGATGAGTGGACGTTTATAGCTGCATTTTTTTTTTTACAGCTTTTACCCCTGGCGAAGTCCCTAGAGACTAGGAACTGAATTTTGCGTGTTAATCCGTTTTTCCCCTGTCAGCCGTGTGCTATGGGTCCCTCACCATAAAGGCAGATAACTCCGACCAGAGGTACTCAATTTTTTTTTTTTTTCGTCGATGAGTAATTGTTTCAAATGTTTCAAGCCGAGCCGCACTGATGAGATCAGGGGGTGGTTGCCGCAGAGAGAAATCGCAAATAAAATCCCAACTGGTGCAGCCGGGACTTGAAAACGGAATACTAGAGTCACTAGGAGGGATATCACCAGAAGAAGAGGCCAACTGAAGAGCAAAGAATCGCAGATTGTATCTCCCCTCGACGTCAACGGCAGTGGAGGATAAATAGAAGTAGAAGAAGAAGACCTCTCTGTCTCGAGACCGGCGTCTTGCCACGAGACCAACCAGTCCCCCCCCCCCCCCCCCCACCCCGGCGGAATTCAAACCGGGCATTTTTTAAATGAGACCAGTGACCTTAATATAAATAACAGACAGCTTAAGAGAATGGCTTGGCAGAAGGTCAACAAAAGAAATGATAAATAGCTGCCGAGATCGAAAGTGAAAGTTGTGGAGAGACATGATCACCTACGCCAGCAGGCCCGGTACTTGATGATGATGAGTGACTTTTTACAGGTGAAGTTCATCACTGAAGAATTAATTAATATCACGGTGTCGGCACGAGTTTGTTTTGTTTTTAGACAACGGTAGCTGAATAGTGATTGCAATCGCTTTATTGATTCTCCATGCTTTGCTGGAGAAGTGGCCATCGTAGAGGTACTGCAAGATTAGTTTTTCTACATAAACATATCACACCTCAACGTTACTGTGAATGATTGAAATTGATCAATTAGTCATGATGACACTGCTTAGTTAGCTCTGATTCTACGATTGTAATCAACTCTCAAGCTCCGTCAAGATCATGGAAAGAGATTCAAAATAAAAATTATATCAATTGTTTAAAAAAACAGAAAAGAAAATAATTATTGTCTTAAATGAAGAATTAGCGATGAGCTGCCATTGTAAACGATGAATTAATGTAAATGAAAGGCATATAAACTACTCGGCAGATTGAAGTGAACACACCCAACAAATAACTATGGTTCGGTCTTCATTACGTCATAAAGTGCCAGTAAATTATTATTTCAGTTCCAGACACTATGAACAGGCTGTCATCAACAGTGGTCAGTTTGAAGGTAGCTTTCCCAATGGTTAGTAAGATTGACGAAAGCCCCGTAGCATTATTTATTTTTAGACTAACAATATCACTGGGGGGTATTTCCTGTTGTTATTTTTATATCGCCCTATGTCGCTTCCTTTAACTAGTCAATGCCTGAGAATTCTCAAGTGATATACATAACTCATGTCTTATTTTTTAAATTATAGCTTGTTTGTTTGTTCGTTTGTTTATTTTTTTTCAAAAGAAAACACAAGCACGCTACTTGAACGAAGAAAGATATGCCAGAGAACCGTGGATTCAGTGATTCAGATATATATTGCCCTTTTCGTCTTGTCAGACGGTCTAGTGGAGGCTATTGTGTATTTTTTTTAGGTTTTGTTTTTGTCGAACAGCTTCTCTCGTGGCTAATTCTACCAATGTTGACAAACACACACGGCCACAGAATGAACAAGTCAGGCCCACTGATCCACAGGGTTTTCTATCCTTTTTCATGAGTCTTTTCTCTTCTAAGTTTTGCTTTAGCACAGTCTCATATGATGTTATACCGTTCCTTACACATGCTCTCCGTGATGTGCGATCACTTGTCAGATGTTCCCAGTCATATTAACATATGGAGAAGTCATTCAGAGATGATTTACAGATACGATTTACTCTTCAGATATACTCTTTCGGATAAGCAAATCGAACAGTTAAAAAAAACGTAGGTACTAAACTGTGTAATATGCCCAGACTTAGGAAGCCAAACCTCATGCTTTCCTACAGGAACCTTCCGCTTTACTGCGGAAACACAAACCCTAAAGATATGCCATAGAGATAATAAACCATTCCAAAAATCATGGCCAGCATTAGTATTCCTTATTGACGCAATGTCAGTCCTGCAGGCCTCGATGGAGACAAATTACCAGGGCTCAGAAAATTTCTGTGCGATATGATCACCAAGAAAGGAGTAGTACTGTGTGCCATAACACTGTGATATATCAGGAAATGAAAGAGCAAATTAACCGGCATAAGAAGAAGCATTGGCTAAAGACTGAACAATACAAATACAGACAGAACAAACCACCACATTTCAAGAAAAGAACACCATTATCAAAGCTATGAGGGTGATCGGCTAGCAGAAGGACAACTACCTCTACCTTGAAAGATAAAAAAACAAGCTATCTCTTTCCTTGCCTCAGAACAGGACTAAAACAGACAAAATAACTGTTTGTACAGGCTGAAACTAGTCTCATCACTCATGTGCACGTGTGGACAGGCAACACAGACAGCAACACACATAAAACACAGACAGCAAAATACATAATCCACAAATAGTAAAAAAAAATAATCCACAGACAGCAAAATACATAATCCACAGACCGCAAAACACATAATCCACAGACAGCAAAATACATAATCCACAGACAGCAAAACACATAATCCACAGACAGCAACATACATAATCCACAGACAGCAAAACACATAATCAACAAACAGTAAAACACATAATCCACGGACAGCTACAGCTAAATACATAATCCACAGACACCAAAACACATAATCCACGGACAGCTACAGCTAAATACATAATCCACAGACACCAAAACACATAATCCACAGGACTGCAGTGAGTTCAGGCAGTTGCTTGAAGGAACACGTGACAGGAGAAATACAATCCATGCCAAACTGTTTTGAAGACGCGAGGAACTTTCCAACCCTGGAAATGACGTAAAAAAACTACAACTTTTGTAGACATTATGAAACAGGCAGCTTTGGAAATGATAGAAGTTGTAGTTAACTATGTTTTATTATATTTATACTAATTCTGCATTGTTTTATTTTTCTGAATTATGTACCATTCCCGATGTCTTAATTATGTATGTATTGCACTTTGATTACAAGTATACCTTCCATTTTCAAAATCAGTGTCGCAACTCGAAAATTCGTCAGTTGAAAGCTGCAATTTCCACTTTTCTGTGCGTAGGTAACAGTGCTGTAATATACAAGTGGTACAATAATATTAAAACAGGTAAATGAATGAAAATATCTGGGAACAATGTTAACCGCAGACGGAAGAACAGAGGTGAGATGCAGAATGGTTAAGGCACAAGCAACTTTCCAAAAAATTAGAAAGATACCGTGCAATCTATTTTTGACAATAGAAATAAGAAAAAGAGTTCTTAAATGTTATGTACAGCCAGTCTATGGATATATGGATGTGATTCATGGAACAGACAATCACTGGAGGATGTAAAAAGTGGTTTTGCAGAAGAATGTTGAGAATACCATGGACAGCTAAGGAGAGTAATGAAAACGTTCTAAAAGAGGTCAAAACAAAATAGAGCTAATTTCCAATATTAGGAAGAAACAATCATAGATAAAAGATATCAGACAGCTTAAGAGAATGGCTTTGCAGAAGGTCAACAACAGAAATGACAAATAACTGTCGATATCGAAAGTTGTGGAGAGACATGATCATCTACGCCGGCAGGCATGTTACTTAATGATAATGACTGTAGTATACTCGCTATATGTGAACAAACTGATAGCTGTAATGCACTTATAAATAATATAACTACAATAGACCTTATTATGCAGGCGAGGAGTTTGTACATTAATCACCGATCGCATTTTCTCAAATGGTTTAAAGCAGTGGTTCTCAAACTTGGTTCAATGAAACACTAGGGTTCTGACAGAGACCATCAGGCATTCCGGGAAAGTTGGCTGAGGGGTTGATTGTAGTTTTGTCTTCTTGAACTAGCCAGCAGTAACACAAACATACACACACGCACACACACACGCACGCACGCACACTGGCACTTATGTTTTCTTAAACTAGCCAGGAGTAACACAAATTCGCATACACCCACACACACGCACAAACGCGCACACTCATATATGTTTTCTTAAACTAGCCAGCATTAACGCACACATGCGCGCACGCGCACACATGTTTCTCTTCACGCTTTGAGTTTATGAAAGAAAAATAAATAATCGAAGTTCCATGAGCCATGAACATTCTTTAGAGGCTCCCACGTAAAAATGTTGAGAATCGTTGTGTTTGTTTCAACTTCTGAGCAAACTATCAGTTGTGGATTAGGCGCTGTAAGTGCTTGATTAACATGTCTTGAACTATACGAGGCAACCGAATCACTTAAACAGACAGCTGTCTTCGTGAGAGAATCCGGAATCCTACTCTGAAAGAGTCATAATCGCAGAAGTAAGAAGAAGATTAACATGTCTAAACTTGACAACCCCAGATATGAATGACTGTGTGCCAGCTATGTCTTGTCCATATTGTGGCATTATATTGAAATGAGGACAAAACTTAAGTGTTATTTAAGTGCAAAAGAAAATCGTGCTGAATTATGCAAATACAATTGTCTCAGGTATCAAAATGTAACAGAAGCGTTGGTAAATTATGCTCGCTGATAGTTCTCACTGGCTATACACACCCAAGGGAATAAAAGCAAATAACAAATATTATTTCAAATATAGTCTGCAAGAAAATTGTGTTTATCGAAAAGATGGTTTACTTTAATCACTGTAGATTGTTTCTTATATTTTTGTTTTAGATCTATTGTTTATTTAAAAAGAGTTCAATGTGCATGCCTTTGCTAGATTTTAATCTTGCATCTATTTCTTGTGGTAAACCTCGTGTAGTTAAATCGATCAATATTTTGAACATTTATTATCATCATCATCATCAAGTGCCGGGCCTGCTGGCGTAGGTGGTCATACTTTCGATCACGACAGTTATTTATCATTTCTATTGTTCACCTTCTGCCAAGCCATTTTCTTAAGCTGTCTAGTATCTTTTCTCTTTGCTTCCCTCTATCTCTTCGTCACTCAATTTTCCCAGTTGTTACAATATATTCCAGCTGTTCTCTTCTCATTACATGGCCAAAAAATTATTATTGTCTTTTCCAAATATTGGAAATTAGCTCTCTTTTTGCTATGTCCACTTTCAGAACATCTTCATTACTCTTCTTAACTGTCCATGGTATTCTCAACTTTCTTCTGTAAAACTACATTTCTACAGACTCCAGTGATTTTTTTGTCTGTTGTCCTATTGTCCATGATTCGCATCCATATGTTAAGACTGGCTCTGCATAACATTTAAGAACTCTTTTTCTTGTTTCTATTGTGAAAAATGGATTGCATAGCATCTTCCTCATGTTTTGGAAAGCTGCTTTTGCGTGAGCCATTCTGTATCTCACTTCTGCTGTACATCTTTCGTCTGAGGTTAACAAAGTTCCCATTTATTCTCATAAACACTTGTTTCTTTATTATTTGTTGGCGTAATACTGACCACATTACTCCAAAAATCATGTGCTGAAGGTCTGTAAAAAGCATGGTCACCAACACCATATTCCCTATACACCACTAGGCGTGACGGGGCTCTTTACCTTTTTTTTTACTTATTATTTGTAATCTTGCTGAACCGAAACCTGTTTTTTTTCCCGCTTGATATTGAACCGTTGATCAGAGGTTTAACAACCCACTATCGTAAAAAACGCTTTTGTTAATGAAACATAGACCTGGTACAACGATGGTCATATGTTAGACATGTGATGAGGAGAGATAATAACCGAATAATAAAGTCCTCTTGGGGGAAACAACAGGTAAGTGGAAAAGAAGTCGTCCCAGAGAGACACTGAGAAGAACATTGATCAGAGAGGCAAGAGCAGCAGGAATCAGCTCCATCAAAGAGATAGAGTTATCTGCACAGAACAGAGAACAGAGACAAAAAGCGGGATTTGATAAAAGATCTTGACAAGGATTGAAAACTGCTAGAATAAAAATTTAAATAAGAGAAAGAGTATCCGGGTTTATACCCTATGGGCCGGCTACGGCTAGAAAGGTCAATAGATAGATAGATATACCGCAACCCTTAGGGGTCGTTAGGTCAACACTGATAGCTATATAGCAGCATTCTCCATTCATCCCTGCTTGCGGTTGATAGGTTGATCGTTATGACAAGACAAAGTCAAAGCTAGTCAATTCTTTGATTTTCTTCCCATCTTCTCTTTTTGGCTAGTCAATTCTTTGATTTTCTTCCCCATCTTCTCTTTTTGGCTAGTCAATTCTTTGATTTTCTTCCCCATCTTCTCTTTTTGGCTAGTCAACTCTTTGATTTTCTTCCCCATCTTCTCTTTTTGGCTAGTCAATTCTTTGATTTTCTTCCCCCTCTTCTCTTTTTGGCTAGTCAATTCTTTGATTTTCTTCCCCCTCTTCTCTTTCTGGCAAGTCAATTCTTTGATTTTCTTCCCCATCTTCTCTTTTTGGCTAGTCAATTCTTTGATTTTCTTCCCCATCTTCTCTTTTTGGCTAGTCAATTCTTTGATTTCCTTCCCCATCTTCTCTTTTTGGCTAGTCAATTCTTTGATTTTCTTCCCCATCTTCTCTTTTAGGCTAGTCAATTCTTTGATTTTCTTCCCCATCTTCTCTTTTTGGCTAGTCAATTCTTTGATTTTCTTCCCCATCTTCTCTTTTTGGCTAGTCAATTCTTTGATCTTCTTCCCCTCTTCTCTTTTTGGCTGGTCAATTCTTTGATTGTCTCCCCATCTTCTCTTTCTGGCTAGTCAATTCTTTGATTTTCTTCCCCCTCTTCTCTTTTTGGCTAGTCAATTCTTTGATCTTCTTCCCCATCTTCTCTTTTTGACTAGTCAATTCGTTGATTTTCTTCCCCCTCTTCTCTTTTTGGCTGGTCAATTCTTTGATTGTCTTCCCCATCTTCTCTTTCTGGCTAGTCAATTCTTTGATTTTCTTCCCCTCTTCTCTTTTTGGCTAGTCAATTCTTTGATTTTCTTCCCCATCTTCTCTTTTTGGCTAGTCAATTCTTTGATTTCTTCTCTTTTTGGCTAGTCAATTCTTTGATTTCCTTCCCCATCTTCTCTTTTTGGCTAGTCAATTCTTTGATTTTCTTCCCCATCTTCTCTTTTTGGCTAGTCAATTCTTTGATTTTCTTCCCCATCTTCTCTTTTTGGCTAGTCAATTCTTTGATTTTCTTCCCCATCTTCTCTTTTTGGCTAGTCAATTCTTTGATCTTCTTCCCCCTCTTCTCTTTTGGCTGGTCAATTCTTTGATTGTCTTCCCATCTTCTCTTTCTGGCTAGTCAATTCTTTGATTTTCTTCCCCTCTTCTCTTTTTGGCTAGTCAATTCTTTGATCTTCTTCCCCATCTTCTCTTTTTGACTAGTCAATTCTTTGATTTTCTTCCCCCTCTTCTCTTTTTGGCTGGTCAATTCTTTGATTGTCTTCCCCATCTTCTCTTTCTGGCTAGTCAATTCTTTGATTTTCTTCCCCCTCTTCTCTTTTTGGCTAGTCAATTCTTTGATTTTCTTTCCAATCTTCTCTTTTTGGCTAGTCAATTCTTTGATTTTCTTCCCCATCTTCTCTTTTTGGCTAGTCAATTCTTTGATTTTCTTCCCCATCTTCGCTTCTGTTTTCAATATGTTCTTCTCTCACTCGCGGTGTCTCATACGATGATTTGTGTAAGATCAAAGGCTCTCAAGTGTACGTGTATTTACTGTGCTCAAAGAACGTTGGTATACTTCTGTTTTATTACAAGGTCAATGAACTCTTCTGTTTAATTGTCTCTGTACTTCTGTTAGTGCCCACGTCTTGCAAGTTTACAGAAAGATGACGTGACAAGTATGGGATCAATTTAATTGTTGAGCGAACGGCGATGTTTTTACCCAAATTTGTGTGATGGCCCCTATTGACATACAAATACTAAGGGATTTATGTTCTATTGTAGCAAAAATTAATTAAATTAGAGTATTAACATCTACTTCTGGTGTTATCATTAGAAAAAAAAAATCCATAGTCAACTATGACTGACGGAGGCTACTAGTACTACAACTGCTATCATTAGAAATACCTCCTGCTGAAGTCGGATGTGTTGGGCCGAAAGGCGCAAATATCACAGTGATACTGAAAAACACAACACAAAGCAGACACGCCCACTTAACGTCCTTTTAAGGGCGGATGACGAAGATCTGTACTCCTTTTAGTCATCGATCGAACGCAAGCAAGCAATTAGAAATACCCTATAAAATAGTCCACGTCACTCTAGAAATACCCTATAAAATAGTCCACGTCACTCTAGAAATACCCTATAAAATAGTCCACGTCACTCTAGAAATACCCTATAAAATAGTCCACGTCACTCTAGAAATACCCTATAAAATAGTCCACGTCACTCTAGAAATACCCAATAAAATAGTCCACGTCACTCCTCCGGATGAAAGAGATGGGAGTCACGATGGGCACAGCCAGAGACGAGAAACTTAGTGGATGTGTAAGAAGACTAATCAACAACGCAGAACTGAAGTCTCACTACCCACAGACACCCCTGCTCACAAAGCTGAAAACGTCACGATAGTAGAAGTTTTTCCTGGAATTACTTCTCATGCCGCAGGCCTAAATATATATTTAGTTGGCTGTGGCTGGACTTTGAAGACTGGACTAACAATCATCATCATCGTCATCAAGTACCATGCCTGCCGACGTAGGTGATCATGTCTCTTCACAACTCTTGATCTCGACAGTTATTTATCATTTATATTATTGACCTTCTGCTAAGCCATTCTCTTAAGCTGCCTAGTATCTTTTCTCTTTGTTTCTGTCTATCTCTTTGTCCCTCAATTTTCTTAGCTATTACAATATATTCCATCTGGTACCTTTTTATTATATGGCAAAAAAATGATAATTGTTTCTTCCTAATATTGAAAATTTGATGTTTTTTTTTTTTTTTTGCTTTGGCCTCTTTCAGAACGTTTTCATTAGACTAGTTATCCGGATTGGTAATGCCTGACAATTAATGCTGCGTGAGTCGCTCTGTGGCATTTGAAGAGAATGTGCATTGTCCAGTCAGGAATTGGGACATCCTGCTTTATTGTACTATCTTCACTGGAGGATTTGTTGTTGACAATGCCGACTAAATGTCCTTGTTCTTTATTCATTTGTATATTTTAGATTAGTTTGAATGTTACTTTATGTTACGGATGCAAATGTAACGGAATTGTTCCTCTGATGTGCCAGCTGTACCAGGTCCTCTTTTACCTTTTAGCTCCTGGTGGAGCATAGGTCTTCAACAAACACTTTCCAAGTCGTTCTGTTTTTTGCCATTCTTTTAAGATCATTCCATGTCTTCCCCATCATCTTCATCTCTGCTTCTATCTGTCTTCTCCAAGAATTCCTTGGTCTTCCTCTTTGTCTTTTCCCCTGGGGATTCCAAAAAAGGGCCTGTTGTGTAATACTCTCAGTTGGCTTCCGTAGTGTGTGTCCTATCCATCGCCATCGTCTTCGCTGTATCTCTTTATCCACTGGTATTTGACCGGTACATTTCCATAATTCCACGTTAGTGACTTTGTCCTGCCATTTCCATCCCTTTATTCTGCGCAAGCATCCATTAATGAAAGTCTGTACTTTCGTGATTGTCAATTTTGTCATTCTCCATGTTTCACAGCCATATAATAGGACCGACTTAACATTTGAGTTGAAAATTTTTATTTTTGTATTTAGCCTAATTTCTTTGGATTTCCATATGTTTCCCAGTGCAATGAAAGCTCCTCTTGCTTTTGATATCCTTATTTTGGTATCATTTTCTGTTCCTCCCTCTTTATCTATATTACTGCCCAGATATATATAAGATTGTACGTCTAGTAGAGGTATTTCTCCTAGTTTTATATGGTTATTGCCAACTGCATTAATTCTCATAATATTGGTCTTATCTCTATTAATCTTTAGTCCTAGCTGTTGTGATCTCTCATCTAATATACTCATTTTATCCTGCATCTGTTGATGGCTGTGTGATAGGAGAGCTATGTCATCAGCAAAGTCTAAATCATCAAGTTGTTTGGTCAGTGACCACTGGATCCCATTTCTGTTGTTTTGAGTTATTTTCATAATCCAATCTATGGCCAGTAGAAAGAGAAATGGAGACAGGAGGCATCCTTGCCTTACTCCTGTTCTTATTTCAAATGCTTCTGTAAGCTGTCCTTCATGCACCACACTACATTTTGTTCCTTCATACATTGTTTTTATCAGGTTAATAAACTTTATGGGGATTCCGTAATGACTCAGCAACTTCCAAAGCATTCTTCTGTCTAAACTATCAAATGCCTTTTCGTAATCTATGAATCCAATATATAGTGGGGATTTTAGTTCTAAACTTTGTTCAACTATTATACGTAGGGTAGTTATTTGATCAGCACATGATCTGTTCTTCCTAAAACCTGCTTGTTCATCTCTCAAGTGTTTCTCTATAGCCTCTTTTAGTCTCTCCAGAATGATTCTGCCTAATATTTTTCCTGGCACTGATAGTAGCATAATTCCCCTATAATTTGTGCACTCCTGTAAACTTCCTTTCTTTGGTAGTTTGATCATATAACCTTCTCTCCAGTCTTTAGGTATTTCTTCCCTCTCCCAAATTTTATCCAATAGATCCTGTAACATCTTGGTAGAGGTGTTAATATCTGCTTTGATGGCTTCCGAAGGAATTTCATCTGGTCCTGTGGCTTTACCATCTTTTAATAATTTGATGGCTTTCATTATTTCTTCTTTGCTTGGTTTTCCGCAGTTAACGTGTAACTCTTCTTCTGCTGGTAGTATATCTGGAGGATTATTTGAGCCGGGTCTGTTCAAAAGTTCTTCAAAGTGTTCTTTCCATCTCTCCATTTGTTCCCTTATATTACTAAGCAGATTTCCTTTCTTGTCTTTGATAAAGGCGTTGATCTGTTTGTATTTTCCACCTAATTTCTTTGTGCTGTTGTACAGTTCTTTCATATTCCCTTTATTTGCTGCTTCTTCTGCCTCTTTAGCTAGTTCATCTATATATTTCCTCTTATCCCTTTTAATGCATCTTCTCACTTCTTTGTTCACCTCTGTGTAAGCTTCCTGTGTCTTGGCTTTATTACTTTTTGTTTTGCTTTTATTTATGTCTGCTTTCTTGTTCTTTCTTTCTTTAATTTTATCCAGGGTCTCTGCTGTCATCCATGCCTTATTCTGGCGTTCTCTTTTCCCAGTGTTTCTTCGCATGTCTCTTTCCATATATTTTTTACCTGTTTCCAATGATCTTCTATATTTATTGTATTTTCTAGTTGTTGGAGGACTTGGTATTTGTTTGATATACCAGGTCCTCATCAACCTCCTAATTTCCGTTATGTCACAATGTGCTGGTATCCAATTAATGCTGCATTATTTTGGGTTATTGGTTAAATGTTACTATTAATTCACCTTTTTTGTTGTTTGGTCTTTTGTTTGGTTCAGTTTTGCTCCCTTTGCGAACTACTATGTAGTTGCGTAGTAAAACAATGTTCTTGTTTTTAATGTTTTGTTTATTTACCGTTTCTCATTCATTTAAAATTACATGTACTTTTGCTCTATAATTTGTTCAGAGTTTAAACTGAAATGAAAAGAGTAGACTGAAGTGAAATAAAAACTATCTCGTGTGGTGTCAATAACGTAATACAGAAACGCAATGAAATGCACAGAATGCCAAATGCAAAAAGAGACACTTAAGGTTTGCGACGTCTTCCACTATACGCGCTGTAGACGGCGTAATTTTACCCACAATTGTTCCTGTTCGGAAACCTGAAACATCACAAACTTTGGGTGATTCCTTTCAGCCCACGGACCTTATTAATGCTTTAATTGGTTGTGGAGTAAGCATTGACTAAAAGTAGTCGTGATGATCAACCAGTTTCGAGAAGAAAGTCAGAACTTCAGTAGGAACGTTTGTTTAATGAATGTTGTTAAGAAATCCAGTCACCGCAACCTCATCTTTGTGCCTTTCTGTTTCCTCTTAATTATCTACATCTCTCCTCGTTGCCAATTTCCTCTTTCCCCTAAAGCTCAACTCCCTCCACTCTTCAAACCGGGAATACAATTTTTTGACAAATTCCCGCCGTCTCTAGTGGAAATCGAACTCGGGCATTCTTGTCCACAAACCGATGTCTTACCTCTAGGACACCTAGTCCCCCTATGACTGTCCACAAACCGATGTCTTACCTCTAGGACACCTAGACCCCCTATGACTGTCCACAAACCGATGTCTTACCTCTAGGACACCTAGTCCCCCTATGACTGTCCACAAACCGATGTCTTACCTCTAGGACACCTAGTCCCCCTATGACTGTCCACAAACCGATGTCTTACCTCTAGGACACCTAGTCCCCCTATGACTATCCACAAACCGATGTCTTACCTCTAGGACACCTTAGCCCCCCTATGACTGTCCACAAACCGATGTCTTACCTCTAGGACACCTAGTCCCCCTATGACTGTCCACAAACCGATGTCTTACCTCTAGGACACCTTAGCCCCCCTATGACTGTCCACAAACCGATGTCTTACCTCTAGGATACCTTAGCCCCCCTATGACTGTCCACAAACCGATGTCTTACGTCTAGGACACCCAGTCCCCCTATGACTGTCCACAAACCGATGTCTTACCTCTAGGACACCTTAGCCCCCCTATGACTGTCCACAAACCGATGTCTTACCTCTAGGACACCTAGTCCCCCTATGACTGTCCACAAACCGATGTCTTACCTCTAGGACACCTAGTCCCCCTATGACTGTCCACAAACCGATGTCTTACCTCTAGGACACCTAGTCCCCCTATGACTGTCCACAAACCGATGTCTTACCTCTAGGACACCTAGTCCCCCTATGACTGTCCACAAACCGATGTCTTACCTCTAGGACACCTAGTCCCCCTATGACTGTCCACAAACCGATGTCTTACCTCTAGGACACCTAGTCCCCCTATGACTGTCCACAAACCGATGTCTTACCTCTAGGACACCTAGTCCCCCTATGACTGTCCACAAACCGATGTCTTACCTCTAGGACACCTAGCCCCCTATGACTGTCCACAAACCGATGTCTTACCTCTAGGACACCTAGTCCCCCTATGACTGTCCACAAACCGATGTCTTACCTCTAGGACACCTAGTCCCCCTATGACTGTCCACAAACCGATGTCTTACCTCTAGGACACCTAGTCCCCCCCTGTGACTGTCCACAAACCGATGTCTTACCTCTAGGACACCTAGTCCCCCTATGACTGTCCACAAACCGATGTCTTACCTCTAGGACACCTAGTCCCCCTATGACTGTCCACAAACCGATGTCTTACCTCTAGGACACCTAGTCCCCCTATGACTGTCCACAAACCGATGTCTTACCTCTAGGACACCTAGTCCCCCTATGACTGTCCACAAACCGATGTCTTACCTCTAGGACACCTAGTCCCCCTATGACTGTCCACAAACCGATGTCTTACCTCTAGGACACCTAGTCCCCCTATGACTGTCCACAAACCGATGTCTTACCTCTAGGACACCTAGTCCCCCTATGACTGTCCACAAACCGATGTCTTACCTCTAGGACACCTAGTCCCCCTATGACTGTCCACAAACCGATGTCTTACCTCTAGGACACCTAGTCCCCCTATGACTGTCCACAAACCGATGTCTTACCTCTAGGACACCTAGTCCCCCTATGACTGTCCACAAACCGATGTCTTACCTCTAGGACACCTAGTCCCCCTATGACTGTCCACAAACCGATGTCTTACCTCTAGGACACCTAGTCCCCCTATGACTGTCCACAAACCGATGTCTTACCTCTAGGACACCTAGTCCCCCTATGACTGTCCACAAACCGATGTCTTACCTCTAGGACACCTAGTCCCCCTATGACTGTCCACAAACCGATGTCTTACCTCTAGGACACCTAGTCCGCCTATGACTGTCCACAAACCGATGTCTTACCTCTAGGACACCTAGTCCCCCTATGACTGTCCACAAACCGATGTCTTACCTCTAGGACACCTAGTCCGCCTATGACTGACATGAAATAGTGCACATAAATAAGTGCTCTATCTTAGCACTCTAGAAAGAAACATATCGCCAAAAGCTCGCAAAGATGAGCTGTTGTGCACATGTTGGCTACATGATTCCAAAAGTGCCATTGGAAAAAACATGTAGGGCAGACAAGTGATGAGATCGATCAATGACGTCACTTGAACGAGAGCAGAACAAATGATGCAGCTTTAATGAAGATGATTGCCAGAATTTATTGTCAACCGCGTAATGAGTAGGAAGTGATGATTGAAGGACGGAACATAGATTTGTTATGGTTATGGTTATGGTTATGGTTATGGAAGTCCCCGGTATCACTGCAAAAGAATTAAAATCCATAATTGCTCAACCGTCCGTGCCAGTGGAATCATCCGAATTACTAAATCATCTCCAAAACAAAGAAAGGTAGCTGCAGTCCCCATCATAGCAGTCCCAGCACACGCCAAAAAACATAAGGCGAAACCGCATTGAAAGTGAACACAGCCAACTGTTCCCTGTCATACGATATCATCATTCATCGTAAACCATTGGAATATCGAAACATGATCAACACGGATGATACACACAGCTCTCGGTGTGCACAGAGCACTTAACTCAGTAGCTCCTGCAACAAGCCGGACTTAGAATATGAGGAAACTGCAATAAGGAACACTTTTCAGACACAGCACTTAAAAGTTCCTGCCGCCTATCCGTCACATTGACCGGTATTTCAAAGATGACGTATATTGCAATCAACGCAGAACACACTATTGCGTACACTGTAGAGGATTTCAGATCACATGCATGTACTCCGCTTCACCGGGGAAGATCACAATAGTGGAACTTGTTATCTATACACTGATCTGCATTGGAAAGATAGAATTAACTATCTTTCCGGCACAAAAAAACGTAACTGTGAACGTTGACGCAAACATGACCGCGCCATCTTGAAACCGGAAGTCAATAAAAATAGATTTGTTTAGTAGGCAACTGCTGGAGCCATCAACATTATCTGTTTAAAAGGACAACTTTTTGCGTCCAGAAAACGATAATGGTTTGATTAGTCCACAACTATATATAGTTTAACTACAGCCTGCAAGATGAGAGGGAAAAACCGGAATCACCCAAAGTTTGTGATACCTTCTTTCATGTGAGCTATAGACGCCTGACGTCATTTTACCCACAACCGCTGCTGCTTGCAAAGTTGAAAACGTCACAAAGTTTGGTTGATTCCTTTCAGCCCGTCGGCCATATTAAAACTATTGATGACTATTGGTTAACCAAAGCCACCTATATAGGTATCATGGTTAAACCACAGCCAAATATATTTTTACTTAAACCTTCGGGCTGAGAGGAAATTCCACTCAACTAGCGTGCAGTTTTCAGCCTTGCGACCAGGGTTGGTTGGGAGTAGAATGACATCAGCCATCAATAGTTCCACTTTTGTTACCATTTCCATTTCATACACACAGGATAGACATTTTTATTTTCTTTAACATGTTTCGAATATTTTTGTTTTGAATGTTTCGTTATTAGTTTTGTGCGTGTGTTTTTCTTGTTTGTTCCTGCTGAAGGCCTATTGGGCCGAAACGTCGTTTAGTCTGTGTCGTCCACTTATCACGTAAAGCTTCTATCATACCATTTTTTTGTGTGTATACTTTTAAATTTTTCCATCAATAGTTCTATAGTTGAAAAGGTCACGCCAGTTTTCAGATTTTATTTTCTGCCCGCCAGCGTTAACAAGTCTATAGTTGGCTGAGGTTAAACCATCTATCTATCTATTGACCTTTCGAGCCGTAACCGGCCCATAGGGCGTAGACCAAGATACACCTTCTCCTATATGAATTTTTGTTCTAGCAGTTTTCTTTTAAAGATATTTTATCAAATCTCGCCATCTGTCTCTGTTCTGTGCAAGCAGTTCTATCTCATTGAGGGAGCCGATTCCTGCTGCTCTTGCCTCTCTCATCAATGTTCTTCTCAGTGTCTCCCTGGGTCTTCCTCTTTTTCTTTTACCTGTTGTTTCCCATATGAGGGCTTGCTTTGCTATTCGATTATTATCTCTTCTCATCACATGTCCAACGTATGACCATCGTCTTTTCTTTATTACTGAAGATATTAGTGGTTGATTGGCGATTTCTCTAATTTCCTCGTTTGTTTTGAATTCGTTCCATTCTATACCAAGTATTTTCCTTAGACATTTATTTTCGAATGCGTTCAACTTTGTTTCTATATCTCTTGTTGTTTTCCAGCTTTCACACGCATACGTAAGGGTTGATAGTACATTTGATTTGAATAGCCTAAGTTTTGTGTTTGTGCTAATGAGTTTTGATTTCCACAACTTTTCAAGGCTTCTGAAAGACATTGCTGCTTTAGCCAGTCTGATTCTAATTTCTTTGCTCGTATCCCCTTCTCGATCAATGTGACTTCCAAGATAGATAAAGTGATCGATCTCTTCTACTGGTTTGTTTTCCATGTATATTTTGTCACTTGTTGGAATTAAACTTTTCATGACTTTAGTCTTTTCATGATTGACCTCAAGCCCAATTTTGCTGGCTATTGATGATAGTTCATTTGTGTTTTCCTGCATCGTTTTTATCTGACTGCTGATGAGAACTATGTCATCAGCAAAGTCGAGGTCCTCCAAATGGTCTCCTTGTATCCATTCGATGCCTTTATTACCAGTGCAGTATTTCTTCATTATTAAACCATCACAGATTTATTAACTCCTTGCACACGAAATGATAAATAAGAATGTCACAGACAACATACTCATCATCGAGTGCCATCTCCGCAACGAAGGTTGGCTACCATGGAGCGCCACTCTGCTCTGTCTCTTGCTTTGATGGTGCAGTTTGTCATAGGCTGGTTTGTTCATCTTTTGATGTTACTCGTCCATGTTAGTCTTGGTCTGCCTCTTCCTCTTTTACCTTGTATTTTCCCCTCCAGGATTACTTTTAGTAGGCTGTTGTGTCTTTTAACATGGCCCCAAAATCACATTTGTCTTGTTTGAATTGTGTTTAGTAGTTCTCTTTTCATTTTTTGTTGTTTTAAGACTTCATCGTTTGTTTTCTTTTCCTTCCATCCAATTCTACCTATTCTTCTATATATCCACATTTCAAATGTTTCAGTTCTCTGTTCTGTTTTCTTGTCTAGTGTCCATGTTTCTGCACCATATAGGAATGTTGAGAAGACATAACATTTTGCTATTCTTAGTTTTAGCCCTGGTGTTATTTGTTTTGATGTTAGTATGTTCTTCATGACATTAAAATTATTTTTTGCCATTCCTATTCTTTTGTTTATTTCAGTTGTACATTTTTCATCACTGGTTATAGTATGTCCAAGGTAGTTGTAGTTCTGAACTGTCTTCAGGTCTATACCTTCTATTTTGATATCTACTTGTGCGTTTTGAGTACTTTCTTTGTTTATGATCATAGTTTTAGTCTTTTTGATATTCGTATCTAGTCCATATTTTTTTGCTTGTCATGTTTATTTCTTTAAGTAATAAGCATAGTAGCCCCCGTCAGTCATAGTTGACTATGGATTTTTCAGCGCCCCTAGAAATGTTATTTTTTTCCTTTCTTTTCTTTCGCCGCGTATTTTCTTTCTCTATGAATATGTCTGCTTCTTCTTTGAGGTGAACCTTTAGAGTGTTTCCAGAGATTGCGGTCTGCAGCTATGTCTTCCCATGCTGCAGGGTTTATGTTCAGAGTCTTCATGTCACGTTTACACACATCTACAAATCGAAGTTTTGGGCGCCTCCTAGTTCTTTTACCATCTGCCAGTTGTCCGTAGAGTATATCTTTTTTGGTATGCGGTCATCTTTCATACGGTGTACATGGCCAAGCCAGCGTAACCTACGTTGTTTGAGCAGCGTGTAGATATTCGGTAGGCCTGTGCGAGTCAGGACCTCCACGTTTGTCACTTTATCCTTCCAGGTGATACCAAGAATACGGCGTAGACATCGCATATGGAATGCATTTAGCCTCCTCTCCTGCTTTACATAGGTTGTCCAAGATTCGCTGCCATACAGGAGGATACTAATTATGCAGGCATTGTACACTGCAGATTTTGTTTTAATTGTCAGTTTGTTGTTTTGCCAGACACGCTTAGAAAGACGGGCAAAGGTGGTAGCGGCTTTACCAATAAGCATAGAATAGTAATTAAAGAGTGTATCCACAAGATATTCTCTTCACCAGACTATTCGTGTACTAAAAACAAGTAATATTATTGACCCACTGTTTTCATTGTTTTATTGCCATTGTCGATAGAATACATTAATAACAGCTAGAAAATATGACTTTTCTATTGTAAGAAAAAGTAAAGAGCCCCGTCAAGCCAAGTGACGTATAGGGAATATAATTTTAGTGACTATAATTTTTACAGACCTTCGGCACATGATTTTTGGCGTAATGTGGTCGGTATTACGCCCGTGCCGCTTTACTTTCCCAGGAAAAAATCCGGTACCCATTTAAGGTTGGGTGAACCCGGAGGCCGTCGATCCTGGATCGAAACCGACCTCTCGTACTTTGTAGTCCAGTCCTATTTTCCTATTAGTGTACATATACTGTACACAAGGACAGTAACTCTGAATTTGTAATAGAAAATGTTTTATTATATCAGAAATAAACGGTCGCTTCAAACGTAATGGACCAAACAGCGGTTATCAAACCTTCTTTACCGCGGACCCCCATTAAATATGTAGTTTTTTTTTAGTCGCGGACTCCCAGGATTCAACTTCAGTATTCTCTCCTTCATATTTTGCTACAAAATATCTATACTATTATTCAAGCCTTCACAAACCCACTGTCACGGCACCCAGGTTCCACAGTTTGAGAAACGCTGGACTAAAATAATAACGATTTGTGTGGAATTCAGAAGCCAAACTGACAGGCTTCTGCTCTGTTTGTTATATTATTGGAGATGATCATTACCTTAGTTTGTTTGATATTTTCAAAGACTTGGTTTGTTGGAGATGTTCACTGACTGTTATTTTGTTGGAGATGGCCATAGACTTATTTTGTTGGAGATGTTCACTGACTGCTATTTTGTTGGAGATGGCCATAGACTTATTTTGTTGGAGATGTTCACTGGCTGTTATTTTGTTGGAGATGGTTATTTTGTTGGAGATGTTCATGCTATTTTGCTGGAGATGGTCATAGACTTATTTTGTTGGAGATGTTCACTGACTGCTATTTTGTTGCAGATGGCCATAGACTTATTTTGTTAGAGATGTTCACTGCTGTTATTTTGTTGGAGATGGTCATAGACATAATAGACTTATTTTGTTGGAGATGTTCACTGACAGCTATTTTGTTGGAGATGGTCATAGACTGATTTTGTTGGAGATGTTCACAGAGTATTATTTTTTTGGAGATGGTTACAGACTTATTTTGTTGGAGACGCTCACAGACTCTTATTTTGATCGAGATGGTCATAGACTTACTTTGTTGGAGATGTTCACAGACTCTTATTTTGATCGAGATGGTCATAGACTTACTTTGTTGGAGATGTTCACAGACTCTTATTTTGATCGAGATGGTCATAGACTTACTTTGTTGGAGATGTTCACAGACTCTTATTTTGATCGAGATGGTCATAGACTTACTTTGTTGGAGATGTTCACAGACTCTTATTTTGATCGAGATGGTCATAGACTTACTTTGTTGGAGATGTTCACAGACTCTTATTTTGATCGAGATGGTCATAGACTTACTTTGTTGGAGATGTTCACAGACTCTTATTTTGATCGAGATGGTCATAGACTTACTTTGTTGGAGATGTTCACAGACTCTTATTTTGATCGAGATGGTCATAGACTTACTTTGTTGGAGATGTTCACAGACTCTTATTTTGATCGAGATGGTTACAGACTTACTTTGTTGGAGATGTTCATAGACTCTTATTTTGATCGAGATGGTCATAGACTTACTTTGTTGGAGATGTTCACAGGCTGTTATTTCTTTTGGAGATGTTAATATGCTGTTATTTTGTTGGAGATGTTTACAGATGAATGTTTTGATGATGTTTGTAAATTTTGGTTGATGTTGTACAAGTATTTATAGGCATTCTTGCTCGTTAGATAATGTTCACGATGGATGATTTCAGCCATTAATGTTCCTATAATAATATATAATAATTTTTAAATCGGGAATCCCCAAATTCTACTTTCCCGATCATATATGACCTGACTCCACATTTTACCAGACTCCTCTACGTAACAATAGCTTTATTTTAAATGATGACCAGTAAAAGTGGCTTTCCATATTTATCGTATGAATAGATGTACGTAGATATGGTGTTAATCCCATAGTTGCTGAATATATGTTTCAAAGTGACCTAATGTAATGAAAAGAAAGAGCAGTGACTTATGACAATCTATACTGAAGTATAAAGCGTTAAATACTTGGGCACAATAATAATATCAGATGGAAGATGCAGCACAGAAATAAAAGGCAGAATAGCTCTGGTCAAAATAGCATTTCAGAAAATGAAAAACGTCTTATGCAACAGGTCTATGTCAAAAGAAGTGAGAAAGAGTTCACCAGTGCTATATAGCGCCAATTCTGACTTATGGGAGCGAATCATGGACAGTACACAAACAAATGAAAAGACGGTTAGAGGCCACAGAGATGGAATTTCTCAGAAGAATGTTGAAAGTTCCCTGGACAGCTAAAAAAGACCAATGAGGACATTTTCAAAGAGGACAACACACAAAGGGAGCTCTTAAAAATATCAGAAAGAAACAATAAACATTTTTTTGGGCACATCATGAGAAGAGGAAAGTTGGAATACTTGGTTACAACTGGCAAAATACAGGAAAATAGAGATCGCGGACGACAAAGAGAGAAAATACTTGATAGCTTGCTGTTGGCATGGAAAACAGACAACAACAGAATTGAAACGATGCACTGTAGATAGAAGATTGTGGAAGGACATGATCGCCTACGACAACCGGTATGGCACATGATGATGAATGAATAAATTTTGAAGCCTGAGAGCGGAAGTCTGGAGTGGTGGTGGTAGTAGTAGTAGTAGTAGTAGTAGTAGTAGTAGTAGTAGTAGTAGTAGTAATAGTAGTAGTAGTAATAGTAGTAGTTGTAGTGGTGGTGGTAGTAATAATAATAGTAGTAGTGGTGGTGGAGGAATAAGAAGAATAAGAAATTGTAAAGAATTAGGTGACATAGAGTCTACGCTTTTTTTTTACGACAAGATTTTCTCTCTTAGTATTTTAGTATAGTCTAAAGTGAGTCATTTTTCTCATTCATGTTTTAAATAACTGTATAAACATAATTTTCTTCTCTGTGTTAAAAGTGTACTGTAATAATAGACATTCTGTTTTTAAGAGCTTTATAAAGAAATGTTTCTTTATGCATAACTTTTTACAAATCTCTACGAAGATACCTGACTGGAAAACGACATTTCCCTAAGAGTTTTTTTTTTTTAAATCAAAAATCTGCCGAAAGATACACTCTCAACCGGTGTTTTTGCAGAGCTCTAAAAAAACGATATTCTGTAAGGGTGTTTTAACAGATAATTAAAAAGATACATATTATATAGATGCTTTAACAGAGTAAGATTATTTTTTTCCCCTGAATTTTTTTTTCTAAAGAGCTCTAGAAATATACCTTTTATTTTATATCTAACTTTCAAACTGCTCGACCACGACATGAAGATATATTTTCTATGAATTTTTCAGCAAAACTCCAGAAAGATAAGTTACCAAAAGATGTTTTAATTAAGCTGTAGATACAAGCTTTTTTCTTGAAGTATGTTAACATTGTATCGTTAACAGTTAAATTGTGTCTTTCCGCTTGTTGACAACATTAATGATATTGATTTTGAGGATAAAGCATTTCTTCATTTTTTTTCTCAAAATGAATGAGATCACTCTCTCTCTCTCTCTCTCTCTCTCTCTCTCTCTCTCTCTCTCTCTCTCATTATCTCTCTCTCTCTCTCTCTCTCTCTCTCTCTCTCCTTCTAGCGACTTCCACGACTACTAGAAGAAATTAATCCTATCTGTTATCCGTCTTTATCGTCATCCGCCCTTTAAAAGGACGTTAAATTGGAGTAGATCCGTTGTGTTGTAGTTTACAACTAGGCTGTGATATTTGCGCATTCCGTCCCAACACATCCGACTTCAGCACGGCATTTGTAAGTAACGGGTTGCCTTCCCTCTTTGATCCCTGCTCGCTTGGTCAGACTGGACAGTCTATTTCCAGGAGCACCGATGAAATGTGAAGCAGGGTCTCTGTCAGCTAGGTTGCTCGTCGATCCCAACGCATACAATCAATTACAGGTCGATGACCGCACTCAGCTCAATTGCTAGTAGAGCCACTTAGCCCCCTCAGGTCACGTTTTAATTTGTGTGAACTTTATAAGAAATTATGTTGACTCATATATCACTAATCTATTTTCTCTCATATATCACTAATCTATCTTCTCTCATATATCACTAATCTATCTTCTCTCATATATCACTAATCTATTTTCTCTCATATATCACTAATCTATTTTCTCTCATATATCACTAATCTATTTTCTCCCATATATCACTAATCTATTTTCTCTCATATATCACTAATCTATTTTCTCTCATATATCACTAATCCATTTTCTCTCATATATCACTAATCTATTTTCTCTCATATATCACTAATCTATTTTCTCTCATATATCACTAATCTATTTTCTCTCATATATCACTAATCCATTTTCTCTCATATATATATCACTAATCTATTTTCTCTCATATATCACTAATCTATTTTCTCTCATATGTGACTAATCTATTTTCTCTCATATATGACTAATCTATTTTCTCTCCTATATGACTAATCTATTTTCTCTCACATGTGACTAATCTATTTTCTCTCATATATGACTAATCTATTTTCTCTCATATATGACTAATCTATTTTCTCTCATATGTGACTAATCTATTTTCTCTCATATATGACTAATCTATTTTCTCTCATATATGACTAATCTATTTTCTCTCATATGTGACTAATCTATTTTCTCTCATATATCACTAATCTATTTTCTCTCATATATCACTAATATATTTTCTCTCATATGTGACTAATCTATTTTCTCTCATATATGACTAATCTATTTTCTCTCCTATATGACTAATCTATTTTCTCTCATATAATTAATCTATCTTCTCTCATATAATTACTCTATTTTCTCTCATATGTGACTAATCTATTTTCTCTCATATATGATTAATCTATTTTCTCTAATATAATTAATCTATTTTCTCTCATATTATTAATCTATTTTCTCTCATATATGACTAATCTATTTTCTCTCATATATAACTAATCTATTTTCTCTCATATGTGACTAATCTATTTTCTCTCATATATGACTAATCTATTTTCTCTCATATATCACTAATCTATTTTCTCTCATATGTGACTAATCTATTTTCTCTCATATATGATTAATCTATTTTCTCTCATATAATTAATCTATTTTCTCTCATATAATTAATCTATTTTCTCTCATATATGACTAATCTATTTTCTCTCATATGTGACTAATCTATTTTCTCTCATATATCACTAATCTATTTTCTCTCATATAATTAATCTATTTTCTCTCATATATGACTAATCTATTTTCTCTCATATATGACTAATATATTTTCTCTCATATATGACTAATCTATTTTCTCTCATATATGACTAATATATTTTCTCTCATATATGACTAATATATTTTCTTTCATATATGACTAATATATTTTCTCTCATATATGACTAATATATTTTCTCTCATATATGACTAATCTATTTTCTCTAATGACTGATACCTTTTAAGTCAACTGTTAATGCAAATATTTTACTGAAAGAAATATTGATAGTAAAAGCAACTGTATTAATTCAATCATTGATCAGCGAGAGTTAAATGGGTGGAAATGATCAAACAATTTCCTGGAATTAAATAAATCGTTGTTACAGTTCAAGGAAAAGTTGATCTCGCTCCACAACTTAAGACGCATGACACAGCTGTTTGTCAATGGTACTTTCGTTGATTTCCTCATTTGTGTCTTCCCAGAAAGATCAAGTGCACATTATTTTGCAGTTATACACTCAAAGTGATTCTTCTTCATCTTCTTCCTCTTTCCTTCCTCGTTTGCCTTTCAGCGTCGAGGGATAGTAGTTCCAAAATGTGAGTCCAAAGTGATTGGAAGAATCTGTTAGCGTTGGTTTATGAGGTTGATGGCATTAACCACAACTCGTTATGATTGCTAGAATTATCTGACTGTCGACCAGTGAAACAAAATGTTCTATTGAAGAAATGGCGTTTTTTTTTTCTTTATAACTTCTAGATTCCTTTCTTCCTTCCTTTCTATATTAACATTTAGAAACTTGTGTGGTTACAAATTGAAAACTGCATCACGGAAAGCGATTTGCCAATCCTGATCTTTTAGCTTCGAGCATTTTTCTACTGAATTCATGAATATTGACTCTAGATAAAGTATTGAACGTTTCTTTGTGTGATGTCACAAATTGGAACCACTTCCATAAAGTGTCCGTTTAAAGATTGAGGGGAATGTACTAGGCTCCGGACGTATTCTAACCCATAAAACGATGCAACATTTTCAATTATAGAACTAAAATGCCACTTTTAAATGAAAACAAACAGGTGTGATGAAGAATATCGTGTTAGTGCTGATATTTTTCCAATAACCAACGCTACTTTATATTGATATAGTCAGTATCATACCAGTCCGCCTTACTTTCTATGAAAAAAGTACATTATCCTCCCAAAACGCTTGTACCTCTTCAAAATGATATAACGTAATAACCGTTTGGTTTTAATTGTTGAAATTTTGTATGTCAGCTGTTTATTGTCATGACTTTATATAACAAAAAAAATTCTTTGGAAACAAACAGATGGCTTTTATTTTGTTTTATTACGGATTTTTATAAAAGCGCAAACATAACTTTACTAGTATCATGAAAATAATAGAATCTTCACACCTTCAACACGTCAATATTACATGCGCATTGATAAAAATAAATTGTGTGTTACCGGGGCCTCATTATGTGGGAAGTAGAGAATAGTGACGCTGTGACCTTCCAGGAATGTCGTAAGAGGCGACTAAGGAGGTTGATCGATGGCTTGACAAGCTGTCATTGTAAAAAGCATTGTTATGGAAACAGAACCATAGATTTTTGAATCAGTGATCTCTGCAATATGTGCCACTTTGGCACGCAAGTTTAATGTTTTTGAGATTGTAGTTCTGCCCTATGTGCCGTCATCGGCTCGAAGGGACAATAGATAGATAGATTTATAAAAACCTTAGTTTGTGTGCACTTCTGTTGAACAAGGTGATCCAAACTTTGTGTCCGTGTACGTTACTATGATTTATCAAAAGTCTACAATTTTGTTTTTTCGTTCGCCAGCTATGACCTCTGACGAAGTCACAAGAGACTATGAACTGAATTTTGCATGTTAATCCATTTTTTCCTGGCCGCCGTGTGCACAGGGGTCCCTCGTCGCACAGGCAGATAACTCCGTCTTCGGAGGTACTCATTTTTTCCGTCGATGAGTAATTGACGTTTCAAGCCAGGCCTCGCTGCTGAGACCAGGGGTGGCGGCCGCAGAGAAAAACCATAAATAAAAATTCCAACTGGTGCAGCCAGAATTTGAACCCACAACTTCTTTGTCTCGAGACCGGCGTCTTGCCTAGACACTAACCAATCCCCCAAGTCTACAAATTATTCAATTGCTATTTAAAAAAAAAATACATTTTTTAGGGACACAATAGTCACCAAACAAATATTTTTTTTTTAAGTGCCTCTTTAAGTAAAATGCTTTTTTCCATAATTTTAAATTATGAAGTCGTGACGTTATGGAAAATGAAAGACCACATGCAAAAATTCATGGTACTCTGTCCAGGGTTTTCCGATATATTTTATGAGGTTTGACGACATGAATTTTGGAACGGACTATAGTACACATCTTCAGAGAATGGATGGATCATGAAATCGTCGTGGTCTGAAACTAAGTTATTGCATCACAACTAGAGGTACTACATCACAAATGATGATATTGCATCACAACTAGGGTTGTTACATTGCAATTAGAGTTATTGCATTATAATTCGAGTAATTACATCACAATTTGGGTTATTACTTTATAATTCGAGTAATTGCCTCACAATTATAGTTCTTACTTTATTATTCGAGTAATTACATCACAATTAGAGCTATTACATCACAACTGAGGTTATTACATCACAACGAGAGTTGTTACGTCACAACTGAGGTTATTACATCACAACAAGAGTTGTTACATCACAACTAGAGTTACTACATCACAACTGAGGTTATTACATCACAATTAGAGTTATTACATCACAACTGAGGTTATTACATCACAATTAGGGTTATTACATCACAACTGAGGTTATTACATCACAACTAGAGTTATTACATCACAACTGAGGTTATTACATCACAACTAGAGTTATTACATCACAACTGAGGTTATTATATCACAACTAGAGTTATTACATCACAACTGAGGTTATTATATCACAACTAGTTACTACATCACAACGGAGGTTATTACATCACAACTAGAGTTGTTACATCACAACTAGAGTTACTGCATCACAACTGAGGTTATTACATCACAATTTGAGTTATTACATCACAACTGAGGTTATTACATCACAACTAGAGTTACTACATCACAACTGAGGTTATTACATCACAACTAGAGTTGTTACATCACAACTAGAGTTACTACATCACAACTGAGGTTATTACATCACAATTAGAGTTATTACATCACAGCTGAGGTTATTACATCACAACTAGAGTTACTACACCACAACTGAGGTTATTGCATCACAACTAGAGTTACTACATCACAACTGAGGTTATTACATCACAACTAGATTTACTACATCATAACTGAGGTTATTACATCACAACTGAGGTTATTACATCACAAC
Source organism: Megaustenia siamemsis (assembly GCA_032433765.1). Taxonomy (NCBI): domain Eukaryota; kingdom Metazoa; phylum Mollusca; class Gastropoda; order Stylommatophora; family Ariophantidae; genus Megaustenia; species Megaustenia siamemsis. The sequence continues at coordinate 141,332,488 of JAVIAB010000051.1, read as the reverse complement.
TAGGGTTGTTACATTACAATTAGAGTTACTACATCACAACTAGAGTTACTACATCACGATTAGAGTTACTACATCATACTTAGAGCTACTACATCCCAATTAGAGTTACTACATCACAACTAGAGTTACTACATCACAGCTAGAGTTACTACATCACAATTAGAGTTACTACATCGCAATTAGAGTTACTACATCACAACTAGAGTTAACTACATCACGATTAGAGTTACTACATCATACTTAGAGCTACTACATCCTAATTAGAGTAATTGCATCATAACTGAGGTTATTACATCACAAATGAGGTTATTACACCACAATTATAGTTATTACATTACAACTAGAGTTATTACATAACAACTATGGTTATTACTATCACAAATGGTAACTGAACCCTGATCACCTTGCTAGCAGACAAGTATACTATCTACTTCCCCACTGTGTATTCTATTCTGATATAAGAATTATACAAATTATATTAAACGTATAATTTCAAACGAAATACTGTTCATACCAAACGACCAAATTAATGATTTATGATTATTATATCAAATTAATCTTTTATGAAATCGTATTAGAAGATAGCTATCAAATTAACGAATTTATATATCATATTATCAACCTTTAATATTAATTTAACGGTCAGTTTGAAATCGTATGACAGTGGTGTGGTTTCAAACTGCAGTCTGTTAATAATATGGACACGGGTTTGCTGTACACTACGTGGCGGCTGCGTGTATTATGCGACCTTTATTTTTCACCCACATATAAATCTCCATCAGACTCGCTTAAAAAGAACAGAAGTGTGCGAATTTATGGAAATGTCCTTTTCTTTGCTTTCCTAATCTTTTATTTGTATTATGTATTTGTTAATCCAAATGTGTGTTTTATCTAATATAAGATAAAGATTAGTGGTCAGTTTCTACACGATGTATTATTCATATAATGTAAATCTTAACATTCATTGTTGACCTAACCCAGACGTCAATTCCATACGTCATCGTGTCGTCATCGGCCGTAGTTTCGCTTTATATTTATTGTGTAGACGTCACGTGTACTCACACTATTTGTACGTGTATTATTTATTTAGTGTTCTTCTTGACATTAATCAAAAAAATAAATCTGCCTCAAATGACACACAAGCGAATGATCAAACTAAATATTTATTATTGTTTTGTCACTAACAATAAAGCTATTGTCATCATTGCAACTTTTGTGTGTGTGTGTATATGTCTTCTTTGATTATTTGTCGTTTTGAGCTAATAAAAAATCAGGAGAGGTTCCCTCTCGTGCCTTTGCACTTTTGAACCAATGCATGTGTCAGTAATGGCCAAATCAGAATAAGTTAACAAGAACTGACCAAGACTCTACTTCACCTCTCTTCTACAGCTCTGTAAACTGATTGTTCGGTTTGTCAGAAGTGATTAGAGATCGAAAAGGGTTTAAGCCCCGGTACAAAGAACACCATACTGATGTTTCGTATGTTTTGGGCCGTAAAGCTCAGATATTACAGTTTTGAATAAAGAATGAAACGAAGTACATGCAACCATTTAAAGTCCCTACACTAGCAAGCGGTGAAGAAGAGCAATCGTTGAAAGTAAGCAGAGATTGATTCTTCACACCCTTGGTAGATCGATTTTGATCAGACACATCGATAGTGCTATTTTATTTTAAGAAGGAAAGGGAAAGAAAGGAATTGAAGAAAAAGGCAGGGGGGGGGAGAGAATATGGAAGGAACAGGAAGTTAGGGAAGAGAAGGTAAATGAAAGAAAGGGGAGGTAAAGGAAAGGAAGGGGATAGAAAGGAAGGTAAAAGAAAGACATGGAAGGGTGCGGGAAAAAACGGACAGGATAATGAAAAAAAGGGGGAGTTGATTAGAAGGAAAGAAAAAGATGGGGAAATAAAAGAGGGGAGAGAAAAGAAGAAAAAGGAAAAGAAGAGAAAGGAAGAGACGCGAAGAAGATAAAGAAAACGACAGGAAGGATGGAAGGAAGGAAATGAATGGGAAAGGAAGGAAAAGGAAGAGAGCGAAGGGAAGGGACATGAAGGACAGGAAAGACATTCACGATTGACAGATTTTAGTAAATCAACGTTTCAGTGCAATAACATTTGATAGAATACATCATAAACAACTTATAGACTGCCTAAAAGATATACATCTAGATGGCACAGACATACGACTAATATGTAATTTATACTGGGAGAAAACAACAATAATAAAATATAACATATAAACTCTACACCCAGTGATATAAAAAGAGGAATAAGACATGGGCACATCCTATCACCAAGGTTGTTCAATCTATCTATCTATTGACCTTTCGAGCCGTAACCGGCCCATAGGGCGTAGACCAAGATACACCTTCTCCTATATGGATTTTTTTGTTCTAGCAGTTTTCTTTTAAAGATATTTTATCAAATCTCGCCATCTGTCTCTGTTCTGTGCAAGCAGTTCTATCTCATTGAGGGAGCCGACTCCTGCTGCTCTTGCCTCTCTCATCAATGTTCTTCTCAGTGTCTCCCTGGGTCTTCCTCTTTTTCTTTTACCTGTTGTTTCCCATATGAGGGCTTGCTTCGCTATTCGATTATTATCTCTTCTCATCACATGTCCAACGTATGACCATCGTCTTTTCTTTATTACTGAAGATATTAGTGGTTGATTGGCGATTTCTCTAATTTCCTCATTTGTTTTGAATTCGTTCCATGCTATACCAAGTATTTTCCTTAGACATTTATTTTCAAATGCGTTCAACTTTGTTTCTATATCTCTTGTTGTTTTCCAGCTTTCACACGCATACGTAAGGGTTGATAGTACATTTGATTTGAATAGCCTAAGTTTTGTGTTTGTGCTGATAAGTTTTGATTTCCACAACTTTTCAAGGCTTCTGAAAGACATTGCTGCTTTAGCTATTCTGATTTTAATTTCTTTGCTCGTATCCCCTTCTCGATCAATGTGACTTCCAAGATAGATAAAGTGATCGATCTCTTCTACTGGTTTGTTTTCCATGTATATTTTGTCACCTGTTGGAATTAAACTAGTCATGACTTTAGTCTTTTCATGATTGATCTCAAGCCCAATTTTGCTGGCTATTGATGATAGTTCATTTGTGTTTTCCTGCATCGTTTTTATCTGACTGCTGATGAGGACTATGTCATCAGCAAAGTCGAGGTCCTCCAAATGGTCTCCTTGTATCCATTCGATGCCTTTATTACCAGTGCAGCATTTCTTCATTATGAAGTCCATAACAATTCCAAATAACAAGGGCGATAAAATACATCCTTGTTTAACCCCAGTTTCTATTGGGAAACATTCGCTCAGTCCTTCCTCTGTTCGAACTGCACATGTGTAACCATCATACATGTCTTTGATAATATTTATGATTTTTGATGGTAAGCCATATTGCTTCAGAATTTTCCACAAAGAATCTCTATGAATACTATCAAATGCTTTTTTGAAGTCGATGAAGTTAAGTACAAAAGGTTTTTGCTTTTCAATGTGTTCCTCCAATATAAGTCGTAGAGTGAAAATGTGGTCAATACAGCTTCTCCCTTTTCTAAACCCAGCCTGTTCTTCACGCATTACTGTATCTATTGAATCCTGTATTCTATTTAGGATGATTTTGCAGAATAACTTTGAGGCAACTGACAAAAGTGTCACGCCTCTCCAGTTGTTACAATCTCTAAGATTGCCCTTTTTTGGGATCTTAACAATGATTCCTTTTTTCCATTTATGAGGCGTCTTCTCTGTTTTCCAAATGATGTTGAACATTTTTTGGAGATGTATTAGATTATGGCTATCAATTGCCTTGAGGATCTCAGCTGTTAACTTATCCTCTCCAGCAGCCTTGTTATTGGTCATAAGCTTTAAGGTGGTTTCTATTTCACTCAAGGTGAAGTCATCTAAATTTACATTTAATTCTGCTGCTGGTGTTTCAGTTTCAAAATCTATTAAACTGTGGGGTAGTGGACGGTTAAGAATTTCTTTGAAGTGTTCCGCCCAACGGGCTTTTATGTCTGCGCTTGTTGTTAGCATTGATCCAGATTTGTCTAGAATTGGTGTTCCACTGGATGTATAGGTGTTTGTCAGCATCTTTTGCACAGTATAAAGAGTTCTGCTGTCTCCTGTAATTGCAGCTGTTTCTGCTTTCTCTGCCAAATTGTCTATATAAGCTCTTGTATCTCTTCTTGCTGAACTTTTCACTTTGTTGTCTAATTCTTTGTATGTTGCTTTTGCCAGAACCTTTCCAAGATCTGTCTTTACATTAGTCATGGCTCTCTTCGCTTCTCTTCTTTCTTTGATGTATTTCCACGTGGTGTCTGAGATCCAAGCTCGTTTTTCCATTTTCTTCAGTCCAGCACTTGCTTCTGCTGCTGTCATTAGTATTTTGCTCTGTGAGTCCCACATCTCATTGATATCTAAGTCTATTTCACCGAGTGCTGTATAACAATTACTTAGCTCTATGTTAAACTTTTCCTTTATGGCTTCATCTTTCAGTTTATGACTATCAATTTTATGTGTAATTGACCTCTTCTGTTGGTTTCTAAATTTTAATCTTATTTTCCCAATGCACAGGTTGTGGTCACTATTAACATCAGCACCTCTGTAAGCTCTTACATCTATTAATGATGATCTGAATTGTTGTTTAATACATAGGTGGTCAATTTGATTTGATGTTCTATCATCAAGAGATATCCATGTTGTTTTGTGAATATTTTTGTGTGGAAATAATGTCCCACCTATAACTAAATTTTCTATTAAACATAATTCTATTAATCTTTCTCCATTCTGACTAGTATTATCACAGCCTTCTCTCCCCATCACATGTTCCACTCCTGCGTTATCTTGTCCTACTTTGGCGTTGAAGTCTCCCATTACAATTAAAAGATCGTGTTTTGGTATTTTGTTTATAAGTTGTTGCAGTTGGTTATAAAAATCGTCCTTAACTTCATCATCAGCTTCGTTAGTAGGCGCATAACATTGAATAATTGAAAGTCTTCCATGTTTTGTTTTGTAGCGTGTTCGTATCAGACGGCTATTTACCGGTTCCCATTCTAATAAACTTCTTGCAGCTAATTTTGCAAACTAATTGCAATCTATACACTGAGCAAATCTTTAAAAAAAAAACATCACACAGATGCCAGGCCTAAACATTAATGGAAAGATAATCAATAACCTTAGATATGCTGATGATACTGTACTACTAGCAGAAAATCATAAAGATCTACAACAATTACTTAATTAAATAAACATGACAAGCAAAAAATATGGATTAGATATGAATATCAAAAAGCCTAAATTTATGATCATAAACAAAGACAATTCTCAAAACCTACAAGTGGATATCAAAGTTGAAGGCATAGACCTGGAGACAAATCAGAGCTATAACTACCTTGGACATACTACGACCAGTGATGGAAAATGGAAAAATGAAAGAATTAAAATAATAGGGATGAAAAAAATTAAATTTTAATGCCATGAAAATATATATTTACATGAAAACAAATAACACCAGGGCTAAAACTAAGAGTAGCAAAATGTTATATATCTTCTCAACATTCCTGTATAGGTGTTGAAACATGAACATTGGATACAAAAAAAAAAAACAGAACAGAAAATTGAAGCCTTTGAAATTTGGATTTTTAGAAGAATATGAATAATGGGATGGATAGAAACGATGAAGTTTTAAAACAACTAAAAATGAAAAGAGAACTACTAAATACAATTCAAAAAAGACAAATGATATTTTTGGAGTATTTTAAAATACACAACAACCTACTAAAAGTAATCCTGGAAATGAAAATATGCAAGGCAAAAGAGGCAGAGGCAGACCAAGACTAACAAGGACGAGGAACATCAAAAGATGGACAAGTCAGTCTATAACAACTTGCACCATCAAAGCAAGAGACTGAGGGGAAAGGCGCTCTATGGTAGTCAACCGTCCATGCGGAGACGACACTCAATGATGATGATGATGATGATGATGATGATGATGATGATGATGATGATGATGATGATGATGATGATGAGATGCCATTGGCATTTGTATTAATACAACTGGACGGCTGCGATATATGAATAAAGACACCGTCCTTTTGAAAAAGGTAGACTTACGCGTGATCAGCCTACGTGTGATATACTCGTGTCTCTATTTTGTTGTAAAATAGCATCATCATCATCATCGTTTGCCTTCTCCGCAACGAAGGTTGGCTACCATGGATCGCCATTCTACTCTGTTTCTTGCTTTGATGGTGCAGGCTGACATAGATTTACTTGTCCATCTTTTGATGTTACTCGTCCATGTTAGTCTTGGTCTGCCTCTGCCTCTTTTGCCTTGTATTTTTCCTTCCAATATTACTTTTAGTAGGCTGTTGTGTCTTTTAACATGCCCCAAAAATTTCATTTGTCTTGTCTTAATTGTATTTAATAGTTCTCTTTTTTATTTTTAGTTGTTTTAAAACTTCATCGTTTGTTATCTTTTGTTTCCATCCAATTCTACCTATTCTTCTATAAATCCACATTTCAAAGGCTTCAATTTTCTATTCTGTTTTCTTGTCTAATGTCCACGTTTCTGCACCATACAGGAATATTGAGAAGATGTGACATTTTGCCATTTTTAGTTTCAGCCCTGTTGATATTTGTTTTGTTGTTAGTATATTTTTCATGGCATTAAAATTACTGTTTGCCATACTTATTCTTTTGTTTATTTCAATTTTGCATTTTCCATCATTGGTTATAGTATGTCCCAGGTATTTGTAGCTCTGGACTGTCTCCAGATGTATTCCCTCAACTGTGATATTTAATTGTAGGTCTTGAGAATTTTCGTTGTTTGTGATCATAGTTTTAGTCTTTTTGATATTCATTTCTCATCATATTTTTTGCTTGTTATGTTTATCACATTAAGCAATTGTTGTAGGTGTTTAGGATTTTCTGCTAGTAGAACAGTATCATCAGCATATCTTAGGTTATTGATTATCTTTCCATTAATGTTTAGGCTTGGTCTATCTATCTATCTTTCGTTCGCCTGAAGTATTGTCTATATCTGCAATGTCATTTCCTGTATAAATGTTACTGTCTTTTGTAATTCTTGCAGTGGCCCATATAGTTTTGTCTGTAGTGTTGTATCTATGGGCCAATGGATTTTCCTCAGTCTACTATATTCAGTGCAGTCTTGAAGTATGTGTTCAGCAGTCTGGGGCGCCTGTCCACATGTACAAGTAGCTGAGGTGCCGATCTTGAATTTTGTATACATGTGACTATGGAGTCGATTGTGTCCTGTTCTGAGGCGTATAATGATAACTTGTTCATATCTATTCATATTATGAAAGGCATCCTGATTTGGGGCTTGTGGTCCTCTGATTGATTTGATTATCTGTTTCTTATGATGGTATGTAACCGGTGTATCTAGTTGTGTGCCTGTTGAACCTTCCTTTGCCAACTGATCTGCTTTCTCATTTCCTGGTATTCCACAGTGAGATGGGATCCACTGCAGGGCAACCCTGTCGTGCTTGCAGAATTCAGCCAATAAGGTCTGCAGATGTGGTAATTTTCTGGATTGTAGTGCCTGGAGTACTGATCTTGCATCTGTCAAAAACACTACAGGCTGCGGGCTAAGATTACTACTGTTCAGCAGTTTTTCTATTGCCAACTTTATTGCTTGTATTTCTGCATCATAATTGTGACAATATTTCCCTGTTGCTATTTTATTAATATCCTTAGTGTTATTTTCATACTCTATATGCACCTGCTCCCCCATTCTTTACTGCATTCTGTGCTGACCCATATGTGTACACCCGAATCCATAGGTCTTGTGGGTATTCTTCATCCAGGAAACTGAGAGTTATTGTTTTTCGCTGTAGACTATTCTGTTCCTCTTTGTCAACTATTCCTTTCACTTCTGTCCGTATTTGAACTGATAATCCTGATACTTCTGTCCAGGGAGTCTGTTCTGGTATGGGTAGTAGGGGGTTAACAACTCTTGGCATGTCTGGTGTTTGTCTACTAATACGCTTGGCTTGGTGGATAAAACTGCTTCTCTTAAGTCGTCCCAATGCAAGATTTTGGAATCGGTCCTTCATTGGATGTCTCGGCATGCAAGCAAATTTTTCTGCCTGTATCAGCACCTTTGTGTCCCTCCGTTCTCTCAGTGCTGGTATCCTCCACAATTTCTCCATCTCCAATATTGGTGTTGATTTCATTGCTCCTGTGATGACCCTAAGTGCCTTGTTTTGTACTTTGTCCAGTTCTTGCAGTGTGGTGTTTGATGCTGAGCACCATGCAGATGATCCATATTCTAAATGTGGGCGTATACTCTGTTGGTAAACTTTACTGAGGATTTTCCCACTCGCACCCCATGTAGTTCCACACAGCTTTCTTAGAATAGCCAATTTTCTCCTTGCTTTTTTGGTTGCCTTATTTATCTGCTGTTTCCAAGATAGTTTAGAACCAAATGTAACTCCGAGATACGTAGCTTGTATGTCTTCTTTCACAGGGTCATTGTTTATGTAGATGGCTCCTGCTTTTTGTTTTGGGGAGAGAGTGAAAAGTGTAGTACTGCATTTGTCTGTATTGATGCTGATACACCATCTATTTGTCCATAAATTCGGTGCATTCATAGCTCTTTGTAACAATGTGGAGGCCACTGTTGCATACTCCTCTGTGCACATCATTACCAAGTCATCTGCATACATTGCCACTTTGATGCCATGTGGTAGTTCAGTAACTAGGTCATTGATGTAGATCAGAAAAAGTGTTGGAGATAGTACCCCTCCCTGTGGAACGCCCTGGCGCAGTAAGACCTTCTTACTCTTAAGACCATCTAGTTGCACTCTGGTTCTCCTGTTATGCAGGTATGCTTTGACCCATTTGGATCTGTTGTTTAGGCCTGGTATCTCTGAGATATTTTTAAAGATTTGCTCAGTGTATAGATTGAACAAGCTTGGTGATAGGATGCATCCTTGTCTTACTCCTCATTTTATGTCCATGGGTGTAGAGTTCTCCTTGTTATATCTTATTATTGCTGTTTGCTCCCAGTACAAATTACATATTAGTCGTATGTCTGTGTCGTCTAGATTTATATCCTTTAGGCAGTCTATGAGTTGGTTATGGTGTATTATATCGAAAGCTTTAGTGTAGTCTATAAAGCAGGCATATATTTGTTTGTTTACTTCTGTGTACTTTTCAATCAATGTTCTCATGCTGAATATGGCTTCTTTTGTCCCACTGTTTTTCCTGAATCCAAATTGTTGCTCATCTAATTCAGTATTGATTTTATTCTGAATCTTTCCCTGTATAACTTTTAGTAAAAATTTTGTTACATGGCTCATTAGGCTTATTGTTCTGAAGTCACTGCATTCAACTGCGCCATTCTTTTTAGGCAATGCAATGAAAGTTGACGTTTTTAGATCGTTTGGTATGTATCCTGTATGGTAAATGTCATTGCATATGTCTGTGATCACTTCGATGCCAAACTCTTCTAGAGCCTGTATCATCTCTATCTGTATATTGTCAGGTCCTGCTGCCTTTCCCTTTTTCATTGTTTTTATATTGTATTATCTATATGAGCAAGTATGGATTGAAGAGGGAAGAAAACCCGGTACTCAAAATTGCAAGCTAAATTTGGATGTGCAAATATTACAGTTCTACTACAAGCTACAACACAACGTAACTACGCCCAACTAACGTCCTACTAAGGATGTATGACGGAGAGGATATTCAATTCTTTTAGTAGACATCGGGTGTACGACAAAGAGAGAGAGAGAGAGAGAGAGAGAGAGAGAGAGAGAGAGAGAGACTCTAAGTATGGAGTGTCACTTCAGAAACTAGTGACGCTATTTATCGTGTTCTTGACACACAACTAGCCAACTTGGCAGGTCATGAGTTGACAACCACGGCTACCGATCATTCATCCTACTGTTATAACTATTCACTTTTGTTAAGAACTGATCTATTATATTGTTCATCCCCCCCCCACCCTTTTCCTTCCATTTAGTTGCCGATATGTAAATGGGTTATGCATTCGTTCGTCCGTTTATTCGTCCGTCCGTTCGTTCGTTCGTTCGTTCTTCGTCTTCTTCAGCGTTCTAGTTTTTTTATCATGCGAACTTGACTCTTTGTCTTGTTTAATGACGGAAGGGTAAGAACGACAACTCATGAAATAAGATGAACTGGTCGTATGGTTGGTACTCGCATATGCGGTTAGTGTGATTTTCCAACCTTTCCCCTAAACCTACGCTGTGGCTGACATACTCGTCTTCGGCAAGCCAGATCTTGGCTTGACATCTGAATTTCCTTCTGGTAGAGTGGAAGCCGGCCAGGGAAAAGAGATAGGTGATTTATTTTCACTGTTGTTTCAGCAGTGAATGCAAGTTAGATGCAATAACAAACAGAAAAAATTAACACCACTAAGATGCATAGATCTTATTGATAGATGTTATATGCATAGCAGGAGATAGTCTGAAATATAAGATCAGAAATTAAGAATTAAGAAAACGGCTGCGAATATCAGCACCAGAGCTGCAAGTTGTCAGCGACCCACAGTTGATGGCTTGCGCCAGGATCAGTGAACCAAAACCATCCACACCCTGCTCCACCTCTACGTGGTGCCTCCAGTGACAGACTAACTTGTCTGGTCTGGCCAAGCGAGCATCGATCAAAGAGGGAAGACAACCCAGTACTCAAAAATGTCGTGCTGAAGTCGAATGTGTTGGGCCGAAAGGCGCAAATACAACAATTATACTACAAACCATAACACAACGCAGATACGTCCACTTAACGTCCTTTTAAGGGCGGATGACGAAGAGGAATTCTAGAGTCTACGAATGCTCTAGAATACTTTAGTCATCAGGCGAACGTAAGCAAGCAAGTAAGCATATATAAAGAGACACACTGTTTGACCACGGGAGGGGACAGAAAGAACAAAATATGACAATGAGCCATCTACAACCGAAAGAAAACATCATACCCAAAGACCGATTAAGATAAAGATGGATCGATGGATTTGTCTTTTTCTTCCTTTCACCTCTCTGTGGAGCATCGGTCTTCAACAAACACTTTCCAAGCCAATTCTTCCTTTCACCTCTCTGTGGAGCATCGGTCTTCAACAAACACTTTCCAAGCCAATTTTCTTGCAATTCTTTTAAGATCGTTCCATGTCCTCTTTATCATCTTCATTACTGCTTCGACCTGTCTTCTCTAATAATATTTCGGTCTTATTTCCTTTCAGACAAAAGGGGAGCGGACTACTTGCAGCTTTTTCCAGGTTGCGTCATCCATCTCCTAGATCTTATCTTTCCTGGATGGTAGATTTTATTTTATTTTTTCACTTTCTTTGACTTGTTCATGTTTGTGAAATTTGTGCGGGTTATTTAATTTTTTTTTTTTTACAATATAGGATAGCCGGTCTTATGCCTAACCCGCCTTACAGTACAGGATAGCCAGTCCCATGCCCACACCTCCTTATAGTACACGATAGCCAGTCCCATGCCCAAACCTCCTTATATACACGATAGCCACATGAGTACACGAGCCAGTCCCATGCCCAAACCTCCTTATAGTACACGATAGCCAGTCCCATGCCCAAACCTCCTTATAGTACAGGATAGTGTGTCCCATGCCCAAACCTCCTTATAGTACACGATAGCCAGTCCCATGCCCAAACCTCCTTATAGTACACGATAGCCAGTCCCATGCCCAAACCTCCTTATAGTACACGATAGCCAGTCCCATGCCCAAACCTCCTTATAGTACACGATAGCCAGTCCCATTCCCAAACCTCCTTATAGTACACGATAGCCAGTCCCATTCCCAAACCTCCTTATAGTACACGATAGCCAGCCCCATGCCCAAACCTCCTTATAGTACACGATAGCCATTCCCATGCTCAAACCTCCTTATAGTACACGATAGCCAGTCCCATGCCCAAACCTCCTTATAGTACACGATAGCCATTCCCATGCTCAAACCTCCTTAGAGTACAGAATAGCCAGTCCCATGCCCAAACCTCCTTATAGTACACGATAGCCATTCCCATGCTCAAACCTCCTTAGAGTACAGGATAGCCAGTCCCATGCCCAAACCTCCTTATAGTACAGGATAGCCAGTCCCATGCCCAAATCTCCTTAGTCTCCTCTTACGAACATGCCTGATAGGGTACAGCGCTACTATTCTTTACTCCCCTTTTGGGCCCAGGCAGCGCACTGGCGATGGAATATTAGAAGTACTAATATATACATAACAACCAGAGAAACCAACAGAAGAATACAGATAGCACAAATGAAATCTTCGCTCGACAATGAAAGACATATGTTCAAAGAAAGAAGACTTGCATTTGGTTTAGTTGGTGGTCGAGTCGATTCAGTTCGGGCAAGTATTTCATCTTCTTAATTTTTTTAAAATCCATATTTATTTGTGTAATCTTTATTTCTTTCATTCCTTCCCTCCTTTCTCACTAGCCTTTCAGCGTCGAGGAGAGATAAGGTTCGTTACTTCTTGCTCTTCTATTGGCCTCACCTGCTATTATTCCTCCAAGTGTTTCTAGTATTCCGTTTATCAACCTTCTCGGTTGACCTCTTGGTCTGGTGTTCTTGTATCGTTTGCTGTTAACTCATTTTTTTATATGAAGTTCTTATATTTATTATTCGTGTAATCCATTGCATAGGTGTCTTTATCTATTGTTGAAGACTTTATAAGTAGAAACGTTTATTATTAAGGCATTATACCTTATCATACAGTTAGTTAACACATACAGTTTATTTGTGATTATGATTATTTTTCCTTTATTCGTTGCAAGCGCTTAAATGCCAAATAAATCTTATTTATGCAAATCAACGATAGTGACATCACATCTGAAAATGTCATTTAAAACACCGTCGATATTTAGAGTTATTAATAACGACTAATCGAACAAGCAAAGTGAAAGCTGAATAACATTCATCATCATTGAGTGCCGTCTCCGCATCGAAGGTTGGCTACCATGGAGCGCCATTCCACTCTGTCTCTTGCTTTGATGGTGCAGATTGCCATATGCTGACTTGTCCATCATGATGTTACTCGTCCATGTTAGTCTTGGTCTGCCTCTTTTACCATGTATTTTCCCTTCTAATATTACTTTTATTAGACTGTTGTGTCTTTTAACATGACCAAAAAATGTCATTTGTCTTGCTCTAATTGTGTTTAGTAGTTCTTTCTTCATTTTTAGTTGTTTTAAAACTTCCTCGTTTGTTTTCTTTTCTTTCCATCCAATTCTACCTATTTTTCTCTTCTTGGTTTTCTTTGGACTGTTACGTGATGAGGCTCCAATCTCTTTCACTGTTGTCTGCCATATTCGTCTTTCGTGTTCTGAATATGCCTCATGTGTACCACACACTTTGCTGTTTTCGCTTTCTGGGCCGTTGATTATTTTAAATTCTTCCGTCCCATCCACCGTCACAGACTTTTTACATTCGCGTTGAACACACCCGGCTACCGACGACATTTTGTCGAACCATGTGCTTGCCTATCGAACCGCGAACACACGACACAAAGGAAGAATAATCATATTCCACTTAAATATCGATAAAGTTCACAGTCCATCCACCCGTCAGAAGTAAAATATACACCAAACGGGGAATAGCAACACATAATTCCAACATTATATAATAATGAATTGACGAATAACATTACAAATCAGTATTATTACCAATTAGTGCTTTATGTAAGTGTATACTTCGCTTGGGGGATTTGAACAGACGTTTTCTTTATTATTAGTAATTATTAAAACGAAAAAAGTCTTGTTTAACAAGTTTATGTCACTAGCAGTGGGAAAGAGATTTCATCGGTGCTATGTAGAGCCAATTCTGACCTATGGAAGTGAACTTTGGGCAGTAGACAAACAAATGAAAAGACGAGTAGAGGCCACAGAGATGAGATTTCAAGAAGATTTTGAAAGTTCCCTGGACAGCTAAAAAGACCAACAAGGAAATTCTCAAAGAGGCTAGCACAAAAGTGGAGCACGTAGTAACGGCAACAAAGGACAAGATGTGGAGTTAGAACCTGATCGACGGCTTCCGAGTCCACCCAGCCTGGGTACCGGATTTTTTCTGGAAAAGTAAAGCGACACGGGCGTAATACCGACCACATTACCCCAAAAATCAATTACCGAAGGTCTATAAAAATTATGGTCACTATACCATATTCCCCATGCGCCACTTGGTGTGACGGGGCTCTTAACTATTTAAAAAAAAAAATTTACTTCCAATAATACGGAACCGTAGAGATATTAAATTAGCTCTTTTGTGAAAGGAAAATACCAGAGGTGAACTAAAATTAAACTTTAATAAAAGTGATCAACACAAGGCCTGCAAGATTGGTGTAATATGCAGTTAAAATTTTCCGTGATGTTTTTGTTTTAATTGATTGCCAAATTGAAAACGTAAACCTCAGTGGGCTTCAGGGTATACTTTCACACAAAATGCTGATAACATTCCAATAAAAAGTATTTCCAAGCGGTGTTCATTCGGTGTTTTATTAAGTCTAATACTAATAAAGTATAAAGTTAAAGAGTTAAAGACCACTTGACTCTAATTCTAAGCCTTCTACTTCTAACTTCTAGGACTAATTTTTATTTACTAAACTAAACTAAAGTAAAGTAAAGTATAAGTTCTACACTAGCACTAGTTTTTTTAAATCTTTAAGTTGACGCTTACAGTTTTAAAATTCATTTGTTAAAACTAAAAAAAAAACTGGAGTAAAACGAAACAATTTTTTACTTTTACTTTTAGTATTTTTAACTTTTAGGCCTGCTGCTGTAAAACTGTAAGTAGTCAGTGTAAGGTTAGTAATTTTAATCTAAGCTAAATTTAGTGATGTTTCACTGTCTCAAATCAAAAACACTAAAAAAATCTCCGGACTGCATAACATCAACAAAGACTGAAAATTTCAAAGAAAGACACTAAATGATGAAAATTATCAATAATTTGAATAATAAAGATAAAAGCAATGACATAGTGAATAGTCAAATCAAATAGTGGTATTATTGGAAGGAAAGGGAAATATAACAATGACAAATAGTACATTAGATTCATTTGTGATAATATAACAGTACAGAGAGAAACAAAAACTGTAAATAGAACTATGTAGCTAAAGTGACAAATTCTTCAAATCAAAGAGATGAAAATATACACCTGGCTCAAGTGGAATGGCTATTCCCGACTTACAAGGACTACATGTGTAAGTTAGCCAACTAATCTGAGAGTTTAGCTTCAGCCCACAGATGTTTAGACACTGTTGTATAAAAAGAACCAGTTTTAACATATGGATGTTAATCATGAACAATAGGACAGCAGACAAGAAAATCACTGGAGGCTGTAGAAATGTGGTTTTACAGAAGAATGTTGAGAATACCATGGACAGCTAAGAAGAGTAATGAAGAGGTTCTGAGAGAGGTCAAAGCAAAAAAAGAGAGCTAATTTCCAATATTAGGAAGAAACAATCATCATTTTTTGGCCATGTAATGAGAAAAGAACAACTGGAATATATTGTAACAACTAGACAAATTGAGGGACAAAGAGATAGAGGGAAGCAAAGAGAAAAGATACCAGACAGCTTAACTCCGTACAGAAGCTTTTTATCAATGCAACGGAAGAGATTTTAGAGACAAAATTGTTCATGGTTTTAAGAATAAATCTACATATTTATATTTATCTAACATATTATATATGAATATTTAGATAATTCAGCAAGGTATTAGATTTCATCAATATCAAGATGATACAAGATATGTAAAAAGAATACGTTCACACTAATCAAATTGAGCGTGGCGCACTATGCGGCGAAACGTACAGATAGAGTTAAGAGAATGGCTTGGCAGAAGATCAACAACAGAAATGGTAAATAACTTTCGTGATCGAAAGTTGTGGAGAGACATGATCACCTATGCCAGCAGGCTTGGTACTTGATGATGATGTATTTTTAAAAACCCACAAGAACACTTAGATAGACTCAACAACACAGGTACCCAATGCAAGATGAAATTAGTTAAACAGAAGCAATAAACATCACAAAAAGAAAACAGAATATCAACATAATGATGGAAAGGAGACAATTAAAACAGGTAGAGGAATTCAAATCTAGGAAGTCTAGTGACATATGGTACATAATCAGTAGAAATCAGACTCACAGTGTAATAAAGCTTGCAGGCACTCTACAACACAATTTTCATACCAATGTTGTGTTACCAATGCCAGGCTTGAACACTAGACTTTAGAAGAATCAGAAAAATAACCACCAAAATGAAAAATGTAATAAAAAGAAACAACCTGAAAGATAAAATTATTGGTACATGTGATAAGACTAAAAGATCAAAATGGCATTTTGTTTGTTGAAATATTTTATGGTTAATGCATTATGCAGAAAAGCTGGCAGTTTTGAATTTGTTCCAGTTTTTCACTGATTTAGATCATTTGTGCAATAGAACCAATACTTTCTATTTATTGTGATCAATACAGAGAAGTGACTTAAATCAAGTAGTGCTGAGCAACCATGGCCAATGCTATAAAAATTATGAAACGCAAAGAACTAGAAGGATATTTGCAAGATGTGGATGTCTTTGACAGCCCAAAAGTTAAACTTGAGCAGTACCCAACTACACCACATATTGCAGGTGAATTAAATTTTCTTTTTATGCATTCTTGTAGCTTTTCCACTGCGACTTCAACTTATCAATGATTCCCACTAATTAGCATTAATTTTTCTGAAAAAAGTAGAGCCCCATCACACCAAATGGCATATAGGGAATATGGTGTTAGTGACCATAATTTTTATAGACCTTCGGCACATGATTTTTGGGGTAATGTGGTCGGTATTACGCCCACACCACTTTACTTTCCAGAAAAATTCCAGTACCCATTTAAGGCCGGGTGAACCTGGGAATACCAGTGGATAAAGCGATACAGTGAAGACAATGGCACTGGATAGGACACACGCTGCGGAAGCGAACTGAGAGTATTACACAACAGGCCCTTTTTTGGAATCCCCAGGGAAAAAGACGAAGACCAAGGAATTCTTGGATAAGACAGATAGAAGCAGAGATGAAAATGATGGGGAAAACATGGAATGATCTTAAAAGAATGGCAAGAAACAGAACGACTTTGAAAGTGTTTGTTGAAGACCTATGCTCCACAGGTAGCTGAAAGGTAGAAGAAGGAAGAAATAACAAGGAAAGGCAGTGGCCCCCTTCACCTGCAGATGCTGTTGCCTAGCTCAATAAATTTTAATGCTTCATTCTCCTACAACATTTTACAAATTTATCATGGTGCATGCTTTACCTTGATTTTACATCAATAATTAATTTAGAGACTTTTGTGTCAATAGAAGTGATCAAAGATAGATATATTTCACCAGACAGCTACTGTAACCATAAGCATGAATCTTTCTTTCCATGTACAGAGAGAGATTGACTACATTTGGGACAGCAATGCTCTGTGAAGTGATGAACTAATCTTTCTCACCACATCTAGCTAAAGTACATAGGACATAATTTTTGCATTAATTATGCAGTCTTAAAAAAATAAGTTAGAATTAAGGCACTTCCTGATTACACAAGTGGATCTCACTTCACTTTCTGTACAATATGGTATTTGCAAATGTTCATGTCATTTCAGTGTTTTCTTTTTTTTCTTCCTCTTTTTACCACTTTAAGTGTTGAAGGAGATATAGAGTTCTGGTTCTTGCTCTTCTGGTAGTCTCATCCTCACTCATTGAAACTTGATGTTGGTCTGGAGTTTCTTTTATGTCGTCACTCCATGGTAGTCGATCTCAAGCTCTGCATCCTTCTCTTCTTTTTGTTCATGTCTTGTATGATATGGCATCACTAAACATTCTCTCCTGGTCGACAACTACTTTATTTGTAGTCTTGTGTGTAATTCCAAATTGATTCTATGCCAGCTCTTTCTATATAACCTTGTTCCTGATTTTATATTTTCTGGTCACTCCTACAGCTTTTCTCAGATATCTTATTTCTATTATTTCAGTCTTATTCTTCTTTTCCTTTCCTTTCTCGTTTGCCTTTCAGCGTTGCGGGGAGATATAATTTGCAGTCTTGTTCTCTTCTGTTTGCCTCTGCTGCTGTTATGTTTCCTAAAGTTTCTAATATTCCATCAATCCATATTTTTCATGGTCAGCCCTTGGGTCTGGTGTTCTTGCAACATTTATTGAAGGCTCATTGTGTAGTGTTTTGATCTTTCTGCCTTATCACATGGCCAAACCATTTTATCTGTTGTATATATTCTATGGCGGGAATTATTCCTAACTTTTTTCTCAGTTCTTCATTTCTGATCTTATCTTTCAGGCTGTTTTTCTGTCATTCATCTGACACATTTCATATCAGTTGTAGTTATTTTTCTTATGGTTCTTGCATCTAGGGTCCATTACTGGCAGCAGTAGCCCAACATAGGGGAAGAAATTGTATTGTAGAGTGCCCGTTTTGCCTCTAGAGTTGTCATCTTTACCTTTAGTGATGACAGCTGTCAAATAATTTGACATGTTTTTTTGCATCTTGAGTTTATTTCTGCTGTTTGTGAATTGTCACTTTCACTAGTCTTCCTATATATTTAAATTCCTCTACTTGTTTTATTTGTCTGTGGTCTATAGTTATGTTGATGTTCTGTTTTTCTTTTGTGATATTCATGATTTCTGTTTTGTTGATGTTGATTTTCATGTTGTATTTTGTCCCTGTGTTGTCGAGTCTATTTAAGTGTTATTGTAAGTCTTCTATTTTTCCATGTATTTTAGTACATGCTATTTCTGTAATGGTAGAAATATTTTTGTTGATTAAATTTGCATAGAGACTGCTCTTTTTAGTTTCAACAACAAAAGGTTTTGTTGATGTGCTGAACTTGAACATAGGACCTGCATTTTATCTGCTATTTCTTATCAACTGAACATTTATCGCACTAATCTATTAAGGATCGCTGAAAAAAGGTTTGATTGCTTCAAGTGAGATTTAAACCAGACATATTTAACACAAGATACCCTTATTTCAGTGCTAGTGGCTATTAGATAATGTTATAAAAGATATAGTAGAACTCATTAAATGAAAGTAAATATTATAGGTAACTGACAGCACAATTTTGAGGCTATTAAAACTTATGTATAAATTGTTTGATAAAATTGTGAGTATACGATATTTTAGGTAATAATTTATGTGATTAGTTTCATCAAATGAGTTGATGTCATTTTGTTGTCTTGCAAATAATGTTTAGAACATTCAACAGCTTGTATGCTGCACACTATTTGCTCAACCTACGATGACTTGACAGACAAGTATGTTGTTGACCTTGGCGTAGGGTGTGGTGTTTTGAGTATAGGAGCTACAATGTTGGGTGCCCGGTAAGCAATTTTATTGTCATTATGACATTGCAATAATGTACACCTGAATGATTATGTTAGAGAACAATATAGTGTTGAGGGTTTGTTTGTTTATTTTTAGGATCATCATCACTGCACACTGGGTGAATCCATAAATGCTCTGATATCCTCCTCGAGAAAATCAGAGGAGAATTCTGGTCCACATGCACGAAATCTGTAGCACGGCCAGGGATCCAAGGTGTAGGTACGCCTCTGCTGACAATTTTAGTCTCTGGCAGCAGCAGTTTTTGTGACCTGCTCTTTTTAATTTTAACTGCCAAGGGTTCTTTAACACATGCAAGTGCGTACGGGACCTACTGATTATTGCCCTTATTCAAGAGGGCTAGACAATGGATCTCACTACACAAGAGATCAGGGAATGGTGAGAAGAAAACCATGGATTGGAAAAATCACCATCGCTTCTAATGGGCTTTGAACCCAAGTCTTTTCTGTCCAGAGGCCAGCATTGTACCTCTAGACCATTAAGCCATCAACTATGAGTCACTGGCTGCCCCCTGCTCTCTTGTTGTCAGACACCCTGCCTCTGTTTCAACCAATTGAAAAAAAAAAGTCTTAACAAGCAGGTTTTTCACCCGTACGTGCTCAGCCGCCTATTCAGCACTATTCGGAGATTCTATGTAGTGCTGCCTCAAGCATCATGAGTGAAGCACCATTCCTCACCTTCCCAGAGCATGAACCCTGGCACCCATTTCTGCCAGCGGCTGGGTCAACTGAAGGGGTATCTTTTTTTTCCAACCATGAGTACAATTCACACTGCTTCTAATGGGAATTGAACACAGGTTATCCGAAAGGCGGTATCTAGTAGGCAAGCATATCATTCCTAATGAACAGGGAATGAACTATTTTGATTATATTCATTGTTTGGCCCAAAACAGATATGATGAACATAGTTTACTCATATTTAATTTATTCCTTTGCGACAGCATCTGGAATGAAAGTGGTAAATGAGTCATACCTGATTGTTTGCATCACTGGCAACACCTGATCAAGATCCCACTCCACCTGCCAGCAGTAGCTCTAGTAACAGACTAACCAAGCTGGTTATGCAGTAAGGTTATTATTATCATTGATTATGTAGTTATCAAGTAAGGATTGAAAGGAAAGACAACTTGGTACCAAGATATGTCATGCTGAAGTCAGGTGTGTCGCAGATATCTCAGCTTGATGTAAATCACAACACATTTCATCTATCTGTCTACTGTCCTTTCGAGCCAAAGATAGCACATAAGGTAGAAATTCTAGTTCTTCATATCTAACAGTCTTTGCTGTTTAATGTCAAACTTAACACAGGACCCACATTGTATCTCATACACACATCTCTGTTCTTGGCGAGTCTCTCAACCTTGGCAAGGGAGTTTATGCCTGCTGTTGTTGTCTCTTGCATCAGTATACAGTACATCTACTAACTTAATGTCTTTTTAAAGGCTGCCATTGAAGAGGTGTAGTTGTTGAGTCAATGTAGTAGAAGATGACTCCAGCGGTTATTTTAATTCTTTATTTATCTAACAAAAATAAAACAATCTACAGTTGAGAAACAGATAATCAAATCAATCATAGGACCACAAGCCCCAAATCAGGATGCCTTTCATAATATGAATAGATATGAATAAGTTATCCATAGTCACATGTATACAAAATTCAAGATCAGCACCTCAACTACTTGTACATGTGGACAGGCCTCCCAGACTGTTGAATACATACTTCAAGACTGCACTGAATATAGTAGACTGAGGAAAATCCATTGGCCCATAGATACAACACTGCAGACAAAACTATATGGGCCACTGCAAGAATTACAAAAGACAGTAACATTTATACAGGAAACGACATTGCAGATATAGACAATACTTCAGGCGAACGAAAGATAGATAGATAGAGATCTACAGTTGCTAACAAATGTATCATTTTAGCTGTTTAAACTCGTCATCAGGTATATTTTAGGTGTGGACATTGATGAAGATGCTCTAGATATTTGCTCAAACAACCTGAATGATTTTGAAATAAACACAGTAGATCTGCTAGCTGCTGATGTCAGGCAGCTGTTGAGTCCAGAGAATTTGCACCTGCATAAAAAGTTTGATACTGCTCTGATGAATCCTCCATTTGGTACAAAGCACAATCAAGGTATTGCATGTTTTATATATAATATTTATCAAAGTCATTGCAGATATTTTTCTTCTGTGTTCACCTGTCAACTGCTTCTTTTTATTGTCCATATTTTTAGCTCATCATCATTATCAGGTACCATACCTGCTGGCATAGATAACCATGTCTCTCCACAACTTTCAATCGCGACAGCTATTTATCATTTCTGTTGTTGACCTTCTGCCAGGCCATTCTCTTAAGCAGTCTGGTATTTTTTCTCTTTGCTTCCCTCTATCTCTTCGTCCCTCAACTTTCCCAGTTGTCACAATATATTCCAGCTGTTCTCTTCTCATGACATGGCCAAAAAATAATGATTGTTTCTTCCTAATATTGGAAATTAGCTCTCGCTCTGCTTTGGCCTCTTTCAGAACGTTTTCATTACTCTTCTTTGTTGTCCATGGTATTTTCAACATTTTTCTGTAAAACCACATTTCTACAGCCTCCAGTGATTTTCTTGTCAATTGTCCTATTGTCCATGATTCATATCCATGTTAAGACTGTACATAACATTTAAGAACTCTTTTTCTTGTTTCTATTGTCAAAAATGGATTGCACAGTATCTTCCTCATTTTTTGGAAAGCTGCTTTTGCCTGAGCCATTCTTCATCTCACTTCTGTTGTGCATCTGCCATCTGAGGTTAACATTTTCCCAGATATTTAAATTCATCTTTACCTGTTGTAATATTGTTCCACTTGTCTTTATTGTGCAATGCAGTGATGTCTTTTTTTTTTGTTGCTACCATTACTTCTGTCTTTTTGCTATTAAGGCTATTTTTAGCTCAAGGATGTTAAATGGGTATGGAAACACTTTGTTATCATTTACAGCAAGCTGCAATATTTTGCATCTTTGAGCCCAACACATCTGACTGTAGTTTGTCATTATTTTCTTATTCTGGATTGCCTTCCTTCTTTGGTCTTAAACTACTCGACCAAACTGGTTAGCCTAGACCTACCAAGAAGAGATGGAATAGGATCTAGATCTGAATTAATAATCCTAATGAAAGCAGTCAGCTATGAGTCACTTACCACTTCCAGCCCATGTGCTGTTGCATGTCTCTTTGCAAAAATGATCTCTTATTTATGTACTGGTGATCACAACTAAAGATTTTGTCCTTATATACTTGTCCTTCTGAAATGTGTTGTTACATCTATATCTTAACCAAGAATATAACTTTAATGCATAATGGACTAGAGTTTTTGAAGGTTAGAGAACAAGCTGCCCATTTAACAAGCTAAGAAATGTTTTTTATTTGATGTTTATGTTTTATTTTATGTCATTTGTCTGTCAAGTATAAGGCCTCGGTCTTTTTTATCTTTAACCTTTAATGTACTAATTAGATATGGAAATATTTTATCTTTGCTGTACATATTAATGCAACTAGAATATGCTTTTATTTTGTTTAATTGTGAGATCTGTTTTTGAAGTAATAATTCTCAAAAGTTGTCTGAAGCTAATTTATCAGAATTAATAAGAAGAGAGGATTGGGGTTGGGCTATCATTTAATAGGATTAAAGAAGAATAACTGTCTCTTATTAGTTTATTATGCTTATTTATATTATGATAAAAAATCCTCTTTACTCTTTCAGTACGTTTCGCCATGCTGATTTCTGCCGCTTGCTTTTCACCACATAGTGCGCCACTCTCAATCTGATTAGTGTGAACCGTCATCAAACCATATTCTTTTTACATGTCTTGTATCATCTTGGTATTGGTGAAATATAATACTTTGCTCAATTATCTAAAAATTCATATGTAATATGTTATATAAATATGAAGATTGGTTCTTAAAACCATGAAAAATTTTATCTCGGAAATCTCTTCCGTTGCATCTGTAAAAAAAATGCTTCTGTACGGAAAAAGTTAATGGTCTGCAATATTAGGACAAGGCTAATTTTTTGAGAATGTGTATGCTTCTTGCTCATGACTAGATTACTGATAATAGTGATTCTGTTTAACAGGAATAGATGTTGAGTTCCTGAAAGCTGCTCTGCTGTTGTCAAGGAATGCTGTGTATTCACTTCACAAAACATCAACAAGAGAAGTAAATATGATTTTTTATTACTTTTCTAAGTTATGATTCTAAAAATGTTCCCTCTGCACCTTCAGACATATGGGGAGTATGACATTAGTGCCCGTATTTTCCTATGACTAATGGCACAATTTCAAGTGATTAGATCGGTTTTATGCCAGGAAAGTTTGTGGCACTCCTTTTTAGAGGTTGGGTGAACCCAGCAGCCTTGTTGATCTGGAAAAAAGTTACCACAACTGGGAATTGAACATTAGCTCTTCTAAATATACTGAACACTCTAGCCACTCAAGCACCAAAGCTCAAATTACGACTCTACATCTAGAAATATTACTTCTTTGCACACACAATTAATGAGAACCTTCATCACTATTGAAGGATATATACTAACAGATGTCACAGACTTGTCCATGTTTCTCTGTAGTAACATAATTTGTAGGTTATGTAAAAACTGTCCCATATCAAGCAATTTCATTTGAAGTGCTTTAATCTTTCAGTGCTGAACCACACCATTTGGAACTAAATGGGTCAAGTGCTCTTATTATAAATTGCTCTTTATCTGTCTTCAAACAATTTCTCTAGAAGTAATCTTATCAGTGAAGCTTATCTTGTAACTTCAACAACAAAAATATAATTAATTATCTCTCTCTCTCTCTCTCTCTCTGTGTGTGTGCGTGCGCATATGTGTTTATATATATATATATATATATATGTAGGGCAAGTGTTAACATATGGATGTGAATCATGGATAATAGGACAACAGACCAGAAAGTCACTGGAAGCTGTAGAAATGTGGTTTTACAGAAGAATGTTGAGGATAACGTGGACAGCTAAGAAGAGTAATGAAAACATTCTGAAGGAGACCAAAACAAAAAGCGAGCTAATTTCCAATATTAGAAAAAAACAATCATATTTTTTTTTGCCATGTAATGAGAAGGGAACAGCTGGAATATATTGTGACTACTGGAAAATTTAGGGACAAAGAGATAGAGAGATGCAAAGAGAAAAGATACCAGACAGCTTAAAAGAATGGCGTGGCAAAAAGTCAATAACAGAAATGATAAATAACTGTCAAGATCAAAAGTTGTGGGGAGACATGATCACCTACACCAGCAGGCACGGTACTTGATGATTTTATATAAATCATGCAGTGCTCTTAATGTCCCAATGTCTCAATGATTAGAGTAAATTAATGTTGAATGTTCTACTAGCAGAAAATCCTAAAGACCTACAACAATTGCTTAATGTGATAAACATAACAAGCAAAAAATATGGACTAGAAATGAATATCAAAAAGACTAAAACTATGATCATAAACAAAGAAAATTCTCAAGACCTACAATTAAATATCACAGTTCAGGGAATACATCTGGAGACAGTCCAGAGTTACAACTACCTGGGACATACTATATATAACCAATGATGGAAAATGCAAAACTGAAATAAACAAAAGAATAGGTATGGCAAAAAGTAATTTTAATGCCATGAAAAATATACTAACAACAAAACAAATATCAACAGGGTTGAAACTAAGAAGGGCAAAATGTTACATCTTCTCAATATTCCTGTATGGTGCAGAAACATGGACATTAGACAAAAAAACAGAACAGAAAATTGAAGCCTTTGAAATGTGGATTTATAGAAGAATATGTAGAATTGGATGGAAACAAAAGATAACAAACGATAAAGTTTTAAAACAACTGAAAATAAAAAGAGAACTACTAAATACAATTAAGACAAGACAAATGAAATTTTTGGGGCATGTTAAAAGACACAACAGCCTACTAAAAGTAATATTGGAAGGAAAAATACAAGGTAAAAGAGGCAGACCAAGACTAACATGGACGAGTAACATCAAAAGATGGTCAAGTCAATCTATGACAGCCTGCACCATCAAAGCAAGAAACAGAGTAGAATGGCGATCCATGGTAGCCAACCTTCGTTGCGGAGAAGGCACATCATGATGATGAATGTTGAATATGTTTTTTTTTAATTGGGGGGGGGGGGGGAGAGAAAATAATCTGGTATGTTTCAGTTTAAATACTTTATTGAAAATTATCATTTTATTTTTAAAGGTATTGAAAATTGTTGACTTTGAGATCTATCATCAATTTTCTACTATTTCAACAATTCTTCTTCTTCATATCTTTTTACCTTTCGAGCCGTAGCCGGCCCATAGGGCGTAGACCAAAATACACCTTCTCCTATCTGAATTTTTGTTCTAGCAGTTTTCTTTTAAAGATATTTTATCAAATCTCGCCATCTGTCTCTGTTCTGTGCAAGCAGCTCTATCTCATTGAGGGAGCCGAGATATATAATTATAATTTCAACAATTACCAAACTAATAATCAAAATTGACAAAAAAGTGTGATTGGAAGTGGCGAGATTGTCAATTTGATTCAGAAATTGAAATTCTATTTTCTTAGCACTTGACAAATACCTTAAGTCAGTGCCTTTTTTCTGAGGAAAATATCCTCTTATATTCCTCGTCTCTAGATTGCTTTTTGATTGGCGCATCAACTGCAGAATAACGAGCAACATTCATCATGATTGCTAGAGTTGAAATTAAATTTTATATATACAGTCGAACCTGGTCTTAGGACCACCTGTTTAAAGCGTTTCCCTGGTTATAGGACCGGGTCTACAATTTCCCCGAGTTTTTTACTATATGCTAACACTGATTACGGCGCTCACCGTATGACGCGACCAGAGACCAGGCTAATTAACCGCCGCCAATGTTATTTATCCCGCTTACGACACGCGGGTAAGTCCTTCTCCGTCTCGCTGGGAGCCATAAACGATCGACACAGGTGTCTACAGGTGTCAGTTTTCCCGTATTTAGTGAGTCCCAGATTACAGTGGGACGTGTTACGTTTATCAGTCAATACTGGTGTGAGAAACACGGCAGACACAGATCTATGATTCGTGAAGTGACATCACTTCGCGGTTCCGTCTAGACCAGAGTAGACCATTGCGTGGCCCGTATAAATTACAGGAATTAACTAAAGAATTAGTCATTGCCCGCTTAGAGTGTATTCACGTACATGTACAGTATCTCAGTGAATTATTTTTGTGGATTTTAAAAGTGTTACGCACAATATAGGAAATGGCCAGTAGTGTCAAAAGTGTAAAACCAAAAGCATTAACGCTGGAAGAACGAATATCAGTGATTCGACAAAATATTTTTGTGTGTTTAACTATCGTGTTTTATGAAAAGTGTCCAACCAGTGGCTATTGTAGTCCGACATGTGCACTATGTTCTACTCATGGATTACGCTGATTTGCAGGTTAGTTTTCATAGTGCTTAGGATAAAATTTTTTTTATCGCTCTATTTATTATGTGAAACCTGTGAGGCAGGACCACCTGTCCTATGGGACCAGTTTTTGAAAGTCCCGTGAATGGTCGCCTTAGACAGGTTTGACTGTATTATTAAAGTGCTTTTTTTATGGAAAAATAAATGCTGTTGCTAGCCGAAAAGATTTTACAACTTCTACACTTTCAACACATTCTCTGATATACCCTCATCATATCTAAATCGCTTCTTGTTTTTGATATCAACTGCAGAATGATGATCCCTGGGTAGTCTTTAATTAACATATTTGCTAGTAGTGAATTTGATAAGCTCATGACCTAGATGAAGTTACTATAGGTTCATCTGACAGAAACTCCTTTCACATTCATATGTCCAAAGTGTGCTTTAGAGGAAGTAGTATGTCTGGGAATTTATTTTCTTGAAGATATTCACGAAAACCATGAACTGCTTCTCTTTCATTTAAGCAAAATTTGCTTGCTAACTTTCTAATTTCAGCTTCATCGAGAGAGTATATTTTTACTTTCAATAAATTGGAACTTTAATATTTATAAAAGTGCCGGTGCTTCGTAAAGCCAAAAAAAAGGACTGTCTTTAGTAATCTTTAATGTGATGCCAATACCACAAGATTTCAGTGCGTGTCCAATCCTGTTTTAGTTTCTTCTATCTCTATTACAGTATCACAACAGCACTTTGACTGCAATTAACAGTGTTATAACAGTAGTTAGAATAGATAAATAAAGCACCGGGATAGATAAGATACCAGTAGAAATGATAACAGGAGAAACAGGAGTGACATGGCTGCACAGAATATTCAATGCAGTATGACACCAACAAAAACCCCCAGAAGACTGGCAACAGGTGATCATCATACCAATATGGAAAAAGAAAGGTAGCAAAAGAGAAGCAAACAATATAAAAGTATATCTCTTCTCAGCCATGTAGGAAAGTTATTCACCAAAATTGTGGGAAAGGGGCTGAGGCCAATAATAGAACTACAGTTAAGTTATTCTCAAATGGGGTTCCGAAAAAACAGAGGATGTACTGACGCTCTATTCACCTTAAAATAGCTTGCAGAAAAAAAACAGAACACAATCAAAATATGTACATAGCTTTCATTGACCAGGAAAAAGCATTTGACAGAGTAAATAGATAACAACTGTAGGAGATACTAACAACATACGGAGTAAGCCAACATCTAACCAGTCCTAATTAAAAGTCTCTACATCAACAGCAGCTGCACAGTCAGAACAGCAGAAGGCTACACAGACTACTTCATAGTCAGATCAGGTGTAAGACAGGGGTGCATACTATCCCCCCTACTGTTTATTACACACGTAGACTGTATATGCAAGTTAGCCAACCAATCAAATACAGAGGAGATCAAGAGGCTTTTATTTGCAGATGATCAGGCTCCAATGCTCGAAAAAATAGAAGACCTACAAGAACACTTAAATAAACTCAACAGCACATGCACAAAATACAGCATGAAAATCAACAAAACAGAAGTCACAAAAGAGAAACAAAACATCAACATAACTATAGAAAGCAAACTAAAACAAGTAGAGAAATTCAAATACCTAGGAAGTTTGGTGACAAATGACAATTCACAAACAGCAGAGATAGACTCAAGATGGATCAAAGCTTGCCAAATCATTGGACAGTTATCACCACTATTGTCCAACAAGGAAATAACTCTAGAGGCAAAACAGGTACTTACAATGCAATCTTCATCTCAACATGCTACCAATGCTAGACATGGACCCTATGTGCAAGAACAATAAGAAAAATAACTTCTACTGAGATGTAATGTGTCAGACTAATGTCAGGAAACAGTCTGAGAGATAAGATCAGAAATGAAGAACTGGGGAAAAAAACTAGGAGTAACCCCCGCCATAGAACACATACAACAGATAAAATGGTTTGGCCACCTGACAAGGCAGAGTGATCAAAACACAATACAACAAGTCCTCAATAAACGTTGTGAGAACACCAGACCCAAGGGTAGACCATGAAAATGATGGATCGATGGAATATTAGAAGCATTAGGAAATATAACAGCAGCAGAGGTGAACAGAAGAGCAAAAGACTGCAAATTATATCTCCCCTCGACGCTGAAAGGCAGATGAGGAAGGGAAGAAAAAGATAACAGTAATTTTTGTATTCTATTTTTCAGCATATTTTGAAAAAAGCAGCAGATTGGGGAGTTGATGCCAAGGTTGTTGCTGAACTACGTTTTGATTTGGCCAACACACTCAAGTTTCACAAAAAGACAGCAGTTGACATTGAAGTTGATTTCATCAGATTTTCACATAAAGCAGCGGGACATAATTTGTGACAAAACTTGATGGCTGTTTTTATTTTTTATTAAAATTTGACTGTTTTTATATTTAAATGCATGAGTGAGATGTGTCATTTCTATTTAGTTTATTTGTGGTTGATTGTTTGCTTATTGAATTTCCTTAACCCTAGATTATTACAACACCTATCTGTGAGTGACGTTTTCATGACGCCTTCTAAAAAGGTACAAACACTAAATGTTTACATTTGGATTTCCAAAAGTAATATTTTCTTTGAACTTTTGCTACACAACAATGTGTTTACACTAGGAGAGACACAGGAATCAGATGCGATAATCATTTCCTGACTTCTGTTCGATTTATGACCTGATATTCAACCACATGGCGCCATGGCTACTTGAGGTGTTACGTTGTCTATACACACGTTGGCCATCAGTCATTCATTCAAGCCATGTTTTCAGCTTCCTTTTAGCATCATTCACTGCCCATTCCTTGTTACAAAGGTTTGTTTGATGCCTCACCAACAACCGAAGAGCTTTTTCTCCCATCATGAGGCAAAAAGAAAAAGAGAAAAAAATTTCATGAAAATTGGTGAAATTTATTTTTGAAAAAGCAGTTGTGTTCTTACAATAGATTCATAATTTTTAAGAAACACACGTGGTGCTGGAACAAAAACATCCAACATCAAAGGAAATAAATCCAACACTCAGGGGTCACCAGAAGTCATAATTTAGAAGGTATAAGAAGGGTGGAAATGTTTGCACCTGGCAAACTATTGAATTCCAAGAATTTGTATATAGAGTTTATACATTTTACGAATGTGTCGTAATATAGGGTTATGGTACTTAAACCTTGGTTGACATAAAACCATTTAGCCCACATGTCAAGTTGATATCTATATGCTATGAGCAGCTTTGACCCTTTTCAATATTGAGCTTGTACAAGCAATTGTGTGGTAGTGGGGAATTGACTGGATTGAAGCACACCTTGGACTCCACAATCACATTGAGGAGATTCTTTGGGAAGAGAGGTGGAGATGGTTTTTCTAATATAGGAATAATATAGTTGCTATTTTAGACTTTTTCCATTCGCTCTTTAAATCCATTCTCTTCTCTGATAATGATTGCCTATACCAAAGTCTCCCTTTGTTTCTCTGAATTATGCTTCTTTATAAAGGTAAAGTACAAGACTTGAATCAGCGTCTTAACACGTGAGTTTTCACCCATATGTGCTCGGCCACCTATCCAGAAATGTTTGGAGATTTCTGTATAGTGTACCTTCAGGCATCGAAACTCACGATGTGAGACAGCATTCCTTACCTTCCCAGAGTGCTACCCTGGTACCATTTCTGCCAGCGGCTGGGTCGGGTATTTTTTTTTTCCAACCACAAGTACAATTCACACTGCTTCCAGTGGGAATCGAACACATCTTGTTCAAACATCTGTTGCCCATTCGGGTGGTTTTCCCAATTCTAAGCTACCGAGGCCCCTTATTCTTCTTTATGTTTCTATCATGTTTTGTGCTGCTTTCCTAACTCTTCTTGCAGAGCAGATAAAACTTTTGATAGTCAGTCCTTAGATATCTCTTTATGGTTGTGCTTTCTCTTGATCAGGTCACAAGCACACTACTTTAGGTTGTAATAAAGATAGGCTTACTTCATATCTTTGAGTTAATCTTTTTCTTAAGAACCATTTAAATGCAATATTTTTGAATGTGCTAAAATCATGAATGGTTGTTAAATTATTATTCATCAAAATCTACATCGGACAATAATTTATTTAACATTTCAGACAAGCTTTTTTGGAATATAAAAGAGTTTGATATATAGAAAAAGCAATAAATGTTACAGTTTGAAGTGAGTCATCATAGCAGACAAACATCCATATGTAAAGGAATTTAAGGCAAACTCCAGAACAGTTTTCATACATTTAATGTCAATCTCTAAAATATCTTCAAGAGTTCCTCCTTGCTAGATTCATCTCTCGACTTTTGACAGTCCAGCTCTTAATTTGATGAATCTTATATAAGTACTTCTGCAACCTTAGGTTCTATAACTGGATGTCTATAATCTGGCTGTTGTTTTTCTACTTCCTATAACTGGCTCAGTTCCTCTAACGACACTCACTGTTCTGAACTCTGCACTGTCTATCAACTGTCTTTGGGCTTTACTCTGTGCTGACTGTATCTATATCTTACTCTATTGCATATCTCTTGACTGTCTCTCTCATCGCTAATGTTCTCTGGGTCTCCTCTAACAGAACTGGGCTCTTGCACCTCTGCCGTCTCTCTCGTTTCCTCTCTCTGTCCTAACTAACTATTGAAGTCCCAGCTTTGCCATATATAGCCGGCTTGTCTCTTTGTCACTTCCCTTCCCAGGTAAAAGTCAGTTTTTCCCACGAAAATGAGGAATCTGAACGTCACAACATCTGTCGACTTCTAGTCACAGTTTAAAATTTTGACATTCTAACAATAGCCTCTTCCCACCATTAACGATTAGCCCTAAACAAATTCTGCTGACTACTCATTCTTTATGTAACCAGATATCTCTTGTCTGTCCTAGTTAACTCTAGCTCATTTGGCTTGGCACTGAACAGTCAATTATTTCTGCAAACTATCATCGTGTGTCTTTTTAACTACTGAATACTAACCTGTGCTTTCTCTGTATTAATAAATATTGCTATTTTTGTCTATATATATTCCTAGTCTACTACTAAATATGAAACGACACGATATATGCTGCCACATAGACCACATTGTGTGTGTATTGTATTGGATGTTTTGAAGATCTAGTAGTGAATGTTCCATGAAATGTGTATGTGCTAATTAGCTGGATAATTAAATTAATAAATATGTTCGGACATAATTATGTTTTTTCTAATATAGGTCCTTTGTTCACGATTTTGGACATAATTATGTTTTTTTTTAATATTGGTCCTTTGTTGACCATATTAATCCTAGCTTTGTTCATGATGTGGTGTTAGTTTTATTTTGTTACTTTGTTGAGCTGGTAATAAGTAATAGGAAATTCTTTATACAGAGCTTTGCACAGTAGGCAATATGATCATCAGAAAAACACCTGTCGAGCAAGTATTTCGGCCCGTTAGCTTCTTGACACTCCTATGGAGGTGGGTCTGCCTGGGTCATGACTCCCAGATGTCGACCTCCTGCTGCATTGAACTCTAAAGCTTAAAATATATATTCGGCACAAAATAACTACACTTACTCTAC
Organism: Megaustenia siamemsis; assembly: GCA_032433765.1. Taxonomy (NCBI): domain Eukaryota; kingdom Metazoa; phylum Mollusca; class Gastropoda; order Stylommatophora; family Ariophantidae; genus Megaustenia; species Megaustenia siamemsis. The sequence continues at coordinate 141,300,076 of JAVIAB010000051.1, read as the reverse complement.
GCAACACTTCTCTACGGACTCGAATCTATTTCTATACCTGGTTTTATACTTACTTGTCTTAGCTTTAACCCATCACATTGATGTCATCTTCATGGTAACAGCAGTCTAAAATGACTTGTATTTATAACTGCCTTTTTATAGACTTGTGTACACGCTGCTTTTTGTCATTGCATAATTCAGCACACAGAAGTGGATCAGAAATTGATAGAAGGTGATAAAAACAGGTCAGGCTGGGAGCTTCATTCCTTTGAACTGTCTGTATTGCAAACATCGGGTGTGGCTCACCTACGGCGGATGATGTCATTTCTTATCATCCACACTTTGAATATTCAAGGATGAAACTGTCACTATGTTGTTGACTTACATGGGAGTCGGGAGTGGCCGATGTGTAAAATAGTCACCGAATCATCTGATTATTCTGAGATTGTTGATATGTCTAAGTTTCACCAGAGCCAGCGTGATGCTCTTTCAGCTGACTTAACAATAGCCTTCATTGCTCTTGTTCGCATTCCCCCCCTTAATTCCTAGCCTCTTTAATAGCTCGTAAAGGGACGGGGTCGTGAGTCCTCTGGCACTGGTTTCCACAGCGACCACGCTAACCTGGAACTCCTGCTGTCTCAGCTCAGTGGCGAGATCCTTGTATTTGGGTAGTGTAATATATATGCTGTTCCTTTATCCTGGATTCAAATGGCACTGTGAGCTCTAATCTATGATTATGTGGGTTATATGTGATGGCAGATGTGTAAAGTACAATGTCCAGATGCATTTTAGATCTCTTGGTGCACTCTGGATACTTCCTTCATCCTGGGAGGTCAACAGCCATCTCCCGGTCATTTGCTCTGTCCAGGATCGTTGAGTCGTTCCAGTTGTTTTGCTTCAGGGGTGCAGCCTGTTCAGCTCTAAAAAAAATAGGTATTTGTTGTAGCTGGTCGAACCTTAGTGTTGGCCTTCATTTGTGCCCCATCCATGATGGCAGCCAGTTCATACAGCACTTTGCTGTGTCACCATGTGTACCACCCTTGGCCTAGCACTGCTTGCCTGAGGGAAGAACATGCTCTATCGTCTGTCTTCCACTGCTGAGAGGACATCGATTGTCATACGTCTTTTCCCACTTCTTGGGGTTGCAGACTGATGGTAGAAGGTCGTACATAGGTCTGATTATGTAGCTGAGCTGCAGTGGTACCGTATGTCATTTCATGTTAGCATCCTCTGCAAGTTCTCATCCTATGTGGTCCATTAGCCATGCTGCACTTGTTGTACTGCCTTTTGCACACGTTTGTTCTCCTCTGCGTCTCTGATCTCCTAAACTACCTCATGTCCCTATGTTGTCTGTCTGATGCTTTTGGCCACCTTTGGATGTCTCCATGACCAAATCCACACCTGTTGGTCTGTGTGTAACCCACCATTTTCTTCAGTTTTGATACTTTTGCGTGCTTCGTTTATATCTGCTATTTCTGACCAGTCTTCAATGTGGGTTCCACTGTCTAGACTGCTTTGTCTGCTGTGCTTTGTAGCATAACTGTCAGTCTGGCCATTCTGGCCTTGTATTCTTCTAGCACTGACTTGAACAGCTTAGCTTTCTTGCAGTACAGTGCAACATACATCAGTCCTAGTGGTACTCCCAGCCATTTTTACGTTTATTTGATAATCTTGCTTTTCATCGCTTCCACCGTACTTGAGCTTATTTCATATATCAGAAGAGGCCATAGCAGTTTAAATATCAATATGAACTGGAGGCACCAGATTTTGAATTTTCCTAAAAGTCTGCTCCTGTCGATGATCTGTAGCCCTTGGTCTGCATCTCTTTTACTCTCTGGGTGGCCTTTGTGTCCTTCAATGAGGCAGCATACACTCTGCCTAAACTCTTTATTGACTCCTCATGGATGGTTGAGATCCTCTGGTTCACTACATTGAATGTGACTTCCTTGGACTTCCCTCATCTGATGGGGAGGCTCCGTGACTTCCTTGGTTTGAAGCTCATTTGGCACCATGCGATGAGCTCATCTAGGCGTTCAAGCATCCTCCGTGGGTATGGCTCTCCTCTGATGCTAGAACTGTGGTGTCATTCATGAATGCTCTAAATGGTGGCATGTCCATCTCCAAAATTCTCATTTTTATTTTTCCTTGTTCTCTAAAAGTGAGTGACAAAATGGATTGGTGCTAGTTTTCCAATCAGGAGCACATGGTTCAGTTCATCAGGGTTAAAACTGATTTTACCATCATGGGTGAAATATTAGGTGACAGCAATGGAGTTAGGTCGAGTCTTTTGTTCTTCAGCCCTTCACCACTCCTTTCCCCAAACAAACTTAAGAAAATTTGACTTGTTTGGGTTTAATCTTCATCTTTTGAGCTGTTGAAAACATTCAGAGACCTGTCTTTAGTGTCTGTCAATCAGATCTTTGGTGACTCTTCTAACCCATGAAGTAAACTTTCAGAATTCAATATTTTATACCTGCAAAAATATTGTTCAGTATTATCAACCTTTTACTAATGCTTGAAGTTTTGAATGCATTTATTCTTTGTTTTAAAGAACATTTATCATATTGGGTTGTAGTTTGCAGCATGGAATATCTGCCATCATTTCCGTTCTGCATAAGCTGAACAAGATATAAGGATTTTTTTCCCTGGCTAACAATAATGATGATGTATTGGTCCAAGGACAAGAAGAAAACATTTAAACGTGTTGCTTACGACCATATGTAATGAAGAAAAAAATTCTAACATTCAATGAGAGGCAAAAACAATGATTGTTACCATTTTGTCACTTAGCAACTGATATAAGAATGGGGAAAATATATTTTAAAGAAGGAAAAAGGGGTATGTTAACAGCTTTACACAGGTGAGAAACAGAGCAAAAGTAGAACGACATTTCGGTCAAGAAGGCTTTCAGCCGAAACAACAAACAACACAAAAATATATATGGATATACACAGAAATCTAACCACATGGCAATAATATGCAAGACTCACAAAAAAGGAAAATAACTCACTTTCCTGTGGTCCTAGCTTTGTCAGGCACCCACTGGACTGAAATTTATGTGGCCGGTTGACAGGACAGGATACAGGTGTGAAATACAGTGAAAAGGAAGGGTTTTAAAAATATGTGGAGGTGGGTACAAGATTCCAGACTCTACTATTACTGGAAACGTTTATATGAGTTGATTCCCAATAAATTAATCCACATGGAAAATGTTTTTATGTACTCAAGTGAACATATAAATTTGTATATATGTGCAACTTTTGGTATTGCACACCTTTCCACATGGATTGTACGTATGTGTTTGCGCACATAGGTTCAGTGTCCACACCTATAGTTGCAGGTATACACAGAACTGGGTACATAACAAATTGTTCATGTGGATTGTACACATACATTTGTGCACATCTGTTCAGTGTATGTTATATCTGTTCAGTAAAGCTTTTTATGTAAAATAAAACAGAGGCTAAACAATAAACAAACTTTGGCCGTTGAAAGGTAATATTATAATACATACTGACATAAAAAAAACGTGGATCCTGGACAGCAGAAGATTCTTTGATCTTGCTGGAATCACAGACAACAGTTGGTAAAAGAATGTTGAGAGCACCATGTGCAGCTAAAGAAAGAACAATGAAGAATTAAAAAAAAAAAATATCAAACAAAAAAACAGAGCCCATGGCTAACATCAGAAGAAAACAATCTTGATTGTTTAGGTTATATAATGAGAAAGTAGTTTTGGTGGCTGAGTCGTTAGTTTGCTCTGTACCTGATCAGAAGGCTTCAATTACCCCAAAATTTTTTTTTTTTTTTTTAATCGACAAGGCCCCAGGGTTCACCACACAAACTAAAAAGTGGGTACTTTTTTTTAGAAGTAAGTGCAACCTGAGAGCCACGATAGCTCAGTGGTTAGTGAACTGGACTATAAAGGACATGAGGTCAGGTTCCTGATCGACGGCTTCCAGGTTCACACGGCCCATGTATACTAGATTTGTTAGTTTAATGTTAGTTGTTTTTTTTAAATATAATTCGATGAGATGTTAATTTGGATGATTCCACTGGCACAATAACTGAATAGATGGACCAGGGGAAAAACAGGGAGAGAACTTTTTTAATACATGTCGAAGTAAACCCTCTACGACAACATTAACAACCTAAAAAAGAAGAAACCAAACCACCATCTTCAGACTAGGAACTGATAATATACCATAGAAAAATCACATCAATAAAATACAACTATAGCATACTCCAACATGTCCACTCTGTGAACAACCACAAGAAAATGTAAAACGTCACCTTTTTGACTGCCCAAAGCTCACTGACATCAGAACAACTCTACTTTCTCAAAGATATGATCAATGGATCTCCTTGTACGCAACTACAAGGGAACTCTGAAATGCCTGCAGACAGCATTTTATAGTATTGGCCGAAAGGCGTCAGCTTGCATGCTTCTGGAACCGTAACATCACTAACACTCTATTTTCCCAACAGCTTCCACATAATGAAGTTTGATGATGGAAATAACTTTCACTTTTATATGCAAACTTATCAAACTAGAGTACTGTACTGGTGTTGTGTTGTGTATATAATATATGTATACATGGCTTTTGGCAACTTTACAGACCGCAAGCAAGCATGATAAGTCAGTAGTTTGGTAAAATATTAGTGGCTTGTGATGGATGCTATATTGTTGAACAACTTCTCTCATGGCTGAATCTGCCAATATTTTATAAACAAATCTGACCACAGGATGAACAAGATGTATTTGTCATGCCTGGCCTCGTCTTCTTTCTCCTGCGCCTTTTGTCTTCTGAATTTGATATCAGCACTGCCTCGAAGTGTTGCTGTTCAGTTTGTTACTTTTGTTCTCCATGTGTTTGATCTCAGTGCTGGTCTTACCTTTGGCCTCTTTCCGTCTTTAAGTTCGCCATACAATATTTGTTTGGAAATATAAATGTTAGCCATTCTTTTTACATGATCCATCCACCTTAGCCTTCGATTCCTAAGTGTTGCTATGATGGATGGCAATTTGCCTAGTAAGACATTAGAGTTGGTTACTTTGTCCTGTTATTTGATGTTCATAATCTTTCTGAGGCAACACACGCGAAAGCTATTTAACCATTTCTCCTGCCCTGCATAGGTAGTCCAAGTTTCTAATCCGTATAGAAGTGTACTAAGCACACAACTTTGGTTAATTTTAATCTTCGTCTTGAGTGTTAGTTTGGTGTCGGCCCATTCACTGTCTGTTTATGAAATGTGGAAGCTGCCTTTTCGATTCAGAAATTGATTTCTTCTTCAAGGGAGATGGTGGTTGTAACAAAGAACCCAGGTAGGTGAACTTTCTCAAAGATCCAAGGGGTGTGTTATTTAATGATATAATTACAGGACTGACAAGTCTTCTGGATACTTATTCACAGGGAGACTAAATCACAAGATCTAGCTAGATTGTCAATCATTGACTACAGACGGACTCATCGTGAGCAACCAGTATTACGAATAGAAGCACCTTGGTTAGGTTCTCAATTATTTTCATCATCACCGAGTGCCATCTCCGCATCAAAGGTTGGCTACCATGAGGCGCCATTCTGCTCTGTCTCCCGTTTTGATAGTGCAAGTTGTCATAGACTGACTTGTCCATCTTTTGATGCTATCCATGTTAGTCTTGGTCTGCCACTGCCTCTTTTACCTTGTATTTTCCCTTCCAAGATTATTTTTAGTAAGCTGCTGTCTCTTTTCACATGCCTCAAATATCGCATTTGTCTTGTTTGAATTGTGTTTAGTAGTTCTCTTTTCATTTGTAGTTGTTTTAAGACTTCATCATTTATTTTATTTTCTTTCATCCAATTCTTTTCTGTTCTGTTTTCTTATCTAATGTCCATGTTTCTACACCATACAGGAATGTTGAAACGATATGACATTTTGTTATTCTTAGTTTTACCCCTGCTGTTATTTGTTATGATGTTAGTATATTTTTCATGGTTTTAAAATTACTTTATGCCATTCCTATTCTTTTGTTTATTTCAGCTTTACATCTTCCATCACTGGTTGTAGTATGCACAAGGTAGATAGCTCTGAACTGTCACCAGGTCTATTCCTTCAACTTTTATATCCACTTGTTGGTTTTGAGTATTTTCTTGGTTTATGGTAATAGTTTTAGTCTTTTTGATATTCATATCTAATCCATATTTTTTGCTTGTCATGTTTATTTCATGAAGTAATTGTTGTATATCTTCAGGATTTTCTGCTAGGAGTACAGTATCATCAACATATCTTAGGTTAGTGATTATCTTTCCATTAATGTTTAGGCCTGGCATCTCTGAGATGTTTTTAAAAATTTGCTCAGTGTATAGATTGAACAAGCTTGGCGATAGGATACATCCCTGTCTTACTCCTCTTTTTATATCAATGGGTGTAGAGTTCTCTTTGTTATATTTTATTATTGCTGTTTGCTCCCAGCATAAATTACATATTAGTCGTATGTCTGTATCGGCAGATTTATATTTTTTAGGCTGCATATATGTTGTTTTGGTGTATTCTAATCAAATCTTTGGTGTAGTTTATAAAGCAGGTATTTATCCAATTATTTTAACATATTATTTTACACACACACACACACACATAGATCTCAATGCTAAAGTAGGAAAGGAAAAAGTTGAGGAAATTGGTAATTATGGCTCAGGCGAGAGGAACGAAAGAGGTGATAAACTTATTGACTGAGCAAGAACACACAACATGATGATAGGAAATACCTGGTTTAAGCAACATCCAAGACGTTTATGGAGATGGAAAAGCCCAGGAGACAATGCGCATAATCAAATTGATTACATAATGATAAACAATAGGTTTAGAAACAGTCTGGTGTGTGTGAAAATTAGACCAGGGGCAGATTGCAATAGGGATCATGTACCAGTTGTGGGAAAGCTTAGAGTAAAATTAAAAGCAGCAAAACGAGCCTCAGTTAACATCAAGTAGGTACTCAAGTGTCATCAAGTTAAATTTAGATTTACTCAAGACAAGAAATTGCAAGACAAATATAACATCACAATTCAGAACCGGTACAATGCAATAAAGAAGATACAAGGCATTGATGAACAGTGGGAAATGCTAAAAGAAACAATGCAACAAACATCAAAAGAGTTCATACCACCAGTGAGGACAAATTAAACAGACTTCCGTTTCCCAGGATAGTGGATCCATGTCACGTTCACTCGATCGCTGCAGAAAGTGCATTCCGTGTCTGATTAATTTCGGTTCTCCATTGCACTTTTCTGCGTTATAGTCAAAATGATGGTCTACTTATTACATCTGCGCCGATAAAGCGAATTCGTGCGCCGGCAACAGTCCCTTTTTGACAAATCAAGTGTTGTGAATGCGACCTTCCACCGTCTAGACTTGTTCTGCGCTTTACGTCACATTGGTGCTGTTTATGACCATCGTTGCAATTGCTTTACGCAAGTTATTTACATGTTAGTCATTAATGGGAAATGCTTCGTCAGCCACAGATTATCTCTTTAGTGAATTTGCACCATGTTTTGTTCGTCGTAGGCTGCTTTCACTAGAGTAATCAGGAATCTAAAGGGGGCGAAATTGTTGTGTGTACGACATTGTTGTGTGCTACGTCATCGTAATGGTTCATCGTATATCCCTAGACAGGCCGTACGCTAATCTTACGGTCTGTTGTTTGATGTGCGACGGGGATAATCTGACGACTAACTGTGTATCTATATGTTCAGAATTGGAGTCAACAACGATGGCCTAACATCATCGAGCGCTATACATTTTTAAAAAATATGACGATCATCATTTTCAAGAGGACGTGAACTTCCAGTATATGATGGATAGGCGGCAGGAACCATTGAAGGCTATGCATGAAAAGTGTTCCATGTTGCAGTTTCCTTATATTCCAAGCCCGGCTTGTTGCAGGAGCTACTGAGTTAAGTGCTCTGTGCACACCGTGAGCTGTGTGTCTCATCCGTTTTGATCATGTTTCGATATTCCAATTGTTTACAATGAATGATGATATCGTATGACAGAGAACAGTTGGCTGTGTTCACGTTCTGCGCGGTTTCGTCTTTTGGCGTGTGATGAGACTGCTACGATGGGGACTACAGTTATCTTTCTTTGTTTGGGATATGAGATATTGATTCCGATGATTATGCTGGCACGGGCGGTTGAGCAATTATGGATTTTAATTCGTTTGCAGTGATACCGGGGCCTTGCATAACCAAATTTTACAGCTAATGGATACATGAAGAAGAAATAAAGAAAATAAAGATGAGTATAAGAGATTAAATAAAGAAGTTGTAATAAAATGCAATGAAGCAAAATAAGCATTGCTAAAATACAGATGCAAAGAGATTGAAATGCAACAAAAAGGAGATGCCAAAGCTATGTACAAACACATTTAAGAATAAATAGGAAGAAAAACGCAATCAAAAACTGGATGTTTAAGATCAAATGAAGGAGAACTGTTGATTGAACAAGAAAGCATAAGGGAACGATGGACAATATTACATTAAAGATCTTTATAAGGATGAACGATCATAAGTAAATATTAAGGATAGTGGAGAAGGACCAGAAATACTCAAAGAAGAAGCGGTAGACGTCTTGCGCAATATAAAAGCAAGAAAAACTACTTCACCATATAATATAACTAAAGAAGAAATTGAAACCATGGGTAATTTTGGAATAGAAATAATAACAAAAATATTGAATGATATCTACAACAGCGGGTATATACCAGACGTCCTGCTCAAATCAATATGCATAGTCCTACCAAAGAAATCTGGTGCGATTGAATGCTATGATCATCGCACAATAAGCCGTACGAGTCACATGACTAAGATATTACTAAGAACCATCATGCAAAGAGTGCGAAACAAAATCAGTCCAGAAATTAGCGATGAACAGTGTGGTTTTGTTAGAGGTACAGGAACGAGCAATGCTATATACATCATAAGATCTTTAGTAGAAAGAGTCATAGAGGTGAAAACAGATTTATACCTATGTTTCATAGATTATACCAAAGCATTTGACAAAGTAAAGCACCAAGAAATAATCAAAATTTTAGAAGGCATAAACGTAGACAGCAAAGATCTAAGAATAATAAAGAACATGTACTGGCAACAAACAGCGGCCATAAGAACTGGAAACCAATTGGGAATGTTTCAAGAAATAAAACAGGGTGTTATACAAGGTTGTGTGCTGTCACCAGATTTGTTTAATATTTATAGTGAGATTATTTTATTTTAAGGACTCAGCCTTAAAAGCAAAAAGACAGAAGTAATGGTAACAACAAAGAAAAAGACATCACCTCAGTGCAGAATAAAGACAAGTGGAACAATATTACAACAGGTAAATGAATTTAAATATTTGGGAACTTTGTTTTAACCTCAGACGGAAGGTGTACAAAAGAGGTGAGACGCAGAATGGCTCAGGCAAAAGCAGCTTTCCAGAAAATGAGGAATATACTATGCAATCCATTTTTGACAATAGAAACAAGAAAAAGAGTTCTTAAATGTTATGTAGAGCCAGTCTTAACATATGGATGTGAATCATGGACAATAGGACAACAGACAAGAAAATCACTGGAGTCTGTAGAAATGTGGTTTTACAGAAGAATGTTAAGAATACCATGGACAGCTAAGAAGAGTAATGAAGAGGTTCTGAGAGAGGTCAAAGCAAAAAGAGAGCTAATTTCCAATATTAGGAAGAAACAATCATCATTTTTTTTGGCCATGTAATGAGAAAAGAACAACTTGAATATATTGTAACAACTGGAAAAATTGAGGGACTAAGAGATAGAGGGAAGCAAAGAGAGAAAATGCCAGACAGCTTAAGAGAATGGCTTGGCAGAAGGTCAACAACAGAAATGATAAATAACTGTCGAGATCGAAAGTTGTGGAGAGACATGATCACCTACGCCAGCAGGCCCGGTACTTGATGATGATGAATATCTTTCTATTTTTATCTTTCTTACTTTCTTTCTTTTAGCTCTGCAAACTAATAAGCTAAAGATGTTCTGAGAAATGTAATGGATAAAGAAAGAGTGAGGGGATGGGAAAAGAATGGGATTTTGGACACATTTGGTTACGGTAGGAGTTAGATTTATCATCTTGTTATCATAATCGTATCATCCAAGAGATTGATATGATCACGTGAGAGCAAAAGGTCAAAGGTTGAACATACACACCCGACCGGCCGTTCGATAAAAGGCACCGTAAGAGACAGTTGCAAATCTGAGACGGATTGTAGAACATACAAGTAACAATATATACATCTTACGACGACAAGTCTAAGTGCCCACGATTTTGTTAGCAATAAACAGTAATGCCACTCAAGGGAATACCCAAGCAGATCTCGCCAGATTTACTGAAGGTGCTGGCTGAAATGGGACATGGTGACGAAATAAGTTAGTTTCCCCGGCCTGGGTAGTTTCATTAGGTTTTTTTGATTTTTAAAAAATATTTTTTTTTTAAGGTAGACAATTTTTGCTAGACTATAGATCAAAATAATAGTATTAATAATTATTAATAGGTCTAGTCTAGTATTAAGTCTACATTTACTTTAATTAATTGAATTGAATATATATTTTATTTTATTATTCTTTATTCTATTGACCTTTCGAGCCGTAACCGGCCCATAGGGCGTAGACCAAGATACACCTTCTCCTATATGAATTTTTGTTTTAGCAGTTTTCTTTTAAAGATATTTTATCAAATCTCGCCATCTGTCTCTGTTCTGTGCAAGCAGTTCTATCTCATTGAGGGAGCCGACTCCTGCTGCTCTTGCCTCTCTCATCAATGTTCTTCTCAGTGTCTCCCTGGGTCTTCCTCTTTTTCTTTTACCTGTTGTTTCCCATATGAGGGCTTGCTTTGCTATTCGATTATTATAATTATCTCTTCTCATCACATGTCCAACGTATGACCATCGTCTTTTCTTTATTACTGAAGATATTAGTGGTTGATTGGCGATTTCTCTAATTTCCTTGTTTGTTTTGAATTCGTTCCATGCTATACCAAGTATTTTCCTTAGACATTTATTTTCGAATGCATTCAACTTTGTTATTTTATTATTACATTAATAAAAAAAAAAAAAAATAAAATAAACTTGTTTCTGGAGGCGAAGGCGCCCTCCCCCAGCACCAGAGCTGGAAGTCGTCAGTGACTCATAACTGATGGCTTGCGCCAGGATCGGTGAACCAGAACCATCCAGACCCTGCTACACCTCTCCGCGGTGCCTCCAGAAACAGACTAACCTGTCTAGTCTGGCCAAGCGAGCAGGGATCGAAGAGGGAAGACAAACCCGGTACTCAAAAATGTCGGCTGAAGTCGGATGTGTTGGGCCGAAAGGCGCAGATATCACAGTGTTACACTGCAAACTTCAACACAACGTAACTACGTCCACTTAACGTCCTTTTAAGGGCGGATGACGAGGAGGAAGTCTGCGGTTCGTATCCGCTAGAATACCTCAAATCATCGGGCGACCGCATCATCATCGTCATCATCATAAACAAAAAATTAATTATAATTATATTAATATACTATATACTATTACTATACTTATATCTATCTATCTATTGACCTTTCGAGCCGTAACCGGCCCATAGGGCATAGACCAAGATACACCTTCTCCTATATGAATTTTTGTTCTAGCAGTTTTCTTTTAAAGATATTTTATCAAATCTCGCCATCTGTCTCTGTTCTGTGCAAGCAGTTCTATCCCATTGAGGGAGCCGATTCCTGCTGCTCTTGCCTCTCTCATCAATGTTCTTCTCAGTGTCTCCCTGGGTCTTCCTCTTTTTCTTTTACCTGTTGTTTCCCATATGAGGGCTTGCTTTGCTATTCGATTATTATCTCTTCTCATCACATGTCCAACGTATGACCATCGTCTTTTCTTTATTACTGAAGATATTAGTGGTTGATTGGCGATTTCTCTAATTTCCTCGTTTGTTTTGAATTCGTTCCATTCTATACCAAGTATTTTCCTTAGACATTTATTTTCGAATGCGTTCAACTTTGTTTCTATATCTCTTGTTGTTTTCCAGCTTTCACACGCATACGTAAGGGTTGATAGTACATTTGATTTGAATAGCCTAAGTTTTGTGTTTGTGCTAATGAGTTTTGATTTCCACAACTTTTCAAGGCTTCTGAAAGACATTGCTGCTTTAGCCAGTCTGATTCTAATTTCTTTGCTCGTATCCCCTTCTCGATCAATGTGACTTCCAAGATAGATGAAGTGATCGATCTCTTCTACTGGTTTGTTTTCCATGTATATTTTGTCACTTGTTGGAATTAAACTTTTCATGACTTTACTACTATATAAAATATCACAGTTGAGATACCTTATCATCCATGAAAATAGGATTTGAAATCAACAGATATAAAACAAAAATAATGAAAAATAACAATACTCCAGAGGGCAATGTCAATATATATCTCTATCGCAAGGCATTGAGAAGAGTAGGCCACTATATATATCTTGGTAGAAATATAGATTAAGAAGGTGAAACAAAGAAAGAGATCAGAAGCAGCAAAAAATATTAAAAACCTGGACAAAATATAGAAATAAAGAATACTATGCAAAAAAAGCAAACTTGAATACTCATCTCAAATGTATTATCAACACCTACGGAGGCGAAGGCTGGCTGGAAGCACACCTTCGCCTCCGTAAAAAAAGCACCAGAGCAGGAAGTTGTCAGCGACCCACAGCTGATGGCTTGCACCAGGATCTGTGAACCAGAACCATCCAGACCCTGCTCCACCTCTCTGTGGTGCGTCTAGTAACGAGACTAATCTGTCTAGTCTGGCCAAGCGAGTAGGGATCGAAGAGGGAAGACAACCCGGTACTCAAAAGTGTCATGTTGAAGTCGAATGTGTTGGGCAGAAAGGCACAAATATCACAGTTATTCTGCAAATCACAACACAACGCAGACATGCCAACTTAACTTCCTTTTAAGTGTGGATCATGAAGAGGTATACTCCTTTAGTCATCGTTCAAACGCAAGTAAGCATCAATACTTACTTATTCATGTGAAAGCTGGAAAACATCAAAAGAGGTTGAGAAAAAACTAAATGCTTTTGAAGACAAAAGGTCTAAGAAAAATGCCCTGTGTACAATGGAATGAATTCAAGGCTAATAACAGGCCTGCAGAAATCCACACAACACATCTCATTAATGTCAGTTTAACATCTAATGAAAAAAAGAGGTAATTGAGAAAGGAAGTAATCATCAAGCAAACAAGCAATATATTTGTGCAGAGATTGATGTTTTGTGTCTGTTTTATCCTATTTTACTTATTTTTTTAACAAACAATTGTATTAAGCTGTGTTATTTTTTTGCATATTTTGTCCATTTTTTTAAATGATCTCATTCTTTACATAAATGAATTCTAAAAATTTTGTGTTTTTTTTTTTTCAGTTTTGGCAGATGCACATTTCCCATCATCTTCAGTTTGTAGTCATGGACCAAAACAAATTAGAGCAGATGGTATGTGCTAGATTTATTAGAATTAATATTTACACCATGCATAAATCCACATAGGCTATGATAATTCTTTCTTTGATCACATACAGATCAGTAAAGCAGTCTGTGACCTAACTCACATAACTCTCATGTTGCTATTTGTGATGGTTTATGTTGATATGAAATGATGCTGGCTAAATGTGAAGCAATTGAGACAATAATTTTGTCAATAAACATGTCACAAAAATGAACACATACATCTAGATGAACTAACAGGTTTGTGTTAATACAAAAAACAACACGTAACAAAGTGGATTACAGCACAAGAGTAAAGACCAAGTGGAAATTCATCAATAAGTATTTTTTATAGTTCATGTAGTTGATAACACAAATAGTGTTAATGTTTGTTTATTTCAGTGAATTTATAAAATTGTATCTTCATTTAAATAAATAAATAGTGGTGGCAAGAATGATTAACATGGACCAAGCTTGAGGTACATTACACAGAAGTTCATGGGCTGAGTTAATTGTAGAAGTTTTGTTGTTGCTGTACAAGACATCATAAGTTTGGCTGTCACACCACTGGCTAGCTTTGTTATGGGCCGTGACTAAGAAGTAAAAGTAAATATACATATCGCGTTTGTTTATGTTTACTTACACATTTAACTGATGGATCTTACACAGATAAATAACTTCTCTCTTTTTATTTCACTCTTTCTACAAACACATACAAATACCAACCATTCATTCTACAAACACTTACAAATACCAACCACTCTTTCAATACAACAAATAGTTTAAAATTACACCCTTATTACTAATCTTATGTTAAAAAAAATATTGATAAACTCTGTATATACAGTTGTTATTAATCACAATGTTTATAGTTATTTCTTGGTTTTATCTAGCATATGCTTTTCTCATACGTGATAGCTTACATATTATAATCTTTCTTCCACACCATTTATAACCTGTTGGTGAGTAAATTAACACTCAAGACTTTTTTTCATGCTTGGATTCAAACAATGACTGAAGGAATAAATGGTCTTCTTAGTCAACTGCCATCCTCATCTTCTTCAGTATTCACTTATCAAGTGGGCATGGATGCTCTGTGTTGCTAGACTTCAGCAAACCACAATATCTGAGTCTTTCAGCCTGACGCATCTCGATTTGGCATGGGTAGAGTTTTAAATCCTTAATAATTTCACTGGACAATGGTATACTCTTTTTTATTTTCTACCGCCAAGAGTATTTTAATATGCATTGGGTACACACAGGAGCCTCAGTAACTAAGTGGCTAGTGTGCTCGCTTCCAGATCATAAGGGTCCAGGTTCGGTTCCCAGAAGTGGCTGATTTTTTCGGACTGACAAGACTGTAGGGTTTATCCAGCCTTTAAAAATGAGTACCAAAGATTTTTCTGGGAAGTAAAGGCAGCCTGGCATGATACTTACCACATCCCCCAAAAACATGCAGCGATCATGGAAAAATATTGCCCCTAACACTGTATACCCCCATGCACCTACCAAGGCATGAAGAAAACATTTAATTTACTTTACTTACTCACAGGACTTCCTGTTTTTAGCAGTTATCTGAGAGGGCTAGAAGTTGGATCTCATTACCCATAGAGTAAACCCATGGGCTGCTGGAGCTACTGAGTTTAGTGCTCTGTGCACACCATGAGCTGTGTTTTTCATCCGTATTGTGTTTCGATATTCCGTTAGCTTATAATGAATTATGCTATTGTATGATGGACAGTTCAGCTGCTTTTGATGCCACTACTCCTTATGTCTTTTGATGTATGCTGTAGCTGCTATGATGGGGACTGCAGCTGCCTTTCTTTGTATGGATCCTTCAATGAGATGAGATGTTAGTTCAGATGATTCCACTGGCACGGGTGGTTGAGCAATTATGGATTTTAATTCGTTTGCAGCGATGCTTTGGCCTTTTGACTAACTTACCCATGAAATAGCTGCAAATTTGAAGATGAAAAATTCCCACCACCTGTAGTTCTTTTTGTTCAGATGTCAGAATCTTATCTCTAAATAACCTAGCCCTATCATCCACCTTCATAAAGAAATTATGAGAACAGTGTTATTGTTTGCATTAAAACTGATATTTATGTCTTTAAACCACCACATCCAACTTCTGTATGATGTATTTGAGTTGTATACTGTCTTCCTTTTAGATCCATTTTCACTTGGCCAGACTGGTTAGTTTGTTTCTAGGAGCACAGCAAAGAAGTAGAAAAGGATCTGAATAGATCTAGTTCACTGATCCTATTTCAATCTTTCAGATATGAGTCGGTAGAGCTTTTGTTTGTCTTTGCCCCCACTCAACATATATTCTTTCTTCAACCACATCCATATTTTTGTAGCCTGCATCTTTATTTTTATTCTTTTGGTACTATATTACTATAGTTCGTTTCAAATCATGTGCCCAACTTCAAAACGCTATTACGCAGTAAACATTTGTTAAAAACATTTGAAATTTTCCAAATGTTATTAGAATGCAAAAGACCCTTTAAATATATATTTAACAAATATCTTGCAGCTGCAGTTTTCTTAAAGCGGCGAATTTCTTTGATTTTTGTCACAATTGTAAATTGTGAAGCCCTAAAGAATAGAAATTACCGTAGTTGCTGGTCTATGATTAATTTTCACTAGGTAAAAGCGTGGCCGTAATGGGGAAATAACTGTATAAGACAAAACACCAGGAGAATTATTGTCTGCTCAGTTCGAGGATGGACGAATATATCAAGGTATACCTGCATGTCCAATTTTCATAGTTGTGTGGTCCTGAAAAGGACCGTTTGTTGAACTATTTAAGGTAATATAGGGGCCAACATTGTGGGGGCTACATACTTTCATTCTGAATCAGACGAGTCTAAAAGATTAATAACTGTTTGGGGTTGAACATTCCACAAACCATCATTTTTCCAATATTCCTCTTCCTGTTTTAAGACGTGGTCTTCACATTTAGCCCAATAATCTTTGTCTATATTTAATAAAGCGAGATTAGCAAGAGTCTTTACATCGCATATTTTGAATGTTGTATTTTCATCTGCCACTTGTCCTTTTATTTTGCCCAGATTAGTTCTATTGGATTTAAATGAGCATGGTAAGGTGGCAGCCTCAAACTTATATGACCGTGCTCTTGGATAACCTTATCTATTTGAAAAATCTTTGTCCTCTGTTTTTGCTTTACTAGAGATAGTAATTCAGGTTTTAAGTACATGTTATTAAATTGTATGTGCTCCTTTGTGAGCCATATCTTAATAGCATCTTTTGTACTGGATGACGTCGGGACTTTATCTTCAAGTGCAACAATGTTGTGGTACGCTGCATTGTCCATTATTAGGCAAGATGGTCGATCTAGTGATGGGAGAACAGAATTTTCAATCCAATGTCTAAATATGTGACCATTCATCTCAGAGTGATAATCCCGATTGTCTATGGATTTTGAAAGAAAAATGATCTCTGCATTCTGTATTAGTCCATGTTGTCAACTACCTGCATGAGCAATTATCAAGCGCTGTCCTTTGCTGCTAGGTATTAATCTCTTAATCTTTCCATCAGATGACTGCCATTCCCTTTGGTTAGTGTGGTGAGCATTGATCCATGTTTCATCCAAGTACACAATATCATAACCTTGCTTGCGCACCTCTTTTACTTCACGTAAGTACTTGCTTCTCATGACTACTATATGTGGCTTCTCACAGATGATGTTTCGTCCATTGGAATACTTTCTGAATGTAAAGCCTGCAGCTCTCACATTCCTCCATAATGTAGACTTTGATATTTCAATACTGTTGTTCTTTTTCAGCGATACTTTTAATTTTCTTATTGTAACAGTTTCATTCATACCCAACATTTTGCGAATTTCACTTCTAATAAGTTCACTGTCGAAATTATCCAACATTTTTGCTCTTCCTTGTGATTTTGTATATTTTGAACATTGACGGTCACGTGCTTGAATCCAGCGATTAAATGACCGTTTAGATAAATCCAAAATGTGTCTTGTCCTATTCTCAGGGTTTTCTAAAGAATGAAATAATCTTCCTCGTTTAGCCTCTTTGCAAAAATAGTCATACATTTTTATTGCGATGTTTTGTAAACTGCAGAATTTCATTTTAAAACTCATGATAAATGTTATTGTTCCTCGTCTCCACCTATGAATGAACGGAAATTGAACACACAATGCCTCATGTTTTCTACAAGTGTCTAATTGTGTCAGACAACTCACGTTGAAAGCGTGCAAAAACGTCAATTGTACCGTGTATGGATTTTTAATCGCTATTTTTAACTTAAAATACTGTAAACACTAGGTTTTGACTACATCAATGGGTCGTTATAAATTTATATAAATCAAATAAGCAATAATAATAACCAAATGTTGTTTTTTAATGAAATTAATTCCCTGTTGGGTTCTAATCATTATAACTTTACATGCAAGTTTTGAAAAAATTACAAAAAGGGGTTAAAAAGATATCGATTTTAAAAGTTGGGCACCAGTTATGAAACGGACTATAGCTGTTACATTCATCATCATGTGCCATATCGTTTGGCGTAGGCGATCATGTCCTTCCACAATCTTTATCTACAGTGCATCGTATCAGTTCTGTCGTTGACTGTTTTCCATGCCATGACACCAAGCTATCCAGTATTTTCTCTCTTTGTCGTCCACGATCTCTCTTTACTTTTATTTTGCCAGTTGTCACCAAGTATTCCAACTTTCCTCTTCTCACTATGTGCCCGAAAAATGTTGATTGTTTCTTTCTTATGTTTTTTTAGGAGCTGCCTTTTTGTGTTGGCCTCTTTGAGAACTCCCTCATTTACGCTGTTACATTACTTGTGTATATTATTTAAATAATTGTATTCTCCAGCCAGTAAAAGTACTTTATTTTCCATATTGATGTGCCAGAGGATGAATGCATAATTAGAGTCAATATTTTTTTTTTCAACAGGTCTGAGTGCAACTGAATTATTAAAGGCAATTTTGCAGCTCTTTCCCTTGGACCAGTATGAGGAATTTCCAGTTAGTGTCATAAAGTACATCAATGTACCATAAGATATTTATGACTGCATTAACTTTAAAATAAAGTGTCAGCATCCATCTCTTGTTTTTCCCTTATAAATGAAACAAGTTAATTCTAGCTGTGTGAGGTGCTTAAGAAAAATGGGAGGCAAACGATTTAGAAGGGATGAGTTGTTCTTGTATATACCATGAAAGCTGAATCTTACACACACAGTAGAAGGTTAATTGTAAATCAAAATTAGCACTAGCATGAAAATGAACACTTGCATAAAGGATTCAAAATAAATATAAAATCAAGTCTTTGTATGCATAAATTTAGTTTGTTCAGAAATAAAATACAATTATTTCTCCAGAAAAGGTAGCATTATAGGGATATATGACATATTTCTCATCAATTACAGTTTTTCCATAACTTATGTGTGTTTTTTTTAACTGACATTTATGTATAAAATTCATTTGTACTGGAAATTTGTTGTCATTTTATGAGTGAGGTGAAATGGGATATTGAGATTTTTATATTGCATTGCACACTAATTTATCCACTTTTTCCTGCATTTAAGGATTGACATACTTTCATTACAAATTAATTATTTGGGACCAAGCCATCCACCAGAACCTAGGCTGAGAATCACCAGCAACTCACAGCTGACTGTATGCATTAGAATTGGTGCGAACAACAAAGCTGATCCAGACCAGACTTTACCTACCAGCAGTGCCCCTGGAAA
Organism: Megaustenia siamemsis; assembly: GCA_032433765.1. Taxonomy (NCBI): domain Eukaryota; kingdom Metazoa; phylum Mollusca; class Gastropoda; order Stylommatophora; family Ariophantidae; genus Megaustenia; species Megaustenia siamemsis. The sequence goes on along the minus strand of JAVIAB010000051.1, from coordinate 141,280,876 downwards.
CAGACTAACCAGTCTGGCTATGGCCATGTAGGGATCAAAGAGGGCAGGCAACCTGGTACCCAAAATTGCCATGTCAAAGACACATGTAAAATAAAGTATGAGACTTGAGTCAGCGTCTTAGCATGCAATTTTTCACCCATATGCTTGGCCACCTATCCAGAAGTGTTAGGAGACTATTGATAGTGTCGCTTCAAGCATTGAACCTCACAATGCAAGGCAGCATTCCTCGCCTTCCCAGAGTAATACCCATTTCTACCAGCGGCTGGGTCGATTGCGGGGGTATTTTTTTTTTCCAACCCTGAGTACAATTCACACTGCTTCCAGTGGGAATCGAACACAGGTTGTCTGAATGTCTGTAGCCCAGTCGGGTGGTTTTCTCAACTAGCTATCGAGGCCCCCTAACAGATGTGTTGGGCTGAAATATGCAGATATCATGGCTGGCTTATCATAAACTATCAATACAACACATCTACACTCTCATAACATCCTTTTAAGTCAGATGATGGAGAGGAGTAGTTGTCAGGTGAACGCAGCAGAAGATGAGGAATAAATGAAATATTGATTTGGAAAAGAGTTGCACATAGCTAAATGAAGCTTCCACAATCTTTCTGACATAAAATGATAAAAAGAGAAAGGTAGAGGGAGGGGAATGTGTGTTTAGAGTGAATTTAGTGGAGAAGGTAATTGGTGAATAAAATTCAGTTTTTGTATTAAAGAAGCAGCAAATTAGCTTCTGTTTAACAAAGCACATTACTATATGCCTTTTTTTGTCGAGTGTGTATTATTAAATGCTAAATTTTACAATGTATAATGCATATTATCTCTGTGAAAGATAGGAGATTAAATAATTGTGTTAAAAATAGATTAGTGTTCAAGTTTTTCTGAAGAAAAAAAAAGTAAATAAAAAGTAGAAGGAAAGTAAATTATAACTGAAAACCACCATGTAAAATTAGTAAATAGCTGGGAACAATTTCTGTAAAAATATTTTTGTACATAAATAACAGTTCAGTATTGTTCTTACCAAAAAAAGTATACCTGATGACACAATGAGATAATTGTTTGCTTTTGATATATGTATGTGTGTTTTATGTATGATGAAAGGTGAGTTAAAACAATTTTTCTCTCTGTGCAGGTTGCCAGAATGGACCTGGTAGGTTCAGACAAAGTTAAACGTTTGGCAACGCCGATTTGGGATGAATATCAACAGATCTTGGACACAGCTGAAAATCAGCATGTAAGAATATGACTATGTGAGATAGAACTTGCATAAGACTATAAATATATTTTAGAGACAGATTACTAGCTGGTCTTTGTGAAAAGAGTGAAAATAAACATGTAAACTTTTGATTATATTATAAGTGTTTTTTTTTAAAATAAGGATATAAATAAATATGCAAGTGTCAGATTATAAACATATTTTGAATATGGTTGAAAGTGAATCTACTGGAACACTGTTTTATTTGTTACAATAGTACTAATTATGACACATTATTATTTTCACTGGTTATACCTGTAATTTATCTTTTCATAAACTTAAAGGCAAATACTTACCTTGTCTGTTTACATAATGAGTATATGAAAAAAAAACTCATGTGTTAACACCGTAAGTCATACTTTATTATTTGTATTTAGTTGTATAAAAATCTTTGGTGTAGGTTTAATAAAACTGTATTTTTCATTATAGTAAATTTGTACAGGTGCAAGGCAAAAGGTATTTCATGTTTAGGAATGAATAGTCCTCTTCATCATCCACCCTTGATAAGACATTATGTGGGCGTCAATGTGTTGTGGTTTTCAATAGAACTGATATTTGCACCTTTTGGCCCAACACATCCGACTTCAGCTCAGTATTTTTGAGTACCAGGTTGCCTTCCCTCTATATCCCTGCTCATTTGGTCAGACTAGACTGCTTAATCTGTTTCTAGGGGCTCTGCTAAGAGGTGGAGTAGTGTGACGGGCTTTAATAACACTTTCCACTTGTGAACCTGTTGTTTCTTAAATCCGTGTATCCTTGAACCCGCTCTTATGAGTGCGAGTCGTGGCACGTGATGTATTGACTTGTGTTGTCTATCTATTAAGATAACCGCTGCTGCTGAACACTGTAGCCTCCTCCTGTGACTCATTCATCACAGCTCCTGCTTGGCGCCTTCACGGGAAGCCACTGTAGGTTGCATCCCTGGCCGGGTGCTGATCGCCATAGTACTCCGCGTTGTATTTCTGCAGACCCGTATGCGAGTCTCTGCCAGGTGTCGTTAGTCTAGGACAAGACAGCCAACATCCATAAAGTATTCACAAAACACCAAGTAATAAAAGTCACACGTGAGGTTTATTGCGCACAACTGACCTCACCCATCACAATTACAATGACAATGGTAGGTTTGTAACCTCTCACTCATGTCACCACAATCACACCTTCCCCAGGATCATTCAGATACTGACAATGACTGCTGCCACCTTCTAATCCGCACCTAACCTCAATACAATGCAGCAGTTTGACTGATTATCTCTTCCACTAATTCCAGTTGCAAATTACAGCTGGTCACTGAACCTGTCTGATACGGTTTCGCCCGTGTTGAGAATTGCTGGAGTGTCATACTCCAATTATTGCATGTCGCTAACGAGACTTCCTGAGTAACTAATGTCACAATTCACTGGAATGTTCATTGTTGCTACTACACAACTCTGCTCCTACATGTCTCTAGCAAGATCTCCTTGATAGCTAAATATCACAATTCACTAGAATGTTCATTGTTGCTAATACACAGTTCTCCTCACTACATGCCTCTAACGAGACCTTCTTGGTAGCTCTGCCACAATTTAACTAGAATGTTCATTGTCGCTAAATACACAGTTCTACTCACTGTATGTCTCTAACAAAACCTTCCGGTAGCTATGCCACAAAATTAACTAGAATGTTCATTGTTGCTAATACACAGCTCTACTCACTGCATGGCTCTAGCAAAACCTTCCTGGTAGCTATGCCACAAAATTAACTAGAATGTTCATTGTTGCTAATACACAGTTCTGCTCAATGTATGTCTCTAGCAAAACCTTCCTGGTAGCTATGCCACAAATCTAACTAGAATGTTCGTTGTTGCTAATACACAGCTCTACTCACTGTATGTCTCTAGCAAAACCTTCCTGGTAGCTATGCCACAAAATTAACTAGAATGTTCATTATTGCTAATACACAGTTCTACTCACTGTATGTCTATAGCAAAACCTTCCTGGTAGCTATGCCACGAAATCAACTAGAATGTTCATTGTTGTAATTGAGTATCATAACTCATTGCTTAACTGTCCATGACTCTAACCGTCCTGTTTAACAAACACATCGCGACTGACTAACCTACCACTGGTCGTGTGCTTCTGATGCTATGAGTCACTGGCAGCCTTTAGCTCTGTTGTTGATGAGTGCCTTCACCTCCAGATCTTTTATCTAATAGTTAATAGGTATTGATTGATCAAGCCATCAATTTTAACTACATTTTTTTAACCCCAGGTTAAAATTGAATTTGTGGAAAGATTCCAGTTCTATGAGAGGGCTAAAAAATCATATGCTATTGTCCACACAGGGTAAGTCTGGAGCTGAAATATATGTCTTCAATTATTTTTATTATACTTTTTTTACAATCAGAATCATTGTGAAATATCCAGACATATCACAAAATACTTTCTATCCTCTTCATATTGTTCTTCCGTTTAACTCTTTCCTGACAGTCAGACAACTCACGTTGGGAATTCCCTTGTAGTCCCTACATCCAGTCGATGAATCATACGATTGATGGTTACTAATTAATTTGTGTCATTGCTCATCTAATTAATCTTTTTAAATGTCTACAAGTGGAAATCTGTAGCTTCAGAAGTTTAATTATAAAGAATTTGTCGTTGAGCAGCAGTGTTTAATTACTTTTTGTTGAAATTGAAGATTTCATGGGATAAACAAAATGTGTTGATGTTATTGGCAACGCCCAGAAAAATTGCATTATTTCACTAGATGGTTTACATCAAACTATTTTTTCAATTTTAGAATTGATTCTAATGTTTATAACTAATAATAGTAGGAAGTTTATATAATATTTGTTATGGTAATGTATTGTAAAGCTTTACAAAACCATTTTGAAAATGTTGGACCTTTGGTGATAAAAATACTATGATTTCATAATAAGCACAGGACCATGTCATGTGTAAAAAATGTAAACAAAAAATAGAGGTTTATTGGGCATATTTTTATGATAATTGTGAAGAAAAATGGTTTGTATACAAAATTATTTCTGAAAGGATTTACTTGTAAAGACAATGCTGGGTACGACCAGTAAGTGGGAAATTTTTTTTTTATATTCTTCAGATCTCAGATTCTGGGATTCTATATATCTTTATAATTATTACAAATATTTTAGTGCATTTTTTTAATACATATGTACTCTCACGTCAATCTTCTTTTATTTCCTGTTTGATACATGCTGTATTTTTTAATAATAATTATACTGATGTGATTTTTAAGACAGACACATCAACTTTTCTTCTTCTGTCCACCATCATTTTCTTTGGTGCAGGCCTAGTTTTTCTTTGGTACAGATAGAGTTAAGTGGGTGTTGATTTGTGTGGCCAGTTTACAGCAAAGTCGCTCTATCTGCGCCTTTCAGCCAGACACATCTATCTTCAGCATGGGTAGATTTGCTTAGCAATTTTCTTTTGCCCAAACAGTGTCTATTTAAGGCCTACTCTTTTTTGCTTTAAACTGACAAAGGTTCTTCAACGTGCGTGATGTACACATGACTTCCTGTTTTTCACTGTTTTTTTAAGAGGGCTGGACAACAAATCTCACTACTTAGAAATCAGGGGAAGTTAAATCCACAAGGAAACCACAGATTACATTTTTGAAAAATTCTCACCATCTATGTTGAGGATTGAAAACGGGACCTTCCTGTCCAGTGGCCAACATCTTTCGTCTGGACCACCCAGTATACTTTTAACATAACACTAATGCTTTATTTTTAATGAATTACATCTGTCATTTTAAGATTTTAACTTATTTTAAGTGTTGTCTAAATTATCTTTTTATCTTTTATTTTCAGTGAAACTCAACTGTATGCAAATATTATTTTGAAAAAAGGATTGGTCATTAATTGATAACATGGAGCACCAATTTGAGTTTTGTAACTCCAGGTTGGTTCATATAACTGGGTTGATACAGGTACCATGACCAGTTTATATTTTAAAGTAACCAGATATTGGTTTGAAATTCAAATATATTTTGTGAAGTTGTATATTTTTATATTTAAAAATGAAAGAAGTTTGAACCAGAATAACAAAGGCAGGATTGATTTTCAGAAACCTTGAGAAAAGTTATGAAATCAAACAAATACAAAGATAAATACATATAATAGTAAGCGCAGATGTATTATCCACCACTACTTTTGCATGTGAAAGCTGGAAATCAGTGACAGAAATAGACAATCTTCTTCTCGTGCTTTCAAGTTTTTTTTTATCATTCCAAAACAGACAATAAATTAGGTACATTTAAAAGCAAGTATATTAGAAAGTTACTTTGTATAATGGAATAAATTCTAGGCTAGCACAAAAATAAGAGAAATGACCATGCAACCAACACTCTGATCTCTAATAAAGAAGAGATGGCTGGTATATGTTGGCCATGTGATAAGAAGAAATAACAGGAGAATCATACAACAGTCTCACAAATAGGAAAAAGTGGCCAACATTGAGAGACTGAGAAGAATACTGACAAGAGAGTACAGATTAGCTCCCTTACTGATTGAGAAGCTCACATTAAAGGTGTCTACATTGTGAGATAAATAGTGATAGGTTAAGGTCATTGTTTCAACAAAAGTATTTTGTTTAGTCTACAGGGTGTTCCAAAAGTCATCATGTCACCCACATAAATTTAAATACAAATGCCTCCACTGCCTTGCATGTTTCTCAATGTGTGGATGTTGTTCTGTCCTGTGTTTATCCTTAACTGATCCTATCAGAAACAGCCTGTGTTACCACCATGGTATTATCCTTTTAAGAGAGGCTACTTTGTGAAGTCCCATTCTATGGACATGTATTGGCCATACACTTAAAATAAGCTGCTGTTCCACATAGGACCTTGTGTTGGGCATCTGAAAAGGATGATAAAATATAAAAATAAAGCTTTATTTAAATTTTGGAAGTGACAAGACTTTTGGAACACAACAATTTTTGGAAAATTTTTTGCTTTTTTTTTAATTTTTAAAACTGATTGTAATGTAATATTTTTGTAGCCATTCCATGAACTTTATGTAACTAGTCACAAATGTTAGCAATGAATGTTGTTTGTATAAGTTCTGCAATTGACTCTATATTTGGTGAATTAATAAATTTCATATTTTCTTTAATGTACTTAAACAGATCTTAACTAACTAAAGTTTTTATATATATTTGTTAAATTTCTTAAATTATATCAAATAATTAACTTTATCATTTTTTGATCCAGTGACTAAGCAGACTTGATGGAATAGCACATAATACACATTATATAATTGAAACTTCTGTATCATCTTGTAAATACTATACAAATTGATGTAATATTGTTCATCAGAGTTTAACTTTTCATCATCTTTAACGGCTTTTTTGTTTGACCATTACTGTTTGAAATTTACTTTGGTTTGTCAAAGAGAAATGAAAAAAAAATGATATGGTTGAATCTTTACATTCGTTTATGGACAACACAAAATTGAACAACATTGCAGCTCATCGTTTTATGTTGTCCTTTAACTATGTAAAGCATTAACCATGCCATTTTTTGCAGCTTCACATTTTTATGTATTTCATAGAAAGAGGTATAGAAAGATCTATATATGTGCTTTATAGACTACACAAGAGCTTTTGACAAAGCAAAGCATGTGGAAATAATCAATATGCTCGAAAAATTAAACATTGAAGGCAAGGATCTGCGAATCATAAAAAACATGTACTGGCAACAAGCAGCAGCTGTAAGAATTAGCAGCCAAACAGGACAATTCCAATATATAAAACATGGAGTCAGACAAGGCTGTGTCTGATGCCGGATTTGTTTTCACTTTACATCGAACATATTCTAATATCAATAGTAGATATAAAAGGAATTGAAATCAACGGTCACAACATAAACAATTTGCGATATGCAGATGACACAGTCTTAATGGCAGTGACAGAGAAAGAACTACAAGAAATTATAGATATAATAGTAAAAGAAAGCAACAAGAAAGGTCTCAGTCTGATTAGTAAGAAAACAGATTAATGGTCATATCAAAGAAACAAACACCACCATCATGCAGTATAAAAATAAACAATATAATAAATAAACAGGTATAAATCTTAAACAAGTGCAACGCTCAAATACACACACTATAATAACATCAGATGAAAAATGCACCACAGAAATAAAAAGCAGAATAGCTCAGGCCAAAATACCATTTCAGAAAAAGAAAAATGTCTTATGCAAGAAATCTGTGTCAATAGAAGTGAGAGAGTTCATTAGTGCTATATAAAATCAATTCTGGCCCATGAAAGTGAATCATGGACAGTAAGCAAACAAATTAAAAGACGATTAGAGGCCACAAAGATAGGATTTCTCAAAAGAGCGTTGAAAGTTCCATGGACGGCTAAGAAGACCAACAACGAAATTCTCAAAGAGGCCAACACAAAAATGGAAATCCTAAAAATATGAGAAAGAAACAATTAACATTTTTCAGGCACATCATGAGAAGAGGAAAGTTGGAATACTTGGTTACAACTGGAAAAATACAGAGAAAGATATTGTGGATAGAAATACTTGGTGTCATGGCATGGAAAAAAACAGTCAACAACAGAATTGATGCAATGCACAGTGGATAGAAGATTGTGGAAGGACATAATTGCCTACACCAACCATTATTGGTTGGGTAATTATATTCAATAAATGTAGTAATACAATTAAAATAATTAAATTTATCATCTTTGCTTTCCAGTTTCTTGTAAAGTATGCCTTCAGCAAATTAATTTTGTTTCTAGTTTTACTCCATGCTCTCTATTCTCCATATGCTTTATTTGTTTTTCATTTTTCCTCTGCCCGCCCATTTCCTATGGGTATCAGAACAAGATCTGTTCTGTAATGCTTCAAATTGGCTTTCTGGCATCCAATTTGAATGGTTCTCATAAGAGAATCTGGAATCCCAGTCTGAATGATTGCAGAAAATGAAGAAACTGCCTTTCTAACTTTCTGTGCAATTTCCTCACTGCTGGAATTAGTTTGGTTATTTCCATGAGCTATTGAATGATAAAGTTGAAATTAAAATACAAACAACCTGATGACAGTATCAAAGAAAAATAAGGGAATAGAAGAGCAGGCCACAATTGTAGAGAACTATTCTAAGAGTGACAGAATCATTTATGCAAATGGATCTGTTATTCAGCTTGTGTGGAGCTTATGAGGCTTCACAGCTCATGTTATAAGTAGAACTGTGAAGAAAGACTGTGGTGCTTTCACAATGGCTATAGGTAGTTTGACTATGGAAATTATGACTGCCACTAAAGCATTGACATGGCTTGAGACTTATAGACATATAGACTTATACGCTAGTATGTGTCGTCAGTGTCTCAATGAGTATACTCAGAAAACTTGCAGCTGGCAGTGCTTGGTGTCAGTGGTTAGTCTCTGGGAAGGTCTAGTCTAACAAAAATCTGCTTCATTCTTGTGCCATGGCACACAGATGTAAAAGGTAACGAGCGTGCTGACAAGCTTGCCAGTTTTGTTGATGTTGAGTAAGGAAAGACAATGGACTGTGCTGACATTCTGAATGCCCTCAGGGATGCTTGGTGAAAAAATGACCCTGAATTCACAACCATGAACAGACTGCATGAATATCATGTCCAGGTGAGAAAAACCAGACAGGGGTACTATGCAGGAATTTCAAAGAAGACTTGGCAACCAACCTGACACCAGTGTCGTTAACAGCTACACATTGAAGGATATACATCAGAGAAGATCTGAGCACTTATGGATCTGTACAATGTCCAGTGAGGATGACCTGTCAACTGAACAAAGAGGAAAACAAGCAAGTAATGCAAAAAAAAAAGAGTAAATAATTCGATTTTTAAAATATGAAGTATTGTTAAACAAAACCAAATCCATTGGACAGCAAAATATAAAGTAAAAAGTAGTAAAGTACCCCCGTCACACCAAGTGGTGGCGTCTAGGAATATGGTGTTAGTGACCATAAATTTTACAGACCTTCGGCACATGATTTTTGGGGTAATGTGATCGGTATTATGCCCATGCCGCTTTACTTTCCCAGAAAAAAAAATCCGGTACCCATTTAAGGCTGGGTGAACCCAGAAGCCATCGGTTGGGATCAAACCCTACCCCTTGTCCTTTGTAGTCCAGTTCACTAACCACTGAGCTATCGCGGCTCCTGCAAAATATATACCCAGCAAAAAAAAAAAGGAAAATACTTGGTATAGAATGGAACGAATTCAAAACAAACGAGGAAATTAGAGAAATCGCCAATCAACCACTAATATCTTCAGTAATAAAGAAAAGACGATGGTCATACGTTGGACATGTGATGAGAAGAGATAATAATCGAATAGCAAAGCAAGCCCTCATATGGGAAACAACAGGTAAAAGAAAAAGAGGAAGACCCAGGGAGACACTGAGAAGAACATTGATGAGAGAGGCAAGAGCAGCAGGAATCGGCTCCTCAATGAGATAGAACTGCTTGCACAGAACAGAGACAGATGGCGAGATTTGATAAAATATCTTTAAAAGAAAACTGCTAGAACAAAAATTCATATAGGAGAAGGTGTATCTTGGTCTACGCCCTATGGGCCGGTTACGGCTCGAAAGGTCAATAGATAGATAGATAGAAAAAAAAAAAACTCATGTATTATTAAATTCCAACAAGAGAAGTAAAGAATGTTATGAAATTTTAAGTCTGTATTTGTTTATTCTCTTGTTTTTGGTGTCAGTTGTATGCAAATTTCCTTCAAAACTAGTGAAATTAGATTTTGCATTGGACAACAAAATATTAACTTCCTAGTGTGACTCGTTAACTTAGCTGTCCTTGTTTCTTGAAGAGCATAAAAATATGCTTCATCCACTTTGTATTTTGATCTGGAAATAATAGCTTCAAAGATTTTTTTAAAATAAATTACAGTTGCATCAATTTTATACCATATTTCATTCCCTGCAGTGGTTGATCTTTGTTTATGTATTGTCATAGGGTTGGTGCAGGTTCTAAGCCCAAGTTGGAGACATGGACTGTCATAGCTTTTTCCATTTTTTCTTATTCTGCTGGAGAAGCTGCAACTATCCTAAAGGGAGGGTAATACTTGGTATTATTTTTCATAAGGTCACTTAACAATGTTTGCCCAGACAGTGGTCATTTTTGGCCTGCTCTTTTTGACTTTAAAATGTCTGGGATTTTTTAACATGCACTGCTAGTGCACATGTGACCTCCTGATTTTTGCTATTATCGAAATTTTGTATAAAATTGAATATTAGTTGGAGCATTTTAAAATGGTGAAGTAGGTGATGTTTTTATATACTCTTCTGTGATCCAGAGAATCACTATATATATATATATATATATATATATATATATATATATATATATATATATATATATATATATATATATATATATATATCACGTAATTGAATAGGATCGACAATTTTTAAAAAAGAAGAAAAAAGTGGTATGGTAACAAAACAGCTTTACGTGGTAATTAACAAAACAAAAGTCAACATTTCGGCCAAGTAGGTCTTCAGCTGGTACAACAAACAACAATACAAAAATATATATAAGGATATATACACAAATCATACTACATGGCGATAATATGCTAGATACTCAAGAAAAGAAATAAAAAAGGTCACTTCCCTGCAGTCCAGAGCCTAGTCAGCTTCTGAATGAACTAAAATAAGTGGGGAGGCTGACAAACTAGATATCTTCACTGACCAGGCAGTCAGGTCAGAAAAATAAAGGGTTCTAAAAATATGGGGAGGTGGGTACAAGATACGTATAAACTGTGTATATCTGTGTGTGTGTGCAACGAACAGATGTGTGAAAAAAGCATGTGTACATAACCATACATGCATACAAGCATAAATCTGTATGTATTACCTCAAAACACACAAAGAAAACCTGAAGGTGTCCAAATGTGCCAATACATATGCAGACAAATATACATACATGTATAGGTTCGGTAGCGCATGTGGGTAAAAAATGTGTAGTAGGTATCCTATGTGTATGAGAGTGATATGTTCGTGCCTTGTGGACACAGCAAACCCAACTGGGCAATAAGACGATTCTCAAGGGTGAACCGGCTGCAATTGCTGGAGTGACATGAGACAATGCTAGCAACATGCATGTCAGGTTTACCACTATTACCAGGAGAGTTGAAATTGGCAGACACATGGCTGCCAGTCTTTTGCTCAACATCACAAAGATGCTCATAAAATCTGTCACTCAGGCGTCGTCCAGACTTGCCCATATACGTCATCTGGCAATGCTTACTTATTATGGCATAGATAATATTCCGTGACACACAAGTAAACCCCTCCTTGATGTCGAATCGCCTATTAACAAGACCGAATCAGTGCAAAGTACATGGTCACAAGTTCTGAAAGCTCAACGTCCATAAAGAGCTGTACCAAGGTGTCTGTGGTTTGAGCGGGGGAGGTGGCTCATGACAAGAATGCCTCTCAGACTCCTGTCGCTTTTGAAGGAAACCAAAGGAGGATCACTGAAAAGTAGGCGGGTGGTGGGATCTGAATGGAGAATGGAGCGGTACCGGTTAAGGATCATTACCGCTGCCAAGTTGTGAGGGTGGTAGGTGAAGGTAAATATGGCCCTTTTGGAGGAACGGCGGGTGGATGGGGTGAGTTTCCACAGGCCGGGAAATGTCGAGAGCTCGTTGGAAGGTGGATTAGAGAACCGAGTCAGAATAGAGATGACTCCTAAAGAAACTTAACATCAGGTGGGCCTGTTGAAAAAAATCATGAACACCCTGGCAGATACGACGAAGTCGTAATAATTGAGAATGTGAATGGAATAGGAAACATTCAAAAAAGCTTAAGAGAATTTACTCGATGCTCCATGTGGTAATTAAAAACATTTAATGACAGGACTGGCACTGCTTTTCAGAAACAAGTTTTTCAATTTTTAAAGCTGTCATACATTTAAATCTTGGAACAAATAACACACAGCGGTTTATCATTAACTTCAGCAAAAAAAAATATTTTATTTAAAAAATAATTTAAATTTGTTACTTTCTTGCCACAGACAGACTGTCACATTTCTTATGTAATGTGGTATATCTTTATATTCAGGATATTCTCTGAATTATACTAGGTTTTACTGCAGTATTCTTTTTCTCATTCAGACTTGATGAGAGATCACAACAGCTAGGACTGAAAATTAATAGAGATAAAACCAACAATATGAGAATTAATGCAGTTGGCAATAACCAAATAAAATTAGGAGAAATACCTCTACTAGACGTACAATCTTACATATATCTGGGCAGTAATATAGATAAAGAGGGAGGAACAGAAAATGATCATAAAATAAGGATAACAAAAGCAAGAGGAGCTTTCATTGCACTGGGAAACATATGGAAATCCAAAGAAATTAGGTTAAATACAAAAATAAAAATGTTCAACTCCAATGTTAAGTCAGTCCTATTATCCTATATTAGAAACATGGAGAACAACAAAATTGACAATCATGAAGATACAGACTTTCATTAATGGATGCTTACGCAGAATAAAGGGAGCCGCGATAGCTCAGTGGTTAGTGAACTGGGTTACAAAGGACAAGAGGTAGGGTTCGATCCCAACCGATGGCTTCCGGTTCACCCAGCCTTTAATGGGTACCGGATTTTTTTTCAGGGAAAGTAAAGCTGCACAGGTGTAATACCGACCACATTACCCCAAAAATCATGTGCCTAAGGTCTGTAAAATTTATGGTCACTAACACCATATTCCCTACATGCCACTTGGCCTGACGGAGTACTTACTTTACTTGCGCAGAATAAAAGGATGGAAATGGCAGGACAAAATCACTAACATAGAATTATGGAAATTTACCAGTCAAATACCAGTGGATAAAGAGATACAGCGAAGATGATGGTGCTGAATAGGACACACACTGCGGAAGCCAACAGAGTATTACACAACCGGCCCTTTTTTGGAATCCCCAGTGGAAAAGACGAGGAAGACCAAGAAATTCTTGAAGACAGACAGCAGCAGAGATGAAGATGATGGGGAAGACATGGAATGATCTTAAAAGAATGGCAAGAAACAGAACGACTTGAAAGTGTTTGTTGAAGACGTATGCTCCACAGGGAGCTGAAAGATAGAAGAAGAAGATTCTCTGAATTATACTAGGTTTCACTGCAGTATTCTTTTTCTCATTCAGACTAGGACTCCAGACTCTTGTGAAGACAGCTGTCTGTTTCAGTGATTGGTTGCCCCGTAGAGTTTCTCTTCCAGGGAAGTGGGTGAGGGCACATTGTCCTCTTCAGGTCTGTGTACTAGGGGCAATCCTGTAGAACGTGTTTAGTTGTCATGTTATCCAGGGTACTGCACCGTGCCATTTGCTGGTAGTTCCTATTTTAAGTTTAGTGAACATGGGGTTTCTCTCTCTCTCTCTCTCTCTCTCTCTCCCTCCCTCCCTCCCTCCCCTCTCCCCCTCCCCCCTCCCTCCCTCCCTCTCCCTCTCTCTCTCTCTCTCTCTCTCTCTGTCTGTCTGTCTGTCTGTTGTGGTCAGTGTGTGTACGCGAAGTGTGATAACTTGATCCCTCCTTGATAGTTGCAGGTATCCGTCCCTCTCATTATACTTTGGGTGTTCTTGTTTCCATATTTCATGACATACGCCTTTGATGATAGATTTAACTTCATCGTAGCCGACCAGATGGTTCCCTTGTGGTAATCTCCTCCCTCCTTAGCTAGTTTGTGTGCACGTTCGTTTCCATATACACTGCAGTGTGATAGTATCCACTGGATGACCACTCTCTGGAATTTAATGCACATTTGGTCTAGGGTTGTTCTCAGGTCATCTAGCTCGCTGTTCCTGAGGGTTTTTATAGCTGTTAAGACTGACAGTGCATCAGTCTGTATCACCAATTTTTTTGTGCACATTATTTTTGTGTTGAATAGCCAATTTTACAGCATCTTTGATGGCTTCAGTTTCTACTTTATAGTTGTTTGAAAATTTCCCACTAGCTATTGATTTAGTGATCTCTTCCTGGTTATTTAGCCTCAGGAACACACCTCCTCCTCCATTTCTGGTGGTGTTTGTAGCAGAGCCGTCCTTGTATATTTGAGACCAGGAGTCCTGTGGGTAGTTGTCGTCTGTGTTTTTCTGTCATATGCTTCCTCTGTGTGTCTGGATGCCTTTTTTCTTGATTCTTATTATGCCTTCCTTAAGTTCTGGTATTTTATATTTCCAGTGGAAAGTCATACAGTATGGGCATTTTGGTTTTAACATTGTTTGAGACAGTACTGGATTGCTAGATGCTAATTCTTTGGAGATTTCCCTGACATTGCTCTTCTTTAATCTTCCTTTTCCGAAACCGGTTATTCTTTGGTGCATGGGGTTGTTAGGGAGCCTTTTGTATTTCTCCGCTTTTTGCATTAATTTAGTTTTCATGTCTAACTTCCAAAGGTTGTAGACGTTAACTGATTCTACAGTCTCTATGGGTGTAGATTTCATAGCACCAGTGAGGATATGGGCAGCCTGGTTTTGTGTTCTGTTAATTTTGCTAAGCTGTGAATTGGAAGCTGTGGCCCAGGCTGTGATTCCACACTCTAGGACTGGTCTTACTCTTCTGATAGTACTCTGCCTTGTGAGACACAATTATGGTTTTCTTACAGTAGTTTTCTTATTTATATAGTTTACTGGATAAGCGCATACACATTGCATCAATGGATGTTGTCATTTTTCCTTATATGGTGTTGTATTCCAAATTCCATCTTCATTGACTGAAGTGATAATGTCTAGACTCTAAATCTCCAATATCGGCTAGAATAATATTTACAACCATTGCTTTATGTATTTATCTACTGATTTATTTATTCATTTTGTTCTAATGAAACAATTTCAAAGTTAATGAAGGTTTGGTCTTTAGAACGTGTTACCGTGACATCACAATAGAAAGAAAGAATCTGGAACTTTCAGCGGTAAAGAGCCCTCGCCCTTCTTTCCATTGTCACTTCAGACACTACGCTACAATGAGAAAGCTCAACTTTTGAACTCAGCATAGGCCATTGTTTGGAAGATAATATCATAGAATGGGCATATGTTGATTTCGCAGTTTTAAAGAATTCTATCTATCTATTGACCTATCGAGCCGTAGCCGGCCCATAGGGCGTAGATCAAGATACTCCCTCTCTTATCTGAATTTTTGTTCTAGAAGTTTTAAATTCTTTTAAAGATATTTTATCAAATCTCGCCATTTGTCTCTGTTCTGTGCAAGCAGCTCTATCTCTTTGAGGGAGCCGATTCCAGCTGCTCTTGCCTCTCTCATCAATGTTCTACTCAGTGTCTCTCTGGGTCTTCATCTTTTCCTCTTACCTGTTGTTCCCACATGAGGGCTTGCTATTCGATTATTATCTCTTCTCATCACATGTCCAACGTATGACCATCGTCTTTTCTTTATTACTGAAGATATTAGTGGTTGATTGGCCTGCTAATTTACACATTCTGTATCAGGTCTACGTTTCATTAACAAAATCGTTTTTACGATAGCGGCTTGTCAAACCTCTGATCAACGGTTCTATACCAAACCGGAGAAAAATAATTCCTTCATCTTGGAAGAAATTACTGAAGGCAAATATCAATGAAGAAGTTGGTGAAGCCCTTCAATCATTAGGATCCCGGATACCGCAAGCTTGTGGGATGTCTTGACTGAAATTGTTGAGGACCTTCAAGACCTTGACCCTGTACTTTCTCATTATCTTAATAACAAGCATGTCAGTTAATGTGTAGCCATAGACTACCGGATGAACTGGACGGTAGATCAACATATGCGTTTCAAATTTGAAGCCCTTTATTTGTAATAAGAACTTGCTAGAACCATTGATTCTATTTCTTTCGAAGCATTGGCTGAGGGTGTGACACAATAATTAGTCCATTGTCAATTGTTTCTTAGAGGCAATTATATTATTTGATAAACCCACTAGAAGCAACTGTAGCTGTTTCAATATATGTTCTTATTCTTGAGATCTACTAATTATGGCGGTTACAAAAGCATTGACATGACTTGAGACTAAGATTTATATATGTCTGTTTCCTCAATGAGCATGCTCAGAAAGATCACAACTATAAAAAGTGTCTGTTTCATTTTCGTGCAAGGGCACGTGGGTGTATGAGGTAATGAATGTGCTAACAGACTTGCTGGTTTGGCTGATGTTGAGTGCGGTAGAACAATGGATTGCGTTGGCATTCTGAATGCCGTCAGGTACACTAAACAAAAAAAAAACGGCCCAAACAATAACCGCAGCCATGAACAGACTTCACAGACATCCTGTTAAAGTGGGAGTTCCCAACGAGAATGCTACGCAGGAATCAAATGACGACTTGTCAACAAACACAACACGGATGCCGTTTAGTCGCTACAAGTTGATGGATATACTTCGTGGGAGGTCTGAGCTCTTATGAACTTGTTCGATATGCAATGAGGATGACCTGTCGACTAAACTAGATCTACTCTGTTCTGAAATTATTTTATCCCTACTCTAGCCAAGAAATCATATCCTTACTTCTCACATCACAGACCTATAGTACTACAGTCTATACATAGTTTTCTGACTCTAACACTTTGTCAGTTCAGTTATTGATCTCCAAAGTGTTTATATTACTATTAGATCAATCTATTCTATTGATATTTTTCTACATCCGTGTTCAGATTGCTTTGCTCGCCAGACTAAACAGAGAGATGAGTTGCCTCCACGAAGGATCATAAATGATTATTGTATATCCGTATAATGTTTATCATGAGGAAGATACTGGTGCAATCCATTTTTGACAATAGAAACAAGAAAAAGAGTTCATAAATGTTATGTAGTGCTAGCCTTAACATATGGATGAGAATCATGGACAATATGACACAGACAAGAAAATCACTGGAGGCTGTAGAAATGTGGTTTTACAGAAGAATGTTGAGAATACCTTGGACAGCTAAGAAGAGTAACAAAAACGTTCTGAAGGAGGCCCATGCAAAGAGAGAGCTAATTTCTAAAAATAGGAAGAAACAATCATCATTTTTGGCCACACAATAAATAGCGTTTGGTCGCGGTCTTATATATGTAGAGCAAAAAAAATAAATTATGATAACTGGGAAAGTTGAGAGACGAGGAAATAGAGGGAAGCAGAGAGAAAATATAACAGACAGCTTAAGAGAATGGCTTGGCAGGAGGTCAACAACAGAAATGATAAATAACTGTCGAGATCGAAAGTTGTAGAGAGATATGATCCCCTACACCAGCAGGCATGGTACTTGATGATGATGATGATGATGAAGAGCCGACAGGAATATGCCTATTTTTCTCGTTAGTAGATGAGACTTTTGGTTGGATGAGCCTTTTAATTTTTGCATGAGTCTTGCATTTATTTCATTGCTTAGAACATATTTTCCTGGGATATTTCTTTCAATTGTTAGATTTCTGTTATAAGCGAGTATAATAATGTGGCGATTATGCTTCTGTTATTGTCGGCAGACCACGGACAAATTGCATGAATATCATATACACTTGTCAAGGCGGGTTTCTGCCAGACGGGAGCAATGCGCTGGAATCTAAAGAAGACTTATAAACCAAAGCAACATTCCTAACAACAGAATACTAGCATTCCAGTGGCATCCCATTTCATTCCTTGGACTACAAGGTAAAAATCGACATCCGTATCACTGGTATTGTTCTTTTTGCACTCCGACGACCGCAGCCGGTTCGCCTGGGAGAATCGCCTTTCAGTCCCACTGGGTTCGCTGGACACCACGAGACATGAATGTATCACACTCGTACACATAGTTTCCCTGTAGCTGCTTCTTTCCTATTGCATGTTGAACTCTTGTGTCCATGTATGAGCACATTAGTATATGCACATGCTATGCTATTCACAACTCTCCTCTACTAGACCACACTCAACTCTTCGGTGGTCTCCTATATCTCTTGTGTCTGGGCTGCTTACTCTTGTGTAAATAAATAAAGTACCCCCGTCACGCCAAGTGGCGTATAGGGAATATTGTGTTAGTGACCATAAATTTTACAGACCTTCAGCACATGATTTTTGGGGTAATGTGGTCGGTATTACGCTCGTGCCGCTTCACTTTCCCAGAAAAAAATTCGGTACCCATTTAAGGCTGGGTGAATCCGGAAGCCGTCGGTTGAGATTGAACCATACCCTTGTCCTTTGTAGTCCAGTTCACTAACCACAGAGCTATCGCGGCTCCACGACTCTTGTGTAAGGCGATACCCTTTCCACCTGCACTACATGGTACTTTATTTTTTACATGTTCTTAGTGAACCCCGCTCTGAGACATCTCACTCTTTCCTCCTTTCGGGTACCCTATATTCTTCTAGACTAATTTAATGTAATTTTTTATGCACACGGACCTAGACGTGGACACTTCTACGTATATATACTGTATGCACACTTTTTCACGTGCATGTGTACGTACACGTACGAGTGTAGCTATATGTGTATATATATATATATATATATATATATATATATATATATATATATATATATTGTCCTTTCGAGCCGAAGACGGCACATAGGGCTGAACCACAATCTCAAAAACAGAAACCGTGCGTGCCAAAGTAGCACATATTGCAGAGATCACTGCTCTAAAATATATGGCACTGTTTCCATAACAATACTTTTTACAATGACAGCTTGTCAAGCCATCGATCCACCTCCTTAGTCGCCTCTTACGAAATGCCTGGAAGGTCACAGTGTCACTATTCTTTACTTCCCTCATAATGAGGCCCCGGTAACACACAGGAAGTGTATATATATATATAATATATGTGTGTGTGTGTGTGTGTATGGATATATATATATGTGTGTGTGTGTGTGTATGGATATATATATATGGGCGTGTGTGTGAATGTATATGTATGCATATATATATATATATATATATATATATATATATATATATATATATATGTATACAGGTCTGTGTGTTCTCGTGCGGTTTTATATACGTTGATACGTATAGACATTGCCGATGACGTTATAGTTGAGGTTACTTATACAATATCTCCACACATATTGCTTTCACCTGTGTTTTGGCCCTCCTATTAGCTGGTCAACAACACCGGGTATCCTGCACGGACTAGCCCTCGTTCATTTTTCTTATAGCGCTATACACAGGGAAGACATTTTTCTTTTATTTCTCGTTCTAGTTGGAAATGACTTTGTTTTAGACGCTTCATTATTAGTTTGCTATGTAGCGCTAATTTTTACAACATTAAGTACATTTAAACTACTATATTTAAACATTAAGTTTACCTACATGTCTGTGCGTGTGTTGTTTACATTAGCCTATTGAGCCGAAACGTCGCTAAAATCTGTGTCGTCCATTAATTACGTAAAGCTTTAACCATACATTTTTAAAATATTTTCTTTTTCATTTCTCCTTTACAACCAACTTTACTGTAGCTTCCCATTTTGCTGCATTTAAATGCATTTGCTTGCCCTGACCCTCTACTAAACCATTACGGTATCGACAAGTTATTTATCGGAAGTACCACCAATTTTAACGGTATCGTCAGGCTTAAACGCGGTATCGAATTTGGAAGTTGCTGATTCACTGAGACAAGGATGCCGCTGGAAGATAGATCTTTGTGGGATGATGGCGAGGTAAAACATGAATATTCTACTTAACTAGTTTATTGCTTCTTTCTTATCATGCTATGAATTTGATATATTCTCTTGTATATATGCATTTTTACGCTGAAGTCATAACGTAAACGTACAGTAGCCAATTGTCGATAGCTCATATGATCGTCGATCGTCTCTGTCAACTCTGTGGCCCATTTTTTAAACATTTGGTCCTATTTAATATTATGGAAATAATAATAATTATTATTTATAATGAATAATGATACCATCGGATACAAGACCCAACCACTAAATAGTGATGAGTGACCTGAAATTTCTCAAATCAAATTGAAATACTTAAATTATTAAATACTGTAAGTAGTGTAAGTGTAGTCTACACTACAGTACTGTAGTAATTATAAGTATAACATAACTATAACTATATGAATTGAATATGTAGTAGTCAAAATTATTTTGTATACTCACCTGGTCTCTAGAGTCTTGAGTCTAACTTAGTCTTAGTCTAAGTCTTCTATACTATAATCTATAACTATAATAATAATACATGTCATGTAATATTGTAACTAACAATAATTTGAATAATAGTAATAAAGTAAAGTATTTATAGATAGTATAATAATCTATTCACTACACTGACTACACAAAAATACACTCATTTGTTTCCCACCACACTCACTCTTACTTAAACTTTTACTATAGTAAATAGTATTACACTAACTAATTTAGTAATTAGAGCAGCAGGAATCTGCTCCCTCGATGAGATAGAACTGCTTGCACAGAGCAGAGACAGATATGGCGAGATTTGATAAAATATGATTAATATTAATATCTTTAAAAGAAAACTGCTAGAACAAAAAATTCATATAGGAGAAGGTGTATCACTGTATCTTGGTCTACGCCCTATGGGCCAGTTACGGCTCGAAAGGTCAATAGATAGATAGATAGAATTTAGTAATTACAATACTAATAATTACATTTTGAATTTTGATTAAGTATATAATATATAATATAAATAAATAATTGTCTGCTACAAGTAACAAGGCAGATAGTCGGTCAGATAGAATGAAAAAGAATGTAAATAATAAATTTGATGTGGAGATCGGAATGTGCCACTGGTGACTCGGACTGTAGCCCTGTAGTCAACTGTAGTGTAGTAGACAGTAGTGTTACTAATAGTGCAGACTACAAGTAAATAAATGGGCTGAAACCTTTTCTTTACTACTCACTAAGAATGACTAAAATACCAGACAGCTTAAGAGAATCATTCTCAGATCAGAATGGCTTGGCAGAAGGTCAACAACAGAAATGATAAATAACTGTTCTTCTTCTATCCTTCCTCTGCTGCCGTTGGCGTCGTTCTTTGCTCTTCTGTTGGCCTCTTCTGATGTTATTCCTCCTTCCGGTCTTCCTCTTAATCTGGCGTTTTCGTAGCGTTTGTTTATGGCTCTTTGATTCTTGTTAGCTCTTTTTGTCTTGTTATGTGGCTGAACCAATTTATCTGTTGTTCTTTATGTATTCGATGGCTGGTTCAATTTCGAGTTTCTTCCTCAGGTAAGTGTTTCTTACTCTGTCCCTTAAGCTGTTTCCTGTCATTCTTCTGACACATTTCATTTCGGTGGTCGTTATCTTTATTATATTGTTCTAGAGTCCAGCATCCAATTCTGGCACTGATAGCACAGAGTTGGTAGAAAAATTGATTTGTATATTGCCCTTTTTGCTTCCGTAGTTATTGCTTTGTTTTTCAATAGTGTTGATACTTGGCCTATAACTTGGCATGCTTTGTTACACCTTACATCTATCTCTGTCTCTTGGTTAATGTGGTAAGTATTATGCCGTGCCACACTACTTTCCCAGAAAAAATCCGGTACCCACTGGGTGAACCCAGAAGCCATCAGGATCGAACCCGACCGCTTGTCCTTTAACTCTTTCCGGTTTATTATCTGACACCTCGGTTCTATGAAATTGATCAGTTCTAACCACTCACCGACACGTCGGTTGTTTTGGGTGTATATTTGATTCGTTTTCATTGATTTTTATTTCAACCACTACTTGATTTCCGGAAGTAGGAGAGTTCTCTCTCTTGATCTTTCTGTTTATACCGGCATGGTCGAAGTTTCGAACGTTGGACAATTTTTTATTTATATTCATTGTTTATTTCTCAAATTTTTGTCACATAATGGCCACGCCCACTGTTGATACTTCTTGCAGTTGACCAAAACGATATAGAGCAGAACAAGCTAGATCTATGTTCGAAACCTTGTTATTGAGTGGTTCAGAAATAGAGTATTCATAGTATTTTGACTCGGACAATAATTTTGTTGTGATAATGGGTCGGAATATTGGTAAAAGTTATGATAAAATGGTAAGACGATCTGGCTTAGGTTTAGCTAGTGGATGCCTTCTATTACAGCACTATCAGTGTCTCAGAGGAATCGAGTGGTAGTTATTCTGATAATGAAACTGGTACTTTAGGGACATATCACACAAAATAAGTCCAAATGTGTAAATAATAATAATAAACTTGACTTGTAAATATTATTGTTCTGATGTCACATAAATTTATAATGTTTTTCATTCTGGGATCATTTACAAAAATGTACATAATTTCATTATTTGTGGACATAAATTAATCAAATAAACTACTTTGAAGGAATTTGGATTATGTTGTGTAATATTTCAAGACAAATGGATAGCAACACATATAAACATGGAAAAGGGTAAGTGAATTACAATATTTTCAATTAAAAGTGATCTACCTTGAATATTTTATATTTTAAAAAATATTTTATTCCTTTAAATAATCACATACCATAAATATATTGCTATTTTCATTTTCTGTATCCATTTCCCTTTCCGATGATGTATAACACATGCCACATTTATTTAAATTATTGTGTCAAGTAGTCAAATGAAAAAGGTATATGGTAACATTTATGGAAACAGGAAAATTAACCTGGTCCAAATCTGAAAATTCCTGTTTCCTGTTCTGGTCCTGAAACTGAAAAAGATAATAACAATGTACATTGATTAAATAAATTGAACATTTAGAGAGAGGGAGAATAAATTATATTAATGTGTCAGTTAACGCATTAAAAAAAAAATTTTTTTTATTTAACATAAAGGAATCAGTGGGAGAAGAAGTTCTGCGTATGCCAACAGATGACATTATTGGCAGGACACGTTTGTTGGATAATGAAATAAAGGTAGGTTTTCATGTTATGTACACATATAATATTTAATTTTGATTCTTTAATTAAAAAAATAACCAAGAGACAGAGATAGATGTAAGGTGTAACAAAGCATGCCAAGTTATAGGCCAAGTATCAACACTATTGAAAAACAAAGCAATAACTACGGAAGCAAAAAGGGCAATATACAAATCAATTTTTCTACCAACTCTGAGTTATCAGTGCCAGAATTGGACGCTGGACTCTAGAACAATAAGAAAGATAACGACCACCGAAATGAAATGTGTTAGAAGAATGACAGGAAACAGCTTAAGGGACAGAGTAAGAAACACTGACCTGAGGAAGAAACACGAAATTGAACCAGCCATCGAATACATAAAGAAACAACAGATAAATTGGTTCGACCACATAATAAGACAAAAAGAACAAACAATGACTCAAAGAGCCTTAAATAAACGCTGCGAAAATACCAGATTAAGAGGAAGACCGAGAAAGAGATGGATAAAGGGAATACTAGAGTCACTAGGAGGAATAACATCAGAAGAGGCCAACAGAAGAGCAAAGAATCGCAGATTGTTTCTCCCCTCGACGCCAACGGCAGCAGAGGAAGGATAGAAGAAGAAGAAGAATTTTTTTTTTTTAATGTACATGTGCATTCACTATTTTATTGCTGTGTATCCAATAGAATTTCACAAAACTCATGTGATTTGTGTACAGGAATGGTGGTACATTTTACAAGTCATATTATAATTTTAATAATTTGTCAGCAAATTTCATTATTTTTAAGTTTAATTCTGTATACTTTTTAGTAAGAAGTAACAAGCACATTTTAAAATATTTTGATTGCTGAATTGTGTCATTACCTATACATATTTTCTTCAAATGATTTTTCATGTTTATTTTATGTTGGAAGGATTGCAAGAAGGGGAATGAGTGAGTAAAAGATTTGAATCGGTAGAAGAGACTGCAATATAGAAAAATGCTATATAGAGTGGTTGTGAAAATGAAATTTTTCTCTGAGGAAAAAAACAATGAGCAGTCTTTCTTAACAATTATAAGCTCAATTTATTTTGGGAATTATACTTGCTTGGCAAATATGCTTGCTTGCACCCGATGACTAACGGAGTACACTTCTTTATCATCCGTTCTTAAAAGGACGTTAAGTGGGCGTGTCTTCATTGTGCTGTGGTTTGCAGTATAACTTTGATATTTGCTCCATTTGGCCGAATACATCCGACTTCAGCACGACATTTTTGAGTACACCAGGTTGTCTTCCCTCTTCGATCCCTACTGCTGCTCTGACAGTTAACTGAACCATCACTTGTCTCATTGAATAAGCCAACAGCCTGAACATTTGAATTCTTGTAATAAACCATTAAACCCATTTTAATTAGAGAATGTTGACAGTATGGTACTTATTGACACAATGGATGAATATGATGCTGTGTTCCTTTAACACCTTCTGCATTAACCTGTTTATTGTGTTACATTGTGAGAGTAAAACTATCTTAAAAACCGCTGGTGTTATGAATATACATTTTCTTCCTTTAGATTATGAAGTCAGAAATTATGAGAATCTCTCATGAGCTGCAGGCTCAAAAAGAGAAGATCAAGGAAAATACAGAAAAGATCAAAGTAAACAAGACACTTCCATATCTGGTTTCAAATGTCATTGAGGTAAAAACTTAGTATTTTATATGTTTTTTTTTTCTTGTAATTAAAATGGGAAAAAGTGATTTCATTTACTATTATTTTGTCAATTCTGTTGTGTTTTCTGACACAACTTTCCTATCTATTTATACTTTTCAAATACCATATTGTATGGATTCCTATCACCAAGCTCATTCAATCTATACACTGAGCAAATCTTTAAAAACATCTCAGAGATGCCAGGCCTAAACATTAATGGAAAGATAATCAATAACTTAAGATATGCTGATGATACTGTTCTACTAGCAGAAAATCCTAAAGACCTACAACAATTGCTTAATGTGATAAACATAACAAGCAAAAAGTATGGACTAGATATGAATATCAAAAAGACTAAAACTATGATCATAAACAAAGAAAATTCTCAAGACCTACAATTAAATATCACAGTTGAAGGAATACATCTGGAGACAGTCCAGAGCTACAACTACCTGGGACATACTATAACCAATGATGGAAAATGTAAAATTAAAATAAACAAAAGAATAAGTATGGCAAACAGTAATTTTAATGCCATGAAAAATATACTAACAACAAAACAAATATCAGCAGGGCTGAAACTAAGAATGGTAAAATGTTACACCTTCTCAATATTCCTGTATGGTGCAGAAACATGGACATTAGACAAGAGAACAGAGCAGAAAATTGAAGCCTTTGAAATGTGGATTTATAGAAGAATAGGTAGAATTGGATGGAAAGAAAAGAAAACAAACGAAGTTTTAAAACAATTGAAAATAAAAAGAGAACTACTAAATACAATTAAGACAAGACAAATGAAATTTTTGGGGCATGTTAAAAGACACAAAATCCAACTAAAAGTAATATTGGAAGGGAAAATACAAGGTAAAAGAGGCAGAGGCAGACCAAGATTAACATGGACGAGTAACATCAAAAGATGGACATGTCAGTCTATGACAACCTGCACCATCAAAGCAAGAAACAGAGTAGAATGGCGATCCATGGTAGTCAACCTTCGTTGCGGAGAAGGCAGGCACTCAATGATGATGATTGTATTGATGGTATAATTAATTTTATATGAAAATCGCAATGCTTTTTTCGTTAAATACAATATTTTGCATAGTTAGTGTTTCACATTGCCAATAATCATCAAATTAACCCTAGATTACAATACCGTAGCAAAAATTATTGCATCAAAACACAAATTCTTCAAATTTTGACATTTTGCCATGTTCAAACATTGTCCCCGTCTGTGTGCCTTTCTAATTACCACTTCCAGTGGCTCCTGAGTGTTCGATTCGTTTCTATTGCTGTTTTTTTTTTCTATTTCGTGAGATATATATAATGCAAACAAAATTTTAAAGAAATTAGTTTTTTTTTTTTTTTGGTTATGACCAGGGAAATTCCCGGAGTATTGGCAGACATCAAACATATTTTCGTAACTGGGGAAACGCAGAGAATAATGCTATGCTGTAGCAAAACATACCAATGGACTTACGGTGTCTGTACCAATAAACACTGTAACACGTCCAACCCTTGAGGTGAAATTCAGGTCATAAATCAACCCGAGACAGAAAATCTGTGTTCCCCATGTCTGTTCTAGTGTAAACACACACCTGTGTGTCGAAAAAGGTTCAAAGAAAACACTATTTTTAGAGCTCTTAAGTTACAATTATGTGGTAGTAATTTTTACTTTGATATCATAAACACGTCAGTCACAGATGTTTCATAATCTAGGGTTAAACAATATCTTGAAGCCATGGAAGTACTGTGCTTCCATAAAGTTCTAAATAATTCATATTACAATATTGCTTGTACAAGCTTCCACCAAAATAGTTCTAAATACACATATTACAAATGATTGCTTGCACAATCATCACCAAAGCATAGGCCCACAATGAGAGCTTCTTGCATGATTGGATGAAGGAAATTATGTTTATACATGTAATGGGTTAGCCAGGGTCATCATGTAGAGAACAGTGGGCGGTTGAGAAAGTGAAGAAATGGATTGATTACATCAAATCCCAGACAGGGAAATTATTTGAACAAACCCGTTTACTGACTAAAAAAGGAAGGTAAATTGTAACAAATTTAATTATATTATTATAACCTCAAAGATGATCAAAATTGTAACAATTTTCATTATATCAACACCTCAAAGATTTTCAGGAAAGGCAATGGCAGTGACAATTTTATGCTCTTTTATTAATAATGATCATATCCATTAAAATATAAGCTTCATTGCTAGTAGCAATTTAAAAAATTAGTGAAACTTTTTTTTTAAAACTATTACAAAATTAATTGTTGACAGCTGGTACAGCACAATTAAATGTACACTGTTCTGAAAACATGAGATACAGAAAGCAAACAGCAATAAACTAGCCAAGTTATGTATGGTAAACATATTATGTGACTTGTACTATTATTTATGCCACATCAGTGTATGAAGTAGAATATGCAGTAGTTCTTATGTCGTGTCTTATTTCTTCTTTTAAGTGAGAGTTTTTATTATTTCTGTAGCTGCTGGATGTAGAACCTGAAGATCAGGGCGAAGAAGATGGAGCTAATATGGATCTTGATTCTCAAAGGAAAGGAAAGTGTGCAGTAATTAAAACATCAACTCGACAGGTGAAGTTGTGTGTTTTTATTTCATTATTTTTGTTAATTTATATAAGATCAGTCAGTTTTATCTTCCATTTTGTTCTTGTTTTTATATTTCTTTTTCATACTCCAGTTTTCTTTTTATTTTGCCAGTGTTAACCATAATAATTTATTTAATTGTAAATAATAAAGAAAAGACACAGCAAATATTATTGTTTGTAAATAATAAAGAAAAGACACAGCAAATATTGTTTGTAAATAATAAAGAAAAGACACAGCAAATATTATTGTTTGTAAATAATAAAGAAAAGACACATCAAATATTATTATTTGTAAATAATAAAGAAAAGACACATCAAATATTATTATTTGTAAATAATAAAGAAAAGACACATCAAATATTATTATTTGTAAATAATAAAGAAAAGACACAGCAGATATTATTGTCATGTTTTGCTGGGACTTGGTGGTCTAGAGGTACAATGTCAGTCTCTGGACAAGAAACTCCCTGGTTCTAATACTACTACAAACCTTATTGACTCTACAAGCACAACAGGGTCGCCCTACAGTGTATCCCATCTCACTGTGTGAATACCAGAAAATGAGAGAGCAGATCAGCTGGCAAAGAAGGCACACAACCAGATGCACCAGTTACATACCATCAGAAGAAATAGACATTCAAATCAATCAAAAGACCGCAAGCCCCAAATCAGGATGTCTTTCATAATATGGATAGATGGGACCAAGTTATCATTATACACCTCAGAGCAGAGCACAATTGACTCCACTTGATTGAAATCAATTTCCAATATTAAGAAGAAACAATCATCATTTGGCCATATAATGAGAAGGGAACAGCTGTAATATATTGTGACAACTGGGAAAATTGAGGGATAAAGAGATAGGGGGAAACAAAGAGAAAAGATACCAGACAGCTTAAGAGAATGGCTTGGCAGAAGGTCAACAACAGGAATGATAAATAACTGCAGAGATCGAAAGTTGTGGGGAGATATAATCACCTACATCCACAGGCATGGTGCTTGATGATGATGATGAACCTTTTCAACATGCTGTGTATTTTTCTTTCCTTAGACATACTTTTTGCCAGTCATAGGACTTGTTGATGCAGAGAAACTGAAGCCAGGCGATTTAGTGGTATAGTAAAATTTATATATATATGTGTTTGTATATATATATATATATATACATAAATATGGATATAAACTATCTTTACAGCATTTTCTCATTACTAGGGTCTGCTGGGGAGACTTACAAGATAAATGTATATTTTTTCTTCTTTTATTGTTGGAATTTGAAGGAACTGACTAAAATTTCACTTGATGTAAATTGGTAAGGTGAGCACAGGCTCAAATCAGTGTAGTGTAGCTTTCTCAATCAAGGTTAAAATTAAAAACTTTGACCTAAATACCCCATGGTGTATGCACTATCTAGCTACCTACCTATCTATCTATCTATTGACCTTTCGAGCCGTAGCCGGCCCATAGGGCGTAGACCAAGATACTCCCTTTCTTATCTGAATTTTTGTTCTAGCAGTTCTCAATTCTTTTAAAGATATTTTATCAAATCTCGCCATTTGTCTCTGTTCTGTGCAAGCAGCTCTATCTCATTGAGGAAGCCGATTCCTGCTGCTCTTGCCTCTCTCATCAATGTTCTTCTCTGTGTCTCTCTGGGTCTTCCTCTTACCTGTTGTTTCCCACATGAGGGCTTGCTTTGCTATTCGGTTATTATCTCTTCTCATGACATATCCAACATATGACCATCGTCTTTTCTTTATTACTGAAGATATTAGTTGTTGATTGGTGATTTCTCTAATTTCCTCGTTTGTATTAGGCACTGGGTGACCTTTACTGTCCAGCCCTATAGATACACCCACCCCCTCTTTCTGGTGGCACGTCACAATAAAGGTCTACAAGCCACAGATACTTTGTGTAAATTATGCACATTTTTATTTAACCAGAGAATTTAAATAAATGTTTATTGTTTATACAAACGTGCACTCTTGTGAAACATTTTTCTTTGTGAACATTTTGAAAGTGGATTAATGCATTCATGACTCAAGACATTATGAAATAATCTTTTTTTAGCATAAGAAATTCTAACAAACTAATTATAATTTTAAAAAATTCAGATTGCTTCTTTTTGTATTTTACTCATTTAGGGAGTGAACAAGGATTCATATCTAATCCTAGAAACACTGCCCGCTGAGTAAGTGGTTTTTTTGTCTGTTCTCTGTTTTAATAATTTCTGTATAAGTTTATGACTATATAGGATTATAATTTTTAAAGTACCTAATCAAGTGTGGGCAGTGCAAAAGATGTCATCAAAAGGTCTGAGGGCTTACCAATATCAACACTAGCGAGGAGTGGATACCATTGCCTAGACATTCAAATTGACATTTCATGCATTGTCAGACTCTACAGGAAGGAGGGCATTTACAGCACGCTTTGCAGGCAGAACAGTAAAAGAAGACAGCAGTTTGTATGTTATGACATGAGTAGCTTGGAGGTGATGGCATTGACCAGGGTATTCATCTGGTTGGAGCCACAAGACTACACCCACGCCTGCATACTAAGTGATTTGATGAACGTGATAAGAAAAGTGGAGGTGGGCTCTGTACGCTGGCAGTGGATCAAGTCATTACAGAAGTCAACGATACACGGTCACCTTTGTCAACGTCTCTGGACATGTGTTAGTAAGGGGTAATGAAAGAGCGGGCAGGTTGGCTAGCTGTGCTGTCGTTGAAGACAGTCAACCAATGAATCATTCAGATGTCATTAATGCACTCTGAGATGCAAGAAGGGCACAAGACTTTGAAAACCTTGAGTCTTAAGTCTCTCCTTAATGAAGGAGATGGGAGTAATGATGAGTACATCCAGAAACAGGAGGCTTAATGGGCGATTAGAGGACTTCTCAACCAACACAGAACTGGAGTCATCAATCGCTGGATGCTGCTGGACATGCTTAGGAGATCTGAGTGCCTGTGCACATTTCTGGAGTGCAATGACGAAAACCCACAAATAACTTCAATGTCACAAATTATCATAACTAGATATATTATTTCTCTGTTTGGCTGTGATATGTTTTATGGAATAAAATCTTTGTGGTGTTATTGCTGTTCAGTGTATTTATATCAATTACATAGCACATTTCTAGACAGAAATGTTAGCTTTTAATTCAGCAGTCAGCAATTTCATACAGGTATGACTCTCGTGTCAAGGCCATGGAAGTTGATGAGAGGCCAACAGAGCAGTATGCAGATATTGGTGGTTTAGATAAACAGATACAGGAGGCAAGTACTTTTTAAAATTGTTTTCATCAGTATTTTATGTTCTCATTCATAGCTATCTTCTCAGCTCACTTTTATCAGTATTTTAGATCACTGTCAATTTTAAAAGTTTATAGTTAGCAGCAGCTCTGTAATCTGTTGTATTTTTTTTTTATTCCATAAAAAAATCATTTGGTTTTTGTTTTAGAAATATTTTAATTTGGTACTTTTTCAATTAATTTATGTTGATTGTGCATTTATGTCACCATTTTCCAAATACAGTCTGATATTTTTTTTAACTTTATAAATTGTGTCGTAATCGGCTGACATCTAGTCATCTCATTCCTGTATATAACCGACTTTCATTTATCCACTGATCAGGTGACACAATTGTCTAAAGGCCCTCTAAGCTAAAACACCCCAGTGTGTGAAGAACAATAATAAATTGTCATTTGATGGACATATTTTGGTAATCTAGGTTGTACCTTTTGGTGATTATTCCTCTAATGGCTCTGCTCTTTTGAGCTGTGCTGTAAATGGTTAATTGGGCAAACCTTTTTTGCTTTGTTATATAGGTGGTAAGAGGGTTGTAGTAGTCATTTTGGAAACTTAATTTTGTTAATTTCACTCTTCAGTTGATTGAAGCAGTTGTTCTGCCAATGACACACAAAGAAAGATTTGAAGCTCTTGGCATCCAGCCACCTAAAGGTAAGTGACTAAATCTCTTGATAAATTTTCATTTAAATGTCGACTAAAAAAATATGTTCAAATACGTGAAATTGAGAAAAAAGACATGCAATGTAAATGTAGATTATAATTTACTTATTTTAGTTTCGCTTAATATTTTTCTTCTGCACTTTGATTTGAAGGGTGGCTTCATGTGGGAAAAAAAAATTTTTTTAATTGTTTGGAATTTTAAAATATAAATTATGTATCATCTATGAATTTGTGTATATGATACATTTATTCTTGTATGAGGATAAATTATAAAGTAAAGATTAAATTGTTTTGACAATATTACATAAACATAGGTATATCTGTATGTATATATATTGCCATTTTTCAATAGCCTATAATAACTTTTATATCCCAGTATTGAAGATCTCTGGCCAATTATTTGTGTGTGCAGCAAATGAAGCTATGGTGGTGGGAAAACACCAAAAATAGGTCCCGCTTTTACAGAGAATTTTCAAAATCTATATATTGCCTCTATACATTGGAATGAGGGTCAGGCAATCCTTGACACTGTGGAATATCCCCTGTACATTTAGGCGAAGCGATTCTCCAGTTACAGCACATTTTTACATGTTATATGTATTTTTAAAATGAGTTTGTAGTAAAATGGACACGTGATCATTTTTATGTAAGAAACCAGTATAGACATTTAAATGTATTGTGAATATCATAAGTGCTTTATTTAAAGGTGGTATGGATAGAAAGGAATTTTTATTGATAATTACGTTTTTAAGATTTTTATAATTCAAAATACATTGTGCCATCTAGTGAAGGAGCACAAATACCGAATTCATAAAATAGTTTTAATAATAAATCTACTAAAATCTAACAAATAAAATAGAATGTTTATTTACATTCTCAGCCTCTATTTTTAAAACCAGTGTGTTACATCATTTCAAGGTGAACTGAATAGAAGGGAATTTGTTAATGACATAATTGTAGAGTTAACTTCAAGAAATTTATCCTAATAGTCATATCAATAAACACTCCTTATAATAACAAATCACCAACAAATTCATAACTTTTTTTTTTTTATATAATTGACATACAGATGTGAATGAGGTATTTTTGAAATATTAGAACCAAGGGCTATCTAACTATTATATTTTTTTAAAATTTGTTACAAAAAATATAAAAATACCTAAACACATTACCAGATACAAGTTGATGACTGAAATAACCATTTTTTTTATTTTGAAAAGGATAAATAATAGAATACTGACTGATTATAATTTATTCTTGACATGTTTTTTCTGCTGAATCCACAATCTTTCTGTGTAATTGTGCATGTGTAACAATTTTTGCTGTCCACATTTGTATTCACTTTTATTTCAGACCATATAATTTTTGTTGGTATGAGATCCATTTATTTATATTTGTGTTTCTGGCAGGTGTTTTGTTGTATGGAGCTCCAGGAACAGGAAAGACATTACTTGCCAGAGCATGTGCAGCTCAGACCAAATCAACTTTTCTGAAACTAGCTGGACCACAGCTTGTACAAATGTTTATTGGAGATGGAGCTAAACTTGTCAGAGATGCTTTTGCATTAGCCAAAGAAAAACAGCCAGCAATCATTTTCATTGATGAGTTGGATGCCATTGGTATATGTCTCACTTGGGCTTATTTGTTTGTGTACAATAATTAGGTAGTTGCTAATTTCTTTTTATTTTTCTTCTAATCCTTACAGCCAGATGTCTCATGGTTTAACTGCCAGAACAACCTGCCAGTTGTTTCAATGATTCTGGTCTACCTTGTAACTTTTGTTGTTTTTTTTACCCTGGATTACAGGACCGGTGTAAAATTTACGACATCAAAACACAAATTCCTCAAAATTTGACATTTTTCTGTGTTCAAACATTACCCTCTCTGTGTACCTTCCTAATTACCACTTTCAGTAACCCCTGGATGTTTAATTTGTTTCCATTGCAATTTTAAAATTTTTTTAGATAAATCATTTAATGTGAAAAAAAAAATTGTCAGTTTTCACTGACAGACTTAAGGCGGCCATACCGATAGACATTGTAACACGTCCGACCCATGAAATGAAACTCAGATCTTAAATGAACCTGAGTCAGGTATTTTGAGTCCCCATGTTTTGCCTCGTGTGAATACACGGGACTGTGTCAAGAGTTGAGATAAATTATTATTCTTAGAGCACCTAATGTTATATTTAAGTGGTAGTCATTTTTACTAATGTCTCGCAACTGGGAAAGTTACAGATAGGTCTCATAATCTAGGGAACAGGCAAATAATTGCAATGCTACGTATCAATGATCGATGCCGTGAACACCTATATGACATCACCCGAGATGCGGGCACTCCTGTAGCAGCCCACTTTAACTCGAGGGGTCACAGGGGGAAGGCTGATGTCTTAGTCACCAGCCTAATATCATGCTCCTCTGATAACTCACAGTTGGGGTTGCCTCACCCTCGAGGCATCAATGTATCCCTGTCTCTTTGAGGACTCTTTTTCCTATTTCACATCTCTGTTTGTCTACCCCTCACCCATCTCTTCTTTCCATTTCTTCTTTGAGTAACCCCTCATCTTGTCTTCTTTATCCAACCCCCTCCCTGGACTACCTTCATGTCCATCACTTCCTTATCACTATATTACCTCTCTACCTAGCTGCACCATCTCTCTGCCCACTTCTATTGATCCTCGTCCTTCCCACTTCCTCTCTACTGATCTACTCCCAGCTCACCCCTTCCTTCTCTATTCTCTTGTAGTCACTACTCCCCTACACCTACTATCCCTCCTCGACATATCTCCCCCTCTGATACTTCTCGACCTCTCTATGTACCAATCTCCCGCGTACCACCACTCTACCGCCCTTCTCTCTACCCGCTTTACTTATACCAGTTTTCTTATTCTCCCTCTCCTTATCTCTTCCTCTGGTATATACTTCCTCCCTCTCCCTCCCTCCTTTGACCTACCTCTCTATTCTTCCATTTCTAGCCCATCCATTCTGTAGAGACTATTTCTCTTACTCAT
The DNA here is from genome assembly GCA_032433765.1 of Megaustenia siamemsis. Taxonomy (NCBI): domain Eukaryota; kingdom Metazoa; phylum Mollusca; class Gastropoda; order Stylommatophora; family Ariophantidae; genus Megaustenia; species Megaustenia siamemsis. The sequence continues at coordinate 141,246,544 of JAVIAB010000051.1, read as the reverse complement.
CTCCTAGTTCACTACCATGTCTTTTTATTCACGTCTTGCTGGGCTTCCCTCATGCATTGTCCGAGTAGACTTATGAGGTCACTTACCCCCCACCCCCACTCCACTTCTTCTTTGTTGGCACGCAGTTTGCTGGGCTTCCCTCATGCATTGTCCGAGTAGACTTATGAGGTCACTTACCCCCCACCCCCACCCCACTTCTTCTTTGTTGGCACGCAGTTTTGCCCTTCCCTGGCCTTTGTTTCGGGCTTCTATTTTTCCCCTGACCATCAACTTTATTTACACAGTATGCCTATCCTCCCCCCATAGTTGTTATCCTACGACCCAGGTACTTCTTTGTCCATCCATACCTCGCATGTTTTCGTCACGTGATGCCTTCCGGACTTAGTCTGAACATTCCCAGTCATTCTGATGTATTCTTTCACGGAGGACAGACTGGCTGCTCAAGCTAAGTTTTTATGATACATTTTTTTTTATCTTTTTACTATTGTAGTTCAACTCTTGAGTCTCGTGTTCTTCCCCATCTTATTTTATATCTCATTGCTCATCCTACCTCTCCTCATGTAGCTTACACATCTCTTTCTCTCTCCTTTCTTATATCAACATCCTACTTTCCTCTCCCTTCACTTGATCATCTAACATGTAGTTTTAGATAATTGTGCTTCACCGTTTGTTGTCGTTGTTCCTGTATTCTGAAGAAGGCCACAGGCAGAAACGTCAGTATTGTGTTGTTTTCCTTCCTTGTAAGGCTGTCACCATATCTTGGAGTGTTTATCACACCCCACTATTGGCTCCTCATAATCTAGGGTTAATTTAGTTTCTTCCAAGTTTCTTTTGTTTTTGCCCAGAAGTCTCACTGGCTTTGTTCTACTAGCTGCTACGTTTATAATTCTATTTTCTTTACTTGTATGCCTTCTGTAACATTTCCTCTAGAAATTAAACTGTTACATAAATACAGTAAGAAGCATTTGGGAAAGATGCTCATTTTTCATTCAGAAGATAGCCAGTTTGAACCACATTCAGAGCAATCAGGATTTTTTCAGTGATCTCTGACCTCAAGGTTGGTGAGTTTGAGTACTTAGTACTGTTGGAGACAGATGATTAAAAAAAAGCTCATGTGTTCTAGTTGAGGATGTAAAAGAATCATTGTCAGTTAAATATCATAAAGAGTAGGTAGTATGCCACTGTCTGGGCCAATTTAAAAAAAAAAAAAAGTTTAAATTCCTACCATCTTCAAAACAATTAATCAGCTTACAAAAATTACCTTAGAATAGCTAGTACATGGAAGAGGCTTATGAGGTCCACCAAAGACAATGTAAGAAACATCATGCTTGAGAATGCAGTTTCTCATGAGTATTGCAGCTTCTGATCTCATAAGAAGTAAAACAGGCATAGATCACAAAACTAAGACAGCAACAGACAACTCATCATCATCAAGTACCGGGCCTAGTGGCGTAGGTGATCATGTCTCTCCACAACTTTCGATCTCGGCAGCTATTTATCATTTCTGTTGTTGACCTTCTGCCAAGCCATTCTCTTAAGCTGTCTGGTATCTTTTCTCTTTGCTTCCCTCTATCTCTTCGTCTCTCAATTTTTCCATTTGTTACAATATATTCCAGTTGTTCTCTTCTCATTACATGGCCAAAAAATGATGATTGTCTCTTCCTAACATTGGAAATAGCTCTTTTTTTGCTTTGACCTCTCTCAGAACCTCTTCATTACTCTTCTTAGCTGTCCATGGTATTCTCAACATTCTTCTGTAAAACCACATTTCTACAGACTCCAGTGATTTTCTTGTCTGTTGTCCTATTGTCCATGACTCGCATCCATATGTTAAGACTGGCTCTATGTAACATTTAAGAACTCTTTTTCTTGTTTCTATTGTCAAAAATGGATTGCATAGTATTTTCCTCATTTTCTGGAAAGCTGCTTTTGCCTGAGCCATTCTGCGTCTCACCTCTTTTGTACATCTTCCGTCTTAGGTTAACAAAGTTCCCAAATATTTAAATTCATTTACCTGTTTTAATATTGTTCCACTTGTCTTTATTCTGCACTGAGGTGATGTCTTTTTCTTTCTTGTTACCATTACTTCTGTCTTTTTGCTATTAAGGCTGAGTCCTTTATTTTAACAGACAACTAAGTAATTAAAATAAAGTGCTTTATTTGATAAACACTGCTTAAAGTTTATATTTACTTTCATTGCTTTATTCTTTCTTTCTTCATTTACCTTTCAGGGCCAAGAGGAGAGATAGTTTGCAGTCTTATTATTCTTTGGGCAGCCTCATCTACAGCCATTTTTCTCAGTTTATATTACGTCATCTTTAAGGATATTCTTATCATCTGTTTTCGTAGTATTTGTAACAACTGCATGGATTGTATTTGACCAAACCAATTTGTCTATTTCACTGTGATGATGATACATTACTCTTAACAAAATAAATTAGCTTTGTATAGACGAATGCTCAATTCAATTGATTTGTTAAAATGATTTCCATAAAAATGGACATTGCCCCCTCCCTCTAATAATTCATGTTTGTGTACTGGCTTTCAGGGACCAAAAGATTTGACAGTGAAAAGGCTGGAGATCGTGAGGTTCAAAGGACAATGTTGGAACTTCTAAACCAGATGGATGGCTTTCAGCCTAATTCTATGATAAAGGTAAATTGTCATTATTTACTACATTTAACAAATTAAACCAGTTTTTCAACTTCTAAACAATATATTTGAGAAACTTTTAAAAATGAAACAGCCTGAGAGATAAGATCAGAAATGAGGAACTGAGAAAAAAAAGCTTCAAATATTTCCTGTCAAAGAGTTTATAAAGAAGCAACAGATAGAATGGTTTTGCCACATAATATGGCAGAAAGATCAAAACACAACACAACAAGCCTTCAATAAACATTTCGAGAACACCAGACCCAAGGATCAACCACGAAAAGATAGGTTGATGGAGTATTAAAAACACTAGGAAAATATAACAGCAGGAGAAGCCAACAGAAGAGCAAGGGACTGCAAATTATATATTCTCTCAACGCTGTAAGGCTAATGAAGAAGGAAAGAAGAAATAATAATAGTTCCAAACTGTTCCCACTGATTCAAGAAATGGCTTAAAAATAATGCAACTGTATTCTCTATAGTGTTTTTCAACATTTACACACTTTATATAATCTTCCATAATATCACTGTTATATTTTTGCAATGGTGTAGCATTTTTTAACTTGAGATTACGATACCTGCCTGTGACGCGCATCGTTACATTTCATAGTACAAATTACTACCACTTAATTGAAGCATTAGAAGCACTAAAAATAATATTTTCTTTGAACTTTTGACACACAACTGTGTGTTTACCAATTAGACACACCGGGAACTCAGATTTCCTGTCTCAGATTGATTTATGACTCGAAATTGACTGATTGGATCGGACATATTATTTGTCTATTCAGACAGTTGCTGTAAGTTCATCTGTATGTTTGGCTGCCTCAAAGTGTTATTTGCTGAGTTTCTTCGAGTCAGAAAGGCTTGTTTGTTGCTGACAACCAAGGAAGTTTCTCTGGTTATTTTCCTCATAATTATATTTACCAGATTGTGCAAGGATATCAAGTGAGGAAACCCTGATGGTATGCGGCTCTCATTTCAACTGTATACCATATTGGATTTTTGTGATATGTTTTCATTTTCTGTTAAATTAACATGCTTTAAAAAATTTAACATACTTTTCTTATGGTTCTTCTTCTTTCCTTCCTTATTTGCCTTTCAGTGTTGAGGTGGAGATATTATGAAATCAAACAGCTCTTTGTGGCTCAAGAAATACAGCGAATTACGCTTTGAGGTAGCCGAATATACTGAGGAACTTATGGCAACCATCTGAATAGACAAAAGTAACACATCCTGTCCAAACGGTCAGTTTTGGGTCATAAATCAACCCGAAACATTAAATCCGAGTTCCCTGTGTGTCTACTTGGAGAAACACAGCTGTGTGTCAAAAGTTCAAAGAAAATACTATTTTTAGTACTCCAAATGTTACAATTAAGTGGTAGTGATTTGTACTACATTTTGTAATTAAGTATGTCATAGGTAGGTATCATTTCCTGTGTGTTACCTGGGCCTCATTATGAGGGAAGTAAAGAATAGTGACACTGTGACCTTCCAGGCATGTCGTAAGAGGCGACTAAGGAGGTTAATCGATGGCTTGACAAGCTGTCATTGTAAAAAGTATTGTTATGGAAACATCGCCATATATTTTAGAGCAGTGATCTGTGCAATATGTGCCACTTTGGCGCGCAAGGTTTCTGTTTTTGAGATTGTGGTTCAGCCCTATGTGCCGTCTTCGGGTCGAAAGGACAATAGATAGAGGTAGGTATCATAATCAAGGGTGAATATTCCATCAGTCCATCTTTTTCATGCTAGGCTCTTGTTGGTTGGTTGTGCTCGCTAGCTTTATATCTCTGATGAAGTTCAAAAGGACTGAATTTAGCGTGAATATCACTTTTTTCCTATTTTTAATACCAACAGCTGTGTGCTCAAGTGTCTCCTGCCATACAGGCAGATAATCTCCAACTTCAGAGGTACTCTCATGTTTTTATTGTTGAGAGATGTAAGATTCTGGGTAAATTATTTTCCAATTAATTTTTGCTTGGGCAGCTGCCATATTTGGTCCATCCTTTTTTATTTCTACCAGGCAAGTGATCTTTAACATGCGCAGAATGCACCTGGGACGTTCTGTTTTCAATTGTTATCCGGTAGGACTAGACATAGGATTTTGCTACCCAGAGACCAGGGAGGGCAAAGTCATGAAAAAACCATGAATTAGATTTTTTTTTTTTTTTCCACCGCCTTTGGTGGGAAATGAACCTGGGACCTTGTTGTCCAGAGGTTGGCTCTTGAGTCTGGTGTTCTCATAATATTTAATAAAGGTTTTTTGTGTTGTGTTTTGATCTTTCTGTCAAATCACATGGCCAAACCATTTTATCTGTTGTTTCTTTATGTATTTTTATGTATTCAGTGGCAGGAGCTATTTTCTTAGTTCCTTATTTCTGATTTTACCTCTCAGGATATTTCCTGTCCTGCATCAAACACATTTCATTTCAGTATTGGTTACTTTTCTTGTTGATCGAAAGTCTAGCTTCCATGTCTGGTATTGGTTGTACAAAGCTATTATGATTAATTAATGTAGACTCTGCTTAAATAGGATCTTACACATTCTAGGAAGCTAAGAAAACATAGAAAAGTCATTATGAGTAAAAAAGAGTTTTTATATGTCAAGGTTGTTGTAACATACAGGCTGATTGTTTTTCAGATAATTTTATAATGGAATGGGTATTCTGGAACTCATAATTATAAGACTCCATTTCACTTGACTGTAAGAATAGCAGAATGTCTGGTTCATTCAAATTTCTTATTAAAAATGTGTACTCATACAGGTAATAGCAGCCACTAACAGAGTAGATATACTGGATCCAGCTCTTCTTAGGTCAGGTCGACTTGATAGAAAAATTGAGTTTCCTCAGCCAAACGAAGAAGCCAGAGCTCGAATATTGCAGATTCACTCCAGAAAAATGAATGTCAGGTACGCAAATTCTTAGAAATATTTTTCAAGTTGTTTTATTTAATCATATTATTAATTTTCCAGGCACTTGTGACATTTAATTTTATTATGACAGACAGATGTGATGAGAAATATTGTTGCTAATAGTTTATGTGGATTTTCTCTCTCTCTGTTGTCTTTTTTCCCTGCCACTAGTCATACCTTGCAGTCTTCTCCAGGTCCTTGTAGTGTCCTCACATCTGTCATTTATCAGGTTTGACACAAAAAATAAACATGTTACACTGCTTAAGAGGGTTTTTGTAGTCTGGGTTGTTGTCGTCCCCCCGTAGTAGCATTTATCAAATGTGGTTATTCCTTAGCAGTAGATGTGGTTCAGGAGTCTGCTGTGGCCTGTTCTGAAGGGGAAAGATCATGCTCCTATGCATATCATGGCAGCTGGTGGATTTAATTCTGCCTGTTACTTATTTGTAGCCTATGTTTCCAGCTTGTACTGAGTTTGGTTTGTATGCTGGTCATAGTCTTTCTGTACCTCAGTAGGTGTATTGGGTTTCTTTGTGGGAGGGTATCCATTGGAAGATCAATGTGGATTGTGGCAGCTGATTTATTTCTGAGAAGTTGGTTTGTATGATGGCTTGGGGATGTGTTGATATGGTAATACTGACCTTGCATGAGGAGTAGATGACATATGCATGGTTGTGAACAAATGTGTTTAAATTCTTCCTGTCTTTCCTTTCTCATTTGTCTTTCAGCATTGAGGGGAAAAATAATAGTTTCTGTCTTTTGCTCTTTTGTTGGCTTCTCTGCTGTTTTGCTTTCTAGTGTTTCAATTGTTCCATTAATTCATCTTTTTCATGGTCGGCCCTTGTCTGGTATTTTCACAATATTTATTGAAGGCTTGTGTTTTGTTTTGAACTTTCTGTCAAATCACATGGCCGTTTAAACCATTTTGTCTGTTTCTTAATGTATTCATATATCTTATAATATAATTTTATTATATTGGCCCTTCATCTAAGCCCTTGATGAGGTATCATTCAATATTTTCGTTTGTGTGAAAGGCCGGCAACAAGAATTCCTCAAACCATTTTTACTTTTGCTGTTTCTTCTAGTATTCTCCATAGTTGGTAGTTAAAAGTGCAGAATTTGTTAACTACGTCTTGTTTGAGTATGCTTGCGTTTGCCCGATGACTAAAGGAGTGTACCTCTTCATCATCCGCCCTTAAAAGGACGTTAATGGACGTTTCTGCGTTATGTTGTGGATTGCAGTATAACTGTGATATTTGCATCTTTCGACCCAACACATTCGACTTCGGCATGACATTTTTGAGTACCTGGTTGTCTTCCCTCTTCGATCCCTACTCACCTCCCCAGACTAGACAGGTTAATCTGTTACTAGCGGCACCACAGAGAGGTGGAGCAGGGTCTGGATGGTTCTGGTTCACTGATCCTGGCGCAAGCCATCAGCTGTGTTTGCCGACAACTTCCAGCTCTGGTGCTGTAAGGCTCACCTTCGCCTCCTTGTTTGAGTATGAAGCAGTTCTCTAGTTTTGTTAAAAAGCCCCACAAGCACTATGTTAAACATGAAAGTGCCTGGGAAAATATTGTCTCATCCGCTGCTAAATTTTAGAACAGCATCAAGTGTCAGTAGGCTGCCAGAAGAGCAATATCCAGAACTTTGTGTCTCCCTCAACGTGTGAAGTGATCAAAGAGGAAGAGCTACCAAAGACTAGAGGACTTGTGGAGACAGCTGCTTCCAGTGTTGGTACTCAGAATAAGTGTGCTGGTTGGCTGTAATTGAAGTTACCAGAGTTCAAATAATAGTCACTTTTATAGACATTTTGGTAATTTCCTAGTTTGATCAGATATAGTCTTTCAGTTTGGAAGAGTGATGTCCCCTAAAATATGTCTGCCAAAATACAGTGGTTCTACGCATTCTTGGCGTTGGGTCATTACGCTGGCATGTAATCATTTCGGAGTATCTGTTGATTGGGCGTTGGGTCCAGGGGTTAGGTTTAGCTTTAGTGTTAAATATTTATAAATATATTATAACGCGTGACAAAAACGACGCCACTCTGCCTAATTATGATCTTCTGATCGAAGGGAATTGTGCGGTTGATTACCAATCGGCGTAATGACCCCAACGCCAAGAATGCGTAGAACCACTGTATTTTGGCAGACATATTTTAGGGGACATCACTCTTCCAAACTGAAATACTATATCTGATCAAACTAGGAAATTACCGACATTTTATGTACAAGAAATAGCACAAGAACGCTTTGAATTTCTTTTTCTACGGGCAATGAAATTCACTTATAACTTAAATTTGACTCCCATCGAAAATTGTGTCGTATTGCCAGCACAGTCACACACTGGAAGTCACAACAACTTAAATGGTTTGGTTACTTGGTCAGAATGAATCCTCACCAATCACCATCAAGGGCGCTCTTCTCGAGAATGCATGGAAAAAGACCAAGAGGAAGACCCAGAAGAAGATGGATAGATGCAGTGACAGAGGCATGTAACAACAAAGGAAAATCACTAAAAGTCATAGAGTGAAAAGTAAAATGTAGATATCAAACTACCGTGAAATAAGTTTTCAATTAATTATTTATTTACATTGCTGTAATAAATGTATACATTTTTATATTTTTACTATTTGCAGTAAAGATGTTAACTTTGAGGAGTTGGCAAGATGTACTGATGATTTCAATGGTGCCCAATTGAAAGCTGTTTGTGTTGAAGCCGTAAGTAACTTCAATTTATTATGTTAATACTATATCCTGAGAAAGAATTATTTTCATGCAAGAGGTGTGAATTTGTTTTACCTTGAGTTGACCAGATTGGTTTACCAGAATTATATTTGCTGTAGGTTGACATTTTGTGTTTTCTGGTGAAGTGAAATGTTCTTATAATTATCAGTGATGTAAATGTTGTAAAATAAATCGAAACAGTGGCACTAACTGCATTCATTCTTCTTTTAGTTATAGTAGTGTTTTGTTATGTGTGGTATTGGTAATTACCATGTACAATTTTACCCTTCTTTACTTCATGCTCTTTTAGATGTCAACATGAATAGTTTTTTTAAATATATATTTCTTTTTTATAGCAATAGTAATATGCAACAAATTTGGGGAAATTGATTAACCTGTATCATTCTTCCACAATTTAATAATTTGATGTTTCCTTATCAATTTTTCAGGGAATGATTGCCATGCGACGAGAAGCAACCGAACTGACTCATGAGGACTACATGGATGCCATCATAGAGGTGCAAGCCAAAAAGAAAGCTAATCTCCAATATTATGCTTAACCTCCTCTGTACTTGTTACTCAGTTATCAATGAAACTTAAATATGGCTGTCGTTATTTTTTTTTTAATTTAATTTACCAGGTGAGTTGGCGGTCAGTCAACAAGTTATTTGTTCCAGCTTTTGGAAAATATTCCAATTTGCTGGGTGCAGAAAAGTGAAAAGAAGAACCAATAATTTTAGGAAAATCTTTCACCCATTTTGAACAATTCTGTGATTGAACACCAAACAAAATAAACATTACAATATACATTGATGTGAGGATTTTCTTTTAAATTTTAAGTGGTTAGTCGAGTCGACTGTCTCTGGCAAGATGCAAAGAATTTTGTCTCTTTCAGTAGGTGATACACAATGTAACCTTTTGCTAGATAAATACACTTCAATCCAATCAGTTCTTAGTTATTTCTACTTGTCCTATATTTTATGTTTAAAATGTGGTCACAATAATGCTACTTAGTATGTGGCATTAAATGACTACTTAACTCTTTTTAACAAATTATATTGCTGTTGATAGAGTTATGTACTTTTACTTGTACATAATTTAGAAAAAAATAATTGTTGCATACCTAGAATAGTATATCCAAGCTTGTTACCTTCAGTTTTAGATTACTGGATTGCAAGGTGCAAAATACAATTGTATTTGTCTTCAATAATTTCTAATTTTCCATTCTCGAGATCCTAACAAACTGTTATTTGTGTCTCATTCTAGCGAACGATCTCATCTTCCAAATTTGTACGCTACACAATACAAATCAAGCTTTGTTTAACTTCCTGTTATTTGATCGGCACATACTAGATGTGTTAGGTGATATTTTTTTATTTTATTTCCTATTTTATGGTAACCACCATATAGTATACATTTTAGTTCAAATTGTGAAGAAAAACATTGCTAATAGCATCCAATGCTGTAAAAATGTAATTTGATAATACAGTGGAACAATGATTTTAAAATCCTCTTGAAATATTATTTTTTTAGGAACCAGTTAACTTTTTTTTTTAGACCTGTACTTGCTTGAGTGTTGCAACAGTTTAATGAATGCTGTGACTGTTCTAAAGGAATAAAATGTGGTTTCCAAACATTCTGTATTGTTTTTTATTTTGTGTTTTCAAGCCCCTTGTATGGTTTAAGTTTTTTTTATGTTTTTATTATTTAACAATTGGGAAAATTGAAGGGTGAAAATATAGAGGTATTCAAAGAGAAAAGATACCAGACAGCTGAAGAGAATGACTTGGCAGAAGGTCAACAACAGATATGATAAACACCTGTTGAGATCGAAAGTTTGTTGTGAGACATGATCACCTATGCTAGCTGGCATGGTACTTGATGTATGGTCACAATCATAATTCATAACGAATGGTCACATGTGAATTGTTCTGCTTGAACTTAAGTCTGTATGTTTTCATAACAGCCTTGCCATTCTCTCCCCCAGTTACTGCAAATTAGTTCTATCTAAAACTATAATTACGGTATTTGCCCTTTTTTTGGAGTTCACTGGTGAGTTTTTTTATGTCCATACAATATTCATTTCTATAACCTGGTTTCTAATTATTATATTCAGCCATGATTAGTGAACCGAAATATGTGGGAAGACAAGGCTAATGCTGACACTGAAAACAAAATGAATTGTCCAAATATGGTATGTACAATTCGAGCTGAGTGTTGCAGAGTAGAGAAAATGTCTATCAGGTGGACATCAGCATTAACACATACTTATTTTTCTTTTGTCTTTGTTGCCTTTCATTGTTAAGGGAGAATTGTGTCTATGCTTGTTGTTTGTTTACATTTACCAGCTTTATATCTTTAGCGAAGACCCAGGGGACTTAATTTTGCTTGCTATCACATTTTCCTGTTTAAAACACCTTGGCCTCATGTTGCGATAAAGGCAAGTATTCTCCAACTTCAAAGGTACTCATTTCTTTTCATTTCTAGGTCTTCTTTGTCTCCTCTTTCTTTGTGGATTCCAGGTGAATTCTCATCTGGTAATTTTTGTGGTTAGCTTTCAAAGTGCCCTATTGATCTCCAAAATCTTTTTCTTTATCATTTCATCATCTGTGGGTTTGATTAAAAAAATATTAAATAGTATTTGTCTTAAAGAAGACAATTTATATGAAACTATAATTGTCATGGCAACAAAGTGGATAGTGCACTTGTCTGCTAACCAGGTAGTCATTGTTTTCAATTTCACACACGTGTTTTTTTTTCAATTGAGACAGCTTTAGGGTTCTTGTAACCATTGATGGGAGACTGGGTGGTCTAGTCTTTATGGTTTCAATGTTTGTATCCCACCATACATGATGGGAACTTTTCACAAGGTTTCTTCATGGCTTTTTTCCCTTCCCTGGGTAGTGAGCTCCAATGTCTAGACCTCTCAAATAATTGAAAAATGAGACCTCATGTTCATTTTCACATGTTTAAGAACCCTTGGCAGTTAAGAGTCTTAAAATGTTAGGCTAAAATGGCTGCTGTCTGTGCAAGGTTGTTAAGCAAATTACCCGTGCTGAAGATGGATACGTTTGGCCTAAAGGTGCTTTTTCTAAACTAGCAACACAAAGCACCCACTTAATGGGATAATGCTACGAAAAAGAACCATTATCATTGTACTTATGAAGAAAAGAACAAAAATATCTAGTTTGGAACAACTTATATGCTAGATAACATATTTTGATCCTATACAAGTACATAATGGCTTAGAGAACATTATTTTGGAGGGCATGGTAACAGCTGGATGAGGGAGAGTAAAACTAAGAAGGTGGGTGCAAGAGAGCACAGACAATATGTTATGACTGCAACAGACGAGTAGGCATTTCACTTGTGATAGAGAAAAACTTCACAGCAACTGCCCCAGGAACCAACAGGGGAATACTTGATGATTTGTTCTTCTACCTTTCAACTAACTCCCTGTTTGGCATAGATCTTCAACAAACACTTTTCTGTTTCTTGCCATTCTTTTAAGATCACTCCATGACTTCCCTATCCTCTTCATTTCTGCTTCCACCTGTCTTCTCCAAGAATATTTTGGTCTTCCTCTTTCCCCTTGGGATTCCAAATAAGGACCTGTCGTGTAATATTCTCAGTTGTCTTTTGATGATCTCTGTGCTTGGACAGTATTTATTAGCTCAAGGATTTCTTATCTGGTTACACAGTAATATCTAGTGTAACATAAACTTAATACAACTGAGAATAGTTGGAGAAATTTGAAACATTATTTCTAAGATTAGATTAGTATAATTTGTCAATGGTTGAAAGCATTTATCTTTAAAAAAATACAGTTAAACCACCTCCTTGTGAAAAGAGCCACCTATCTATGAGAAGACTATAGAAATCAACAGCATCAAGATTATATAATTTAATCTATCTATCGTCCTTTTGAGCCGAAGACGGCACATAGGGCAGAACCACAATATCAAAAACAGAAACCTTGCGTGCCAAAGTGGTATATATTGCAGAGATCACTGCTCTAAAATATATGGCGCTGTTTCCATAACAATACTTTTTACAATGACAGCTTGTCAAGCCATCGATCAACCTCCGTAGTCACCTCTTACGACATGCCTGGAAGATCACAGTGTCACTATTCTTTACTTCCCTCATAATGAGGCCCCGGTAACACACAGGAAATATAATTTAATAGATGCCACTATATATGTCTCAAGGACTTTGAAATTTTAGAGTTGCATGTAGATGCGTTAAACTGGTGTACATAAACAAAACTCCTTAAAATGACTTGATGAATGTTATGTTTTGCAAATGTTAGTTCCTCTCTAGATCTAATAGTTCACTGCTAGGTCTTGCAGGTTTTTGTTTCAAGACAAATTGTGTCAAGTAGATCAATTGCTCCCCACAAATATTCATGTGAGTGCTGTCAAACAGGTGCCAGCATTCAACCTTCTTGGTAAGATTTTCACACAAGATGACAAACTAGAAAGTGAAATTGAAACAAGATAAAACACACAGTGGCACACTCTGACTATAATTTGGTAGCCAAGACACCCATCCAGCAATTGAGTAGAGCCCAATTAAGTAGAGTGTAGACAGCGAATTCATCAGGATTGGCAAACAACAGCTGATCCCTTCTCCACTCCCAAATGGCGCCCCTGGAAACAGATTACCCGGTCTAGTCAAGCGGAAGGGGTTGATAAAGGGAAAACGACCTGGTACTCAAAATGCCTTGCTGATGTTGAGTGTGTTTGGCTAACAAGCGCAAATAACTCACAATTCAGCACCACAGCTTAACTTCCTTGTATGGACAGATGACGAAGGGGACTATCCATTCCTTTAGTAGTCATTGGGTGAATGCCAGAAAGAAAGAAAAATTAATAAAACGCAACAACAAAAATAATAATAAATAGTATTAGTGTCATTCACCTGAAAGTGTGCTTCATGAGCTTCGCACCTTTTTTTCAGAACGCGACTCGTTCACTAGAACAGTAGGAACTATCAGGATGAATATTTTGTGGTTGCTGCAACAGGAACGTAGCAGATACGAAAATGGCCCGCCAGTAGTTACACCAATCCGTTCTAAAGTCTAAGTGTCAACATATGACAAAAATGGTCGTTGTAGATGCAAAAGAGATCGATTACAACATGATACAATTTTTATCTTATCTTCATAAACCAGTTGCCTTTTAAGCAGGCGCTTTAGAAAATAACGATATTATAACGAATACACAAGCATGAATGACTGGATGCTTGAAAGGGCACAAAATTAGATGAAAGAAGTCAATGACTTATGATTGGCTGCTTGTATCAGAATGAACCAGAACTATCCCGATCATGTACAACCTCTTCACTGTGCCCTAAAAAAGACTAATCAGTCTGGTCACGTAATATAAATTGAGATGGAAGACAGTATGGCACTCCAATAACATGATGCTGAAGAATGGGGATCGAAAGGCGAAGCTCTCACCGCTGTGTTGCTAACTACAATGCATCTAGTCTTGTCTAGGGATTCTTTCTTTTAGCCTATGTTTTGGCGAGGCACGACCCGTTCAAGCTCAGAATAAGTCTTTTAGGTTATATTAGATCACGCCTGCCTTGCAAAAATAATATGGAAAACGTGCGGCCAGCGAGATTGTATTTATTGATTGTGCTAAACAACACATATGCGAGCGAGATTGTATTTATTGATTGTGCTACAACACATATGCGCACACTTAAAACCATGGTGGATGCTTAAGGATTTTGAATTCCTTCAGTTGTTGAGTGAACGCGAGAAAGAAAGAACAAAACGGTACAGAAAAAATGCCATTAGAAAAGAGAATAATTATGATAAGATCACATAAACCGTTACAAATGCATCTTACATGCAACTGCATCTTACATATTGGCTATTTCATAAGAATGGTGCACAGTGGATCTATATTATGGAATGAGAATAATCAAGGGTTAGATGATATTCAATATCACAACACTTGCAGCACAGGATAATAACGACCGGTTGATGAAATACATTTGGTTCCGGATATACAGCTTCAACTTTCCACAGAATACACGGATAAGACAGGACAAGATCAACCCATTTTTTCTCCCCCTCCTTTGTGTTCTATGATTTGTTCTTGTAGTAAAACAAACACACACACACACACCTAAATACTGTTTCTATGCCCTATTTGTGTTTTTAAAGAAAAACCATTCGACCAGCCGTCCTCAGTTATATTGTGTATATGTAATCAATCTGCGGGAATATATCAGTAACACATCAACAACTAGGAAAAGCCGCAGTGTACAATGCCTGCATAATTAGTATCCTCCTGTATGGCAGCGAATCTTGGACAACCTATGTAAAGCAGGAGAGAAGGCTAAATGCATTCCATATGCGATGTCTACGCCGTATTCTTGGTGTCACCTGGAAGGATAAATTGACAAACGTGATGGTCCTGACTTGCACATGCCTCCCGAATATCTACGCTGCTCAAACAACGTAGGTTACGCTGGCTTGGCCATGTACACCGTATGAAAGATGACCGCATACCAAAAAAGATATACTCTACGGACAACTGGCAGATGGTAAAAGAAGTAGGGGACGTCCAAAACTTCTATTTGTAGATGTGTGTAAACACGACAAAAAGACTCTGAACTTAAACCCTGCTGCATAGAAAGACATAGCTGCAGACCGCAATCTCTGGAAACACACTCCAAAGGTTCACCTCAAACAAAAAGCATGCAGATCCATAGAGAAAGAGAATACACGGCAAAAGAAAAGAAAAGATAACATTTCTATGTGCGCTGAAAAATCCAGTCAACTATGACTGACGATGGCTACTAAAAACCATCATTTCTTACCTTTTTTCTTTGGCTCTCGTGATGTAGGCATATTGAATTCAATACTTGTCCGCAATATAGATAGAGATAAAAGCAAATGAAGCTGCAAGTTTTTTAGGTATGATTTGGAAGAATAATATGACTTCTATGGGTCTCTCAAACAGGTCTGAGATGAAGTGTGTTAGACGAATGACAGGAAACAACCCGAGAGACAAGATCTGAAATGAAGAACAGAAAAAAAGCTAGGAATAACCCCCTCCATAAAATATATAAAGAAACAACAGATACAATAGTTTAGCCACGTGACAAGGCAGAAAGATCACAACATAACACAACGAGCCTTCAATAAACATTGCCAGTACACCAGACCCAAGGGCCGACCATGAAAAAGATGGATTGATGGAATATTAGAAGCACTAGGAAACAACAGCAGCACACGTGAACAGAGAAGCAAAAGACAATAAATTATATTTATCCTCGACGCTGAAAGGCAAATGAGGAAGGAAAGAAAAAAAAATGAAGAAACAGGTCTTCACTCTAACTTTTAGATCTATGAGAGAACATTAAAAAATTTCAACTTCATGCTACCGCTATCAGACATGTTCAGTGATTGAGCAATATTTTTAGAGTGAGGACGAACCGTCATTGATTTTTGTTTGTTCTCTCAAGTAAACCTGTATTCCCCTTATTCCAAGCATTTTGAGTGATTTCGCCAAAGGTTTCTCGCCTTTGATTGGTTTATTCAGCTTCTTCCTATTTTTTTCCTTCATCGCTGTGGGGCGAAGGTAGTTTTCGGTCTTTTGCTATTTGTTCTGTTCTGGCGTCACGTTTCCAAATATTTTATTGTTTTTAAAAATATATTTATCTTAGCGTCGTTATCCAAACAGGTGGACGTGGGTTCTAATCATGGTTAAGTCAATTGTTTGCTCTTTTATCTTCTTCTTTCCTTCCTCATTTGCCTTTCAGCGTCAAGGGGAGATATAATTTGCGGTCTTTTGCTCTTCTATTCGCTTCTGCTGCTGTTATGTTTCATAGTTCTTCTAATATTCCATCGATCCATCTTTTTCGTGGTCGACCCTTGGGTCTGGTATTCTCGCAACGTTTATTGAGGGCTCGTTGTGTTGTGTTTGATCGCTCTGCCTTGTCACGATCGAAGAGGTAAATGCATTAGGAGAGCTGGGAGTACAAGTCATAAAAAAACTACTCAATGACATATATAACACTGGACACATACACGAAAATCTACTAAAATCTACCTTTGTAGCCATAGCGAAGAAGTCAGGCGCCACTGATTGCGAAGACCATCGCACTATTAGTCTCATGAGCCATATGACGAAAATATTACTAAGAATTATCATGAGACGTGTAAGAAACAAAATAAAACCAGAAATTCGTGAAGAACAATGTGGATTTATGGAATGAAAGGGTACTAATAATGCAATATACATCTTAAGAACATTGATAGAAAGAGCTATAGAGGTAAAGAAAGATCTATATATGTGCTTTATAGACTACACAAAAGCGTTTGACAAAGCAAAGCATGTGGAAATAATAAATATGCTGGAGAAATTAAGCATTCATGGCAAAGATCTGCGAATCATAAAAAAAAACAACATGTCACCGGATTTGTTTTCACTTTACAGCGAAAATATCAGAACAATAGTAGACAAAAAAAAGGAATTGAAGTCAACGGTCACAACATAATTAATTTGCGATATGCAGATGACACAGTCTTAGCAGAGACAGAGAATGGACTACAAGAAATGATAGACACTATAATAAAAGAAAGCAACAAGAAAGATCTCAGTCTGAATAGTAAGAAAACAGAAGTAATGGTCATATCGAAGAAACAATCATCACCATCATGCAGCATAAAAATAAACCAACAAATCTGAAACAAGTGCAACGTTTCAAATACTTGGGCACAATAATTACATCACATGGGAGATGCACCACAGAAATAAAAAGCAGAATAGCTCAGGCCAAAATAGCATTTCAGAAAATGAAAAATATCTTATGCAACAAATCTATGTCAATAGAAGTGAGAAAGAGAGTTCATCGGTGCTATATAGAACCAATCCTGAACTATGCAAGCGAATCATGGACAGTAGACAAACAAATGAAAAGACGATTAGAGGCCACAGAGATGGGATTTCTCAGAAGAATGTTGAAAGTTCCCTGGACAGCTAAAAAGACCAATGAGGAAATTCTCAAAGAGGCCAACACAAAAAGGGAACTCTTAAAAAAACATCAGAAAGAAGCAATCAACATTTTTCGGGCACATCATGAGAAGAGGAAAATTGGAATACTTGGTTACAACTGGCAAAATAAAAGGAAAGAGAGATCGCGGACGACAAAGATAAAAAATACTGGATAGCTTGGTGTCATGGCATGGAAAACGGTCAACAACAGAATTGATACGATGCATAGTAGATATTTATATAGATTGTGGAAAAACATGAGCGCCTACGCCAACCGGTGTGGCACATGATGTTGATGCCTTGTCACGTGGCCAAACCATGTTATCTGTTTTGTCCTTATATATTCTATGGCGGGTTCTATTTCTAGCTTTTTTCTCAGTTCTTCACTTCTAATCTTGTCTCTCAGACTGTTTCCTGTCATTTGTAGCACAACGTTGGGATGAAGATTGTATTGCAAGGTGCTCGTTTTGCCTCTATAGTTATTTCCTTGTTGAACAATAGTGGTGATAGATGTCCAATGATTTGACAAGCTTTCTTGCATCTTGAGTTTATTTCTGCTGTTTGTGAACTTTTGTTCGTCACTAGACTTCCTAGGTATTTAAATTCCTCTACTTGTTTTAGTTTCCTGCTGTCTATAGTTATGTTGATGTTCTGTTTCTCTTTTGCGATATTCATGACTTCTGTTTTGTTGATTTTAAAGTTGTATTTTGTGCTTGCACTGTTGAGTCTATTTAAGTGTTCCTGTAGGTCTTCTATTGCTGATGATACTGTTCTACTAGCAGAAAATCCTAAAGACCTACAACAATTGCTTAATGTGATAAACATAACAAGCAAAAAATATGGACTAGATATGAATATCAAAAAGACTAAAACTATGATCATAAACAAAGAAAATTCTCAAGACCTACAATTAAATATCACAGTTGAGGGAATACATCTGGAGACAGTCCAGAGCTACAACTACCTGGGACATACTATAACCAATGATGGAAAATGTAAAATTGAAATAAACAAAAGAATAGGTATGGCAAAAAGTAATTTAATGCCATGAAAAATATACTAACAAAACAAATATCAGCAGGGCTGAAACTAATAATGGCAAAATGTTACATCTTCTCAAGATAGAAGAGACGATGCTGCTGTTGATGTAGAGACTTTTAATTAGGCTAGTTAGATGTTTCTTTTATCACGTAATTTGGGGGGGGGGGGGGGGGGGAAAGGGGATTCTTTTACCTCTTGGCAAAAGGTAAGTGACTTTTATTTGGAAGCCATACAAACCCTCATAAACTGGATGTATTCTTTTTTAGTTTCTAATTTATTAATACTTTTTTTTTTTTTGGAACGCCCTAACAGTCTATTATTTTCGCAACGTTTGCTCATAACTATGTGGAGCGTGCTTTGATTGTTTCTGTCATGTTACGTTAATATAGGAACCAGTTATGGGACGTGACGTACACTCTAAGGTATGGTGACAGCTTTACAAAAAAGGAACACAACAAAATACTGACGTTTCGGCCTACGCCCTTCTTCAGAAGACGGGGACAACGACAACAAACTGTGAGGCATAAATACCTATTGCTACATGTCGGATGATGAAGTTAGGGAGAGGTGGACAGAAGGATGAGAGATGGGATGATGCGATGAGAAAGAAATGTGTCACATATTAGAAGAAATGTGAAGTGTATAGATATAAAATTATAAGTATAGAGTAATAATGTAGAACTGAAAAATAAAAATATCTAAAATTGACTTAGCTGGTAGCAGTGGCTGCTCTGGGTAGAAGATCGTTCCCAAATATTTGGTAGGGTCAAGGCACATGGAGAATCATTCCTTTTTTTGTATAGTCTGGCCAAGCGTGCAGGGATCGAAGAGGGAAGACAACCCGGTACTCAAAAATGTCGTGTTGAAGTCGGATGTGTTGGGCCGAAAGGCACAAAAATAACAGTTATACTGCAAAACACAACACAACGCAGATACGTCCACTTAACGTCCTTTTAAGGGCAGATGACGAAGAGGAATTCTATAGTCTACGAATACTCTAGAATACTTTAGTTATCGGGCGAGCGTAAGCAAGCATACCTTGAAGTGTACGTCACTTCCAACTACTGGCTCCTTAGAGCACTGCAATTATTTGTCTGTTCCCTACGTTATATGAATATGGGAGCCGCGACAGCTCAGTGGTTAGTGAACTGGACTACAAAGGACAAGAGGAAGGTTTCAATCCCAAAGGACGGCTTCCGGTTCACCCAGCCTTTAATGGGTACCGGATTTTTTTTCTGGGAAAGTAAAGCGGCACGGGCATAATACTGACCACATTACGCCAAAAATCATGTGCTGAGGGTCTGTAAAATGTATGGTCGCTAACACGATATTTCCTGTACGCCACTTGGTGTGACAGAGGTACTTTATTTTTGCTTTACTACTACGTTAATATAACTCATTCCTCGATGTCCAATCAACAAAATGCATTGGTAAAGCTAGAGTAATCTAGATTTTAAAATTATGGGGAAAATCAAACTCATAAAAGATGCAAAACTTGAAAAATACAAGGCTTGAGTTCTCGTTGTTCTGCTATACTGTAGTGAGGCATGGACAACATATGATCATCAAGAGCATCAACTGATCTAATTCCATTTACACTGCCTGAAAATTAACCGCGTTAACTCAGTGGTTAGTGAACTGGACTACACAGGACAAGAGGTAGGGTTCGATCCCAAACGACGGCAGCCAGTTCACCCAGCCTTTAATTGGTACCGGATTTTTTTCTGGGAAAGTAATGCGGCACGGACGTAATACCGACCACATTATCCCAAAAATCAGGAGCCGAAGGTCTGTAGAAATTATGGTCACTAACACCATATTCCCTATACTCCACTTGGCGTAACGGGTCACTAACGCCATATTCCCTATACTCCACTTGGCGTAACGGGTCACTAACGCCATATTCCCTATACTCCACTTGGCGTAACGGGTCACTAACGCCATATTCCCTATACTCCACTTGGCGTAACGGGTCACTAACGCCATATTCCCTATACTCCACTTGGCGTAACGGGTCACTAACGCCATATTCCCTATACTCCACTTGGCGTAACGGGTCACTAACACCATATTCCCTATACTCCACTTGGCGTAACGGGTCACTAACACCATATTCCCTATACTCCACTTGGCGTAACGGGTCACTAACACCATATTCCCTATACTCCACTTGGCGTAACGGGTCACTAACACCATATTCCCTATACTCCACTTGGCGTAACTTTACTTTTACAGATGTAAGAATCGTGTATCCAACATTGATGCCAACAAGACAACTAAAAGAGCGTATACCGCTGCTAAACCAACGTAGTTTTAAATTATTGGGACATGTGACCCTTGCGGAGGATGGCAGAATTACAGGTGGCATTTAGCACAGTTGGTTGACAACAGACGAATGACCTATCAGCCGACCAGCACACCTTTTTAAAAATACCAGCTAGCAGAATGAAGCAGTTCAACATGGACAGCTGAATTATGGAAACAAGTGCCACAGATAGACAGAGCTAACCCTAATATCAGTAAAGAAGGGCATGCAGACCGGAGATGCAAAGAAATAAAACGTGGTTTTAAAAAAAAAAATGAGAAAGCGCAAGAATATAAGATGCAACCAAAAACCAACGGCAGGCTCAATATCCTTCGTCGCGTTCGTCCATGGATAGCATATCATCTTAAATAATTTAATTTGAAATGTCTTTATACATTTTTATACGGACACACCTAACTGCTTTCTTAGTTCTTTATTTTTCATTTTGTTTTAAATTAATATACATTCTTAAAAACGGTCGCAATAAATAATTCTATAATTCCTCACCATACAAAACATGTATTTAAAGAAGATAGGAGCAAAAGGCAGACCCTGAGTAAGATGGACAGACACATTAAAAAAAACGCTACAACATCAAATGCTAAGGACTGAAGCCGCCAAAGTGCAAGAACCATATCTTTGTAGATTGTAGATCTTTCTCGACACCCGAATGGGTACACGAGGAATTGAAGAAAGACAGACATGCTATTTTAAATGCAAGGATTCCATTATGTTTCAATGTTACCTTAACGTATAATTAAAGGAAACGCTTGAGTAAGGCAAATTTGCATGAACTGCAATGCAAAATAAAATAACAAACATGCATTTTGCTCTTCGACGAAATAAAATGATGGACCACTTTCTGCCAGGAGCACACATATTTTTTGGTTAGCAAAATTAAATTAAATTATTTCACATGGGTATTTTAATTAAACGAGAACTTAATATACGCATTATAATTTTATGTTTCTAAATTGTTGTTTCTTAACGTTTGCCCGACGATTGCTTTCGTGGTTCACTCTTAAAAGGGCATAAAGTATGCGTAATTTGCGTTGTGAAATTGCGTTTTCGACCCAACACATCACAAATCAACACAAATACAATATTTATTGCACTGGTTTTGCTTTCACTTTACGATTCAAGGCCTGACTCATGAGTCCTTGGGTAACCACAGTGGAGCAGGATAAGGCCTTTATCAGTTTTGGTTTACTAAACATGAGAATCACCAAGCTTGTTCAATCTATACACTGAGCAAATGTTTAAAAACATCATAGAGATACCAGGCCTAAACATTAATGGAAAGATAATCAATAACCTAAGATATGTTGACGATACTGTACTACTAGCAGAAAATCCTAAAGATGTACAACAATTACTTAATGAAATAAACATGACAAGCAAAACATATGGACTAGATATGAATATAAAAAAGACTAAAACTATGATCATAAACAAAGAAGGTACTCAAAACCCACAAGTGGATATCAAAATAGAAGGAATAGACCTGGAGACAGTTCAGAACTACATCTACCTTGGACATACTATAACCAGTGATGAAAAATGTACAACTGAAATAAACAAAAGAATAGGAATGGCAAACAGTTATTTTAATGTCAAGAAGAACATACTAACATCAAAACAAATAACATCAGGGCTAAAACTAAGAATATCAAAATGTTACATCTTCTCGATATTCCTATATGGTGCAGAAACATGGACATTAGACAAGAAAACAGAACAGAGAATTGAAGCCTTTGAAATGTGGATATATAGAAGAATAGGTAGAATTGGATGGAAGGAAAAGAAAACAAACGATGAAGTCTTAAAACAGCTAAAAATGAAAAGAGAACTACTGCATACAATTCAAACAAGACAAATGCGATTTTTGGGCCATGTTAAAAGACACAACAGCCTACTAAAAGTAATCATGGAAGGGAAAATACTGAAATAAACAAAAGAATAGGAATGGCAAACAGTTATTTTAATGTCATGAAGAACATACTAACATCAAAACAAATAACATCAGGGCTAAAACTAAGAATATCAAAATGTTACATCTTCTCAATATTCCTATATGGTGCAGAAACATGGACATTAGACAAGAAAACAGAACAGAGAATTGAAGCCTTTGAAATGTGGATATATAGAAGAATAGGTAGAATTGGATGGAAGGAAAAGAAAACAAACGATGAAGTCTTAAAACAGCTAAAAATGAAAAGAGAACTACTGCATACAATTCAAACAAGACAATTGCGATTTTTGGGCCATGTTAAAAGACACAACAGCCTACTAAAAGTAATCATGGAAGGGGAAATACAGTAAAAGAAGCAGACCAAGACTAACATGGACGAGTAACATCAAAAGATGGACAAATCAGCCTATGACAACCTGCACCATCAAAACAAGAGACAGAGCAGAATGGTGCTCCATGGTAGCCAACCTTCGTTGCTGAGAAGGCACTCGATGATGATGATGAACATGAGAAACTTAGTGGGCGTATAAGACTTGTCAACCAAACACAGAACTGGAGTCGCTAGTCGCTGGACACTGCGGGATTTGCTGAGGAGGGGATCTGATCACCTATGGACATGCTCGGATTGCAATGATGACGACCCGCAAGTAGCTCAATAACCGGACGCCAGCAGTTTGCTATGAGTCGCGGACCGCTGCCAGTACCGTACGACAACTTCAGTTACGACACTAAGTAAATTAAAACAAAAATTGTCACAGATTGAAACACCAACCTGGCACCACGACAAATTTGCCAATGACGTAATCAAAAGTTGTGCCGATGTTCCGGTCTCTGTGTGTACTGACGTCAGCTTCTCTCCAGGCCAACTTCTTTACACGTCCGGGAGTGCCCAAGCCACACACGCTAGAAGCTTTATATTTGCTAATCGTCAACAAAATCATTACTGTAAAGCAACACCTAGTTTTTTTGTTAGTTCTTTAGATTAGAATAACTCTCAAGTTTATATAATTCAACGTTTGAACTGTTTAGTCGCTCACATCGTAGATAAGTGAATACACGTGAACGAACGTGGTGGGTAGCTGCTGGATCCAAGTACCAAGTTTCAAGTTAGAAAGTTGTGTCGTGAATATTAGAATTGTTACCACCTGCAGACTAGAGTGACCAAGAAGAAAGAATTAAAAAAAATGAGTGTCGATGCGTATGGTCCGAATTCTCAAACATTAACATTCTTAGAAACAGAGGAAACCGATTTGCTAGGGGCTGATACACAAGGATCAGAATATGAGTTCACGGACTTTACTCTGCCATCTCAAACCCAATCGCAGACACAACAGTCTCATCAGGATGTGAGTCGAAGCCAGGTACGGGTATATATTCACCCAGGCGTTGTTCGAACCGTAAGTCGTTCTAAACCATTCCTTTGTAATAACTTGCAAAATCCATTTACTTTTCTGATTAACTCTAAATTCATTATTTGATGTGCTTCATGTGCACAGTGACAGGAAAACTGATTTGGCAGTTTGGAAGTAAAAAGTTGCTGTTGCTACATGACTGAATGAAAGCAATTCAATTTGCATGAGAGAATCAGTGATTCAAAGCTAATCAAGATTACACTCACAGGAAGAAGACTAACAACTTTAACAAGTCTAGGAAAGTGAGTAGAGTAGAGATCAAAGAGAGTCTAGAGAGGAAGGCAAGGCGACCCAGTATCGGTACTCAAAAATGCCATTTGAAGCCGAATGATTGTACATGTATTAATGTATTCATTGTTAATGCATTGGCATTAGGTAGGCTGCAAACAGAAAGGAGCAGATATCACAACTTAATGAATTTACTTTACGTCAATTCAATACAATTACACACGCTTAATGATAATACTGTTCTTTTTAGGACAGATGATGAAAAGTAGTTCATTGGATGAACACAGAAGAAGAAAGGAGGCCTGATTTGAGTTTAAGTAGTGCCATATCTGATAAATTTGACATTATATTATTACAAAGGCAAAAAGTGATTGATATGATATCACTTTTTGCCTTTGTAATAATATAATGTCAAATTTTCACTTAGTGCTTTATTTTTTATATTTTATGCAAAAGTGAAAAATGCTAATGACAGTATGAGTAATGGATATCTTATTATCTAGTATATCATATAATAAATATCATTAGTTTTAGTTGCTGTCTGTTGTGAGAATGAACATTTTCACCCAGTAATGGAAAGTAAGTGTATAATCATAATGTTATAATAATTACAAATAATTGTAAACTAAACACTAAGAACCAGTATGATATTTATTTCAAAATAAGAATCAATAAATATAGCTTTATCTTTTATTATGTTAACGGATTTAAGTTTTTTTTTATATAATGTATCAGACATCTTCATGACATGTTCATCTGGATTTCAAATTGTATTTATTGGACAGGGATCTATCATTTATGATGTCAGTGAGTGTCAAAGAGAAATCTGACAAGTTATCTTTTGTGCAGTAGCACTTTTAGCATGAACATTGCTTAAGGGAATGGATTATATGCTGAGTTATTAAATAACATTAAAAAAATTAGTACCTGACCATGTTCATGTCTAGGTTTAGTTCCCAACTGTGGAAAATTTGGTTCCAATGTACATAACTGGGGTTCACATTGAGCTTCTGAAAATGGATGCCCAATGTGCCAGTCTGCACCTAAGTTGAAAGCTGCCAGTGACTCATAGCTGACTGTTTGTACCTGGATTGGTGAACAAGAACTATCCAGGTCCTATACACTTTTTCACTGTGCCCCTAGAAACGAAACAGATTAGCCAGTCTGACCAGGTGAGTAAGGATCAAGAGGGAAAGCAACCAGGTACATGCAAATTCATTGCTGAAGTCAGATGTGTTGGACTTTGCTACACAACACAATCAATATGTTTAAAATCCAACTTAACATCCTTTTAAGGGTGGATGACAAAAAGGATTATTCTTTTATTTAGTAATTTAGAGTGAATATGAGAGGGAAAGATATTACCCCTAACACTGCAGACTACCTTTAAATATAATTTTGAATCATACTTCAAAGTATATGGTGTATTAATGACAGGAGAAATAGCATTTAAACTACAATACAGGAAACATTAACTTGCATATCCTTTGTCATCCATTTGAATGCTTGCTTGCTTTCACCCAATGACTAAGGGAATGCACATCTTGGTCATCCGCACATTAGGATGTTAAGTGGTGTGTATAAGTTGTGCTGCGGTTTGCAGTAAAACTTTGATATTTATGCCTTTTGGCCCAACACATCCAACTTCAGCATATTATTTTTGAGTACCAGGTTGTCTTCCCTTTTCAATCTCTATTCACTTGACCAGACTAGACAGGTTAGTCTGTTTCTGGAAGCACCGCAAAGAGGTGGAGTAGGATCTGGATGGTTCTGGTGAACCGATCCTGGCTCCAACCATCACCTGTGGGTTGCTAACAACTTCCAGCTCTGGTGTTGTGAGGTGCCTTGCCTCCATCCATTTGAATGATACCGAGTGCCCACTAGGGATTACCAATCATAGCACTTTAACTAATTTATAGTACTCATGTAGTGATGGTTTCGTAATATGTTTATTGCACATAAAACTGAAACAATGACAAATATATATAAATCACAGTTTATCCAGCACACACAAAAAAATAAATATTAAATTAAATAAAAGTTTACAAATATGATTAAGAGAGATAGAGAAGAAAATGCAGACAGCATAAAGGACTTTCATGTGACCAAAGCAGAAAATTATATAATTTTTTTTTTTCTGACATTTGTTTTCATTGTCAAACACCATCATTTTTGTCACTAGAAAAGGTCATAATGGGAAATGTCTACATCATAAAGCAAGTTGAAATTGCACTCTATATTAAAATTAAACACATACAGAAAGATAGAAAATAAAGTGGTTGAACCATCTCATAAGAATGAAGCTTAATAAACTACCCTTGTATTTGGTTGGATCTACATAATTTGACTAAAGTCTGATCTCTGATCTTTCAAATTGAGAACAGGGCATGTCATCAGCACTCAAACAGACTAAACATATGTGAATTAAACTACAGGCACTACACCAACAGTGGTCCACTAGTTACTACACCACCACTAACAGACCTGTGGTGCCTTTTTCTTCAACACATCCAATTTCAGCCAAACACAGTTTTTTTTACCAACAGTACAACTAAAAATTTGTCCTCTTTGAATGAGTGGCTTGGATTGTAAAGAACAACCAGTTCTGAGTTGAATGGTATTAAGTCATCACCTTTACAAGTCTACAACAAATTACAAATTTGGTTTCCGGGCTCAAGGAAAATAACATGTCAGATGGATAGACAAAATCATGGTAAACAGCTTAACAACTGCCTGTGTGACAAACTTTTGCAGCAAACAGAAAATAGCAGTTTTGCATATTTCAAGATATTTGTGTATAGAATAACTGTATATTTAAGGTCAATTCCCTTGAGGCCAAAATCGTTAAAATACTTGAAGCTGAAAGTGGTCAGTGACTTATATAAACTAACTGTTAGCAAGAGCTGATCAAGAACCTGCTTCGTTTTTCTGCATCGACTATGATGACAAATTTAGTTTAGCCATGCAAGTGGAAATTGAGAAAACAGGCAACTCAATAATGTATTTTTTTTTTTAAAGCTGGATGTGTTGGGCTGAAAGGTTCAGATATAGCTACTTGCTGTAAACCAGACCGCATGCATCTACACCTGTTTATGTCCTTTTAAGAACAGAAAGTGAAGAGGAATAGTTGTTGAAAGCAGCAAAGGTACCTGCCAGAACTAGGGCTGAAAGCAGCCACTGATTCATAGCTAATGGCTTGCGGCAGGATCAGTAAAGCAGAACCATCCAAATCTCCCACCACGTCACGCACCCCTAGTAGCAGACTAACCATTCTGACCAAGTGAATCAGGATTGAAAGGGAGGGCAACCTGATACTCAAAAATGCTATGTTGAAAACAGATTTATTGGGCTAAAAAGTGAAAACATCGCTGCTTGCTGTAAACCACAACACATCTACACCAATTTAATGTCATTTTAAGGGAGGACGATGAAGAAAAGCATTTGTGAGGTGAACATAAAAGAAATTTTATTGACAAGTTATTGCTTCTTGAGATGTCAAGATTGAGTGACATAACAGTAAAGAAACTTGTAAAATTAAAAAAAAAATGACAGTATGAATAAGAGATTTTTTTAGTCTTTGCTTTATTGTAGTGGTGGTTCATGAATGAGGCATATGTGATGTCTTAAATGAGACAAGTATGTCTTGGGAACTTTGTAAAACACTGCAGATAAAGAACATGATTAACTGGTTTATATGAGCTTACTAATCCTCTTGAAATAATGAACATGGGAAGTGAGATTTTAATATCTTGCCTGTTATTAATTTTATTTCTTAATTAATAGAACGTCTTATTGCACTTTGGGAAGCAGCATCAAAGATGCCTTAGTACTTTTCAGGTGATGATGAAAGTATATTTGCTTATATTTCCTTGCCTCTCGGTCCTCCCTTTCAACGCATGCCATGATGTTTGATTTTCTAATCCCTGTAGTCTAATAGTTGTAGTTTTGCAGCTTGTGTCCTCAGACTATTTGATAAGTTCTACTATTTGGTAAGTTCAAATTTTTTACTACACAGCAAAATGTAGTCCTAGCTGTGTTAGAAAGACAAATAATTTAAGATGCAGTTTTCATGAAATGTACACCAGTCCATTAATTTGATCTTATTTTATGTGGAATCAACAATGTAGTATTGGAACACAATGGCACACAATAAAGTTAACATAAAGATATATACATAGGAAGAGATATTTAGATATAATTGTTTACAAGTTGGTTTAACACTTATTAAACTGCTTTGTCTTCTGTGTAAAATATAAAGATAAAATGAGGAGGAACTTATCATTGATTGCTTTGTTAGCTCATGACTAAGGTCATAAAAGGAATGTAACTCAATACATGCTGTTGCCATAGCAAACCATCACTGCATGCAATCAATAATCTTCATCTCTCTGGTCTCTTTTATCTCATTTTTTAAAAAATGAATGTTTTATAATTCACTCTATTACTTTGTAGTTTACAGTATGTGGTATTTGCATTTTATATCCTGTCACATTTAATTTCATAACTGTATAATTTTGAACCAAGTTTGCTACTCCTCTAATGATCCCCACAATCTTGGCCAGACCGATTAGTTGTTCCCAGGAAGACTACTTGAAGGAGAAATGAGGTTAAGGTTTGTTGTCTGCTGTCAGTTGCTGATGAGTTTATTGACTGAATTTTCCAGCCTGGTTCTTTTAAATGCACTAACGAAATTGTCATTTGAATGCAAGCTGTCTTGAAAAATAACTTTCTTTGATTCGTGATCTGCATAGTATTGTTCCCAAGAACATATTTTATGTTTAAGTTTTTGTAAATTTGTTTCCCAATATTCATATAATTAGCAGTTTTTTTTTTTTAAATTTTAGTGCACCTGTTATTGGAACAGCCATTTTGAAGTGCCATACATGCATTATACAACATTTTTTCTTGTTCATTTTGTGTAGGTCAATGGGGTTGATCACATTCTGGAAAATGGTGGAGTTGATATCAAGGTGTCCTCAATATCTCAGGGAGTTGGAGAGCTTAACTTTGAAGAAGAGCCTGAGGAAAACCAGTTCTACATGAAAGATTTGCCCATTCATGCTTGCTCGTAAGATTCACCTGTACAGTGAATAATTATAAATATTATTTTATTTGGGCTGTTAAGTCTGAATCAGGAGATGTCATGAGTAGTGTTGCAGGTGGGCAACATTTACATCTCATTTTGGCTTCACCCTGTTTTTTCTTCAACGTGCATCATCATTTAGTGCCGTCTCCACATCGAAAGTTGGCTACCTTGAAGCGCCATTCCATTTTGTCTCTTGCTTTGATGGTGCAGGTTACTATAGGCTGACTCGTCCATGTTAGTCTTGCTATATTTCCTTATAGTAGCAGTAACAACCACTGCTTTCTTTCATCTAATTGAGGTTCATATTTTAATATGTTCACCTTGTGGCCATCACCAATGCCATTCTGGGACCCGCTGTATGGAGATGTCACCGGTCTTGAGCTGAGAAATGCTTTCTTTGAACTCATTAATATTGATATCTAAAGGTGTAATGCAGATGAAGAGGAAGAATATGTTCACCCAAAAATTCCTCATTTCTCTATTTTACGACAAATATTCTACTTATTAATGAATTTGTTATGACATTTCTAATAGGAATAAGAGTTGAATTTGAACAGTATAGAGAAGTTTAAATTGTGTTTTGCTACAACTCCACAGACCTGGTAACAACCGTGTCATATTGAAGATGCATGTGTGTGTCATCTTTTTAGACTTCTATTTTTATTAATTTTAATTGCATTATTTATTTGTGCTTTGGTTTTAGTCAATTATTTTATATAATATATGTGATGTTCCCATTTTTAGTCTTATTGGTTCTGCTAATAAAAATGCAGTAGTTCTGTCCATCAATGTTTGAACTGTGCTTGTTAAGTATTTAACTTTTTATATTGTCCACAGTTACTGTGGTATTCATGATCCAGCTTGTGTGGTGTACTGCAATGCCAGCAAAAAGTGGTTTTGCAATGGACGAGGCAACACCTCTGGCAGGTAATAAGATATTCATTATTATGTGGTTTAGAAAAAATTCTCTACACGTCATTCACAGTAATTATAATGGTATTTTATTTCTTTAAATCTATAATTGTTTTTTAATATTAATTTTGCTAACTTGGATGAGGTACCTTTTGTTAAATTTTGTTCCTAATTAAAACCTGTCATGCGCCAAATTAATAAGAGGATGTAGGACAGCATGAAGTTACTGCTAATTGCCATAATAATAATATTAGACTTATTTTATTAAAAGTGACGTCAATAAAAAAAATGATGATCATCAAGAAACCTTACTGGTGAAGTAATCATGCCCTTTACAGCTTTCTGTCTTTACAGCTCAGTCTTTACAGTTCATCTCTGCTCTTGTCTCCTTCCAAAGAATTCTCTCAAATTGCCTGGTATCTTTGCCCTGTCTTTCACTATCGCTTCTTCCCTCAATTTTTCCAGTTGTCGCAATAATAATTTACCAGGTAATTTTTACATATTACATCCCAAACAAGATGTTTTTTTAATCCTGATGTTGAGAGACAAAGCACCAATGCTGAAAGTGGTCAGGGGGCTCATAGTTAGCTGCTTGCATCAGGATTGGTGAACTAAAACTATCCAGATCCTACTCATTTTTAACAACCCCCCCACCCTCAAGTTAGTAGGGACCAAGAGAGGGAATACAACCAAGTATTCAAAAACATTCTAAAGTTGGATGTGTTGGGCTGAAAGACACAAATATCGCAGCCTTGCTGCAAACACAACACAGCTTGCACCACTTAATGTCCTTTTAAAGGTGGACATAGAAGAGGACAAAACATTCGTTTGGTAATCTTCAGGTGAACACAAGAAAGAAAGATCCTAATGTAATGTTGGCAACAAATTTTCTTTTTTGCTTTGGCCTCTCTCAGAATGTCTTAATTACTATTTTTAGCTGTCCATGGTACAGCTATTTAGATGGTGATAACCAATTACAATTTTTTTTTTTTTTTAAATATAGCCATATTATCAACCACTTGGTGAGAGCAAAGACCAAAGAGGTGACCTTGCATAAAGATGGCCCACTTGGAGAAACTGTACTGGAGTGTTACAACTGTGGCTGTCGCAATGTGTTTCTCCTTGGTTTTATACCAG
Source organism: Megaustenia siamemsis (assembly GCA_032433765.1). Lineage (NCBI taxonomy): Eukaryota > Metazoa > Mollusca > Gastropoda > Stylommatophora > Ariophantidae > Megaustenia > Megaustenia siamemsis. Next base: position 141,215,138 of record JAVIAB010000051.1, on the reverse strand, counting down.
CTAAGGCTGAGTCAGTGGTGGTTCTGCTCTGCAGACACCCATGTGCAAACTTGAGCAACTTGAAGGATATGAATTGGTGTGTACAGATTTATAACTGCTGACAGATTTATAACTAACTTCTGACAGATTTATAACTCCTGACAGACTTATAACTAACTTCTGACAGATTTATAACTGCTGACAGATTTATAACTCCTGACAGACTTATAACTAACTTCTGACATATTTATAACTGCTGACAAATGTATAACTCCTGACAGTTTTAGATTTATATAGTGTGAAATATGTTATAATATTGATAGGGTGCTTTAATGGTCATTGCCTTTCTTTGCTATAGTGCATTAGATATATTTATATATAATACATTTCTTTGCTTGATTAAAATCATTTTCTAAATAAATAGATGTGCAACACACAATAAAGTTAGTACAGTGATAGGTTGGTTGTTAGTCTTTTATAACATATTTATATTTTTTTAATCTTGATGGATTTGTTTACTCATCCCCCATAAGTATGGCTACCGAGACCCTCACCATGAGGGGGACAAAAGAATCATTGAATCAAAAGAATCACAGTTATCTGCCACTCATGTCAGAAAGGCAACTAAGGAGGTTTTGAGTTGTAGGATGTGCATGGATCTAACTTGTTAACATAATTTACTGATGCATTTTGGGGAATGCTGTGACAAGTGGTGGAGGGGATATAAGGAATTCCTGACTGCAATGAAACTGGTTCCATGGATAGAATAGAATGGTTTATTCGCACTATTCTAAAGCTGAACACAGAGTATTTGTTCTTGCTGCATATTATATATTTTAAAAAAATGAGTTCTAACGTTATTGTTCTTTTTTGAATGAACTTTCATTTGATGAATTTTTTCCTTGTGACAGGGATCCAACCCAATGGCAGCCATTGATCAATGACCGTTCATTCCTGTCTTGGCTTGTGAAGATGCCAGGTGAACAGGAACAGCTTAGGGCAAGACAGATTACAGCACAGCAGATTAATAAACTTGAGGAGTTGTGGAAGGTTTGATATATTTTAGTAATTATCATGTTTGCCTTTTTTTTTTTTTTAACATGATTTGGAGCCGCGATAGCTCAGAGGTTAGTGAACTGGACTACAAAGGACAAGGGGTAGGGTTCGATCCCAACTGACGGCTTCCGGGTTCACCCAGCCTTAAATGGGTACCAGATTTTTTCTGGGAAAGTAAAGCAGCACGGGCGTAATACCGACCACATTACCCCAAAAATCATGTGCTGAAGGTCTGTAAAATATAGGGTCACTAACACCATATTTCCCTATACGCCACTTGGCGTGACGGGGGTACTTTACTTTTTTTTTTTTAACACGATTTAATGATTTATCTTATTAAAACTATCACATCATTCAGAAAGAAATAGCTCTTGTGTTTTAGGGAGAATTTTGAAAATTCAGATTAGGATAAACCCTGAAGGAGGGTAACAATTGTTTGATTAATAGAAGATGACAGAGGAAAGATGGTGGGCAGTTTTAAACTAACAGCCTGGGAAGTCAGTGAAATAGTTTTACAAGTGGTAAATGGATAGGACAATGCAAGATTGTCACTGTTGAAGACACTGTTAAACATGTCAGGCTAATGACTGAGGCAAGGGGGCTGGACAGTCTAGATGTGAGGCATCGGCCTTTGGACAAGAAGGTCCTGAGTTTGAACCTAGCCATAGGCAATGGGAATTTTTTCACTGTAGTTCTGTTATTTATTCATGGCTTTACACTCCTCCAGTCTCCAGGTAGTGGAGTCCAGTGTATAGTCCTCTCAAATAACAGCAGAAAAAAGATTGTCCTGTGTGTATACCCTACGCATGTTAAAGAATCCTTGTCAATTTAAGTCTAAAAGAGCTGACCACTGTCTGGGAAAAATTGTTAAGTTGTTAAAAATGTACACTTGCCAAAGACTGGTGTGTTAGGAAATGGACACAGATGTGGCAGCATTCCCTAAAATAGCATCATAACACATACACACCATTTGAATGGGTGTATGTTGAAGAATTAGACTAAAGTCAGTTTATGGCCTCTAAAATTAAAACTTGTATAATAAAAATGATTGCTTAATACAAATTTGTTGAAAGTCACAGATAACGCATTACATCCTAACTTATGTTTAAGAAATAAGTTAATTTTGAAGATTATTTTGTGTTAACAAAGTTGAATAACATTTTAGGATAACCCAGATGCCAAGCTTGAGGATTTGGAGAGAACTGGTTTAGATGAGGAACCAACACAAGTGCAGCTCAGGTGAGTTGATTCATATATTTAATTGTGTTGACTAACACAACTGTAAAAAAAAATAACATTGCAGCTTTTGTACCATTTCAGGAGTTTGCCAGGGAATTTGGGAATTTTTGTAGAATTGAAAAAAATGGATGGTCAAGGTTTTGAATATGGTTAACATGGTTTTTTTTAAATGGTATTACTTGTTAGTTAAGTATTTGTTCCTTTATTAATTGTATAGAAAAGTTGGATCTTTGTTGTTCATTTTTTTACAGAATATCCTGAACACAGTCATCAATTATACATCTCTTCTTGCAGGTACGATGATGCCTATCAGTATCAGAATATTTTTGGCCCTCTTGTTAAACTTGAGGCTGACTATGACAAAAGACTGAAAGAGTCCCAGACCCAGGACAACATTGTTGTTCGCTGGGACACTGGCCTCAACAAGAAGAGAATTGCTTATTTCTGCTTGCCTAAGGCCAATGATGGTAAATATGCTGTAGTCATAAAGGTCTCATATTTAAGTTAAATTAAGAAAGTTTTTTTTTTTAAATTTAAGAGAGCTTTTTTTTTAGCAACACACGTGAAGTCTGATTGTCTGACACTAACCACTCCGAGCTGATTTTGCATGCCATTTTAAATGCTTCAGTGGGACTGTGTCAATTTTATGTCTATGTGCAATAACAAGAATTTGGCAGCAGATTTTTCCTTGAAATTTACCACATATGTAAAAATGGATGCTAAATCTAAATATCCATTGCATGCTACCTTAAATTGCATTAATTTAGGTGCAAAAAAAAGTTAAAATAGATTAAGCAGAAATTATTGAATAAAAAAAAAGTCAGACTGGAATTCTCATGGTTGCCATTTTTATAGTGGAAAATGAACCTCTCCTTGATTGAAAACCACTTCTAGTATCCTTATAATCATGTTATATCCTGTTCAAATAAAATAAAATATAAAGACACTATTATGCTGCTTTCAAATGATGTGGCATGGAGAAAGTTCCTGAAGGTCGAATGAAATACCTGGATATAAAAGTTATGTAGTGTCAAATGTGAAAGTACCTAGTTTCTTGTTTCATGTACTTAAATTTCATTTCAAATTATTAATTTGAAATGTTACATAGCTTCTTAAAACTGAATAAATCCACAGAGATGAAATTGATGCATGGGGATGAACTCAAACTTCGGTATATTGGAGAGCTGCAAAAGCCATGGGCTGGTGTTGGACATGTCATAAAAATTCCAGACAGTATCCTTTTCTTTCAAAGATAAATCCACAAAATATAGAGTGAATCTAATGTATGACATCTGTGTTTAAGAGGAGTAGGGAAAGTTCTTTCACTTTTAAAACAATAATTAAAAAAAAAAGATTTATGTATGAGCTGTGCCCCTTTATTAGTTTTGCCAAAGATCTATGTACGTACACATTGTTACGTGTGTTTTCTAGTGTTGATGTTAAAATTCTTAATAAGTCTAAGATCACAGTGATGAAGTTGCCATTGAACTGAAGAGCAATGCTGGAGTTCCAGAAGGCTGCACTCATAACTTTGTCCTGGACTTTGTTTGGAAATCCACATCCTTTGACAGGTTTGAGAATACGTTTTCTTGATTAAAACTTTATTGTTAAAGTGTGAAATGTTTAACTGGAGTGTTCCCATGAAAATGCAGTATGTGTATGTTAGTAGTTGCTAAGCACATTCAATGGGCAGTTTGAAGAAACTGATAAGCTTCATGAGACAATAGTGAAAGGCAGGTTGAAAGATGAAAACATTGAAACAGTGACATAACATGAAAGTCTGTCAATTGGGGGGAAAAAAGGATAAACAAACTTGAACTGCTGACCAATGCTTGTGACATTCAAAGTTCTTTCATATGAAACTATCATCATCATCATCATGTACCCTCCCGGTTGGCGTAGGCGATCATGTCCCTCCACAATCTTCTATCTACAGTGCATCGTATCAGTTCTGTTGTTGACTGTTTTCCATGCCATGACACCAAGCTATTCAGTATTTTCTCTCTTTGTCGTCCGCGATCTCTCTTTCCTTTTATTTTGCCAGTTGTAACCAAGTATTCCAACTTTCCTCTTCTCATGATGTGCCCGAAAAATGTTGATTGCTTCTTTCTGATGTTTTTAAGAGCTCCCTTTTTGTGTTGGCCTCTTTGAGAACTTCCTCATTGGTCTTTCTATCTGTCCAGGGAACTTTCAACATTCTTCTGAGAAATCCCATCTCTGTGGCCTCTAATCATCTTTTCATTTGTTTGTCTACTGTCCATGATTCGCTTCCATAGGTCAGAATTGGTTCTATATAGCACCGATGAACTCTCTTTCTCATTTTTATTGACATAGATTTGTTGCATAAGATATTTTTCATTTTCTGAAATGCTATTTTGGCCTGAGCTATTCTGCTTTTTATTTCTATGGTGCATCTCCCATGTGATGTAATTATTGTGCCCAAGTATTTGAAACGTTGTACTTGTTTCAGATTTGTCTCGTTTATTTTTATGCTGCATGATGGTGATGATTGTTTCTTCGATATAACCATTACTTCTGTTTTCTTACTATTCAGACTGAGACCTTTCTTGTAGCTTTCTTTTACTATTATGTCTATCATTTCTTGTAGTTCGTTCTCTGTCTCTGCTACTAAGACTGTGTCATCCGCATATCGCAAATTATTTATGTTGTGACTGTTGACTTCAATTCCTTTTGTGTCTACTATTGATCTCATAATATATTTGCTGTAAAGTGAAAACAAATCCGGTGACAGAACACAGCCTTGTCTGACTCCTTGTTTTATATATTGGAACTGTCCTGTTTGGTTGTTAATTCGTATAGCTGCTGTTTGTTGCCAGTACATGTTTTTTATGATTCGCAGATCCTTGCCATCAATGTTTAATTTCTCCAGCATATTTATTATTTCCACATGCTTTACTTTGTCAAATGCTTTTGTGTAGTCTATAAAGCACATATATAGATCTTTCTTTACCTCTATAGATCTTTCTATCAATGTCCTTAAGATGTATATTGCATTATTGGTGCCCTTTCCTTCCATAAATCCACATTGTTCCTCACTTATTTCTGGTTTTATTTTGTTCCTTACACATCTCATGATTATTCTTAGTAATATTTTAGTCATATGGCTCATGAGACTAATAGTGCGATGGTCTTCACAATCAATGGCGCCTGACTTCTTCGGTATGGCTACAAAGATAGATTTTAGTAGATCTTCGGGTATATATCCAGTGTTATATATGTCATTGAGTAATTTTGTTATGACTTGTACTCCCAACTCTCCTAATGCATTTATCTCTTCGATTGTTACATTGTCAGGACCTGGAGCTTTGCCTCTTTTCATGTGTTGAATTTATGAAACTATACCCTCTTTAAAATATATATTTTACCATTTCTTTGTGTTTAATCACAAGCAGAAAGTTTACACAAGTTTGAATTTGCTGATATAATATTTTCACAAATTGTAAGTTAGATAATTATAAGTAGCATCTTTTAAATCTCAGAAAGAGTCACTGGCTTCCAATTTTGCCTCCCTTGCCATTTTTCTTCCAACTCTCTCTCTAGGTTGGCTTCTTTGTCTCTCCTGTTGCTTCTCTTTGTGTGCTTGTGCTTATTTCTTCCCATCACATCACCAATATGTGCCCAACTTCATTTCTTAATTATTAATGTACTGTTGGTTTATGATCATATCCGTTATTTCTGTGCTAGCCATGAATTTATTCCATTGTACATAAAAAAAAACATATTGGTCTACGCCCTATGGGCCGGCTACGGCTTGAAAGGTCAATAGATAGATAGACATAACAAATTTTTCCTTAAACAGGTTTTCAAATGCATCTAGTTCATTATCTGTTTCTTTAACTGATTTCCAACTTTCACATGCAAAGGTATGCATGGATAATATATTTGAGTTCAATATCCTATGCTGTAGTTAAAAACTAAACTGCAAGAAAATAATTTTAGAATGAAAGAGCTAACCATTTGGTATTCTGAAAACAATAATTTGTATGATATAACAAGGAAATATGGGAAGTAATTTGAATCAAGTTAAATTGGTCACATAATGATTTGTTTTGTAGAATGCAGTCTGCACTAAAGACATTTGCTGTTGATGAGACCTCTGTGTGGGGGTACATTTACCACAAGCTGCTTGGTCATGAAGTTGAAGATATTGCCTTGAAGTGTACTCTGCCAAAGAGATTCTCAGCTCCAGGACTTCCTGAACTGAATCACTCCCAGGTGTATGCTGTTAAAACTGTGCTCCAGAGGCCTCTAAGTCTCATCCAGGTAATTTGTTGTTGATTTAGTGCTCCATTTGTTGGTCATTTCTCTTAATTATGAGCCCTGCCACAAAATATATTTCAGCATTTTAAGCAAAAATCAATTGAATCTGTTTTATGTCTTAAAGTCTCAAAGTTGTATTTTTAATGAGGTATATAAAAAATATTTAGCATTTTATTAATAATGTTTTGTTATACGCATAATGTTGCTTATGTATCTAGCAGCTTAAAGCTTATGTGCATTTTGTTAAGATGTATTGCCAATAAAAATATGTAGCTGCTAAGAGTTAGATTTCATCTGGTCATAAATGAATGCATTAACCACTTTGTTTTTGGTCCATAAACAGCTTTAGTTGCTTATGCTGCACGACATAAAATAGGGGAACAACCATATACCCATAATTTAATCTTTTTCTTGTCTCTTCTTATTTCATCTTACTTATGTTATCATTTACATTATTGAAAATGTTATTGAAAATCTTCTCAACATGTCATTCACTTTCATATATGTGTTCAGGGTCCACCAGGAACAGGCAAAACTGTGACATCAGCAACAGTGGTGTATCACATGGTTAAGCAGAACAATGGACCAGTTCTTGTGTGTGCCCCTTCTAATATTGCAGTGGATCAGCTCACAGAGAAGATCCATAAAACTGGCCTTAAGGTAAGAAATGTATGCATATTGTTTTAATAGAATTTTCTTATATTTGTTTTGAATGTTTGAATAGTTTTGGACCATTATTGTGCGCTCAGAAGCATATAAATGCTGCTTAGTGAGAAAATGGGAATTTGAGCTACTTCATTTCCTTGAAGATGGCCTTGATACATCGATCAACACTTGGGCAGAAAACCATCAGCAACTCAAGGCTGACTGCTTACATCACAATCAGTGAACCAAAACTTATCAAGATCCTACTTTACCTCTCCATGGTGACCTGGTAACAGACTACCTAGTCTGGCTAAGCACCTATGGAATGGAAGAGAGAAGGCAAGCGGTACCCACAAGTGTTATTTTGTTACATCATCATCATCACTGTACTTTGGACACATCTATAGATTCTCTGATCTTCTCAAAATACTGAGAACTTGAGCCTCATTGCATGAATTCAGCTGCACAATCTTGGATCCATAAATTGTACAGATGGTCAGATTTCAAAGCTTGAAACCTGACTTAAGAGTAAGACCATCTATTAATTATACTGTTGCATGCTGACAGGTCACGGAAGAGACAATCAGAGCTGGCTCATGCCAAGAATATTGTGCTGAGGTTGAATTTTATTGAGTTATTTGTGGGTTATCAATGCACTTTGATCATATCCTTAGGAGCTCAGATCCCCTCCTCAACATGTCCTGCAGCATCCAGCAACTGATGACTCCAGTTCTGTGTTGGTCGATAAGTTCTCTTATGCGCCAACTAAGTCTCTCGTTTCCGGATGTAACCCATCTTTACTCTCACCTCCTTCTTCCGTAGGAGATACATGGACTCATGGTTGTCGAAGTCCTGTGCCCATCCAGCATCTTGGAGGGCATTAATGAAAAAAAGTTCAAAGAAAATACTATCCATTGGTTGATTGTCTTCAATGACAGCAAAGCTAGCCAAATATGTCCGCTTTTTCATTGTCCCATACTCCTGCATGTCCAGGGATGTTGACAAAGGTGACTCTGCATATCGTTGACTTCTGTAATGACTCTACCCATTGCCAACATGCAGAGCCAGTCTCCACTTTTTTTATTGTGCTCATCAAATCACTATGCACACAGGTGTAGTTTTGTGACTCTTAACCAAATGAAAGCCTTGGTCACTGGCCATCACCTCCCTCATGCTATTTGTGGTCATAATGTACACACCACTGTCTTCTTTGCCTATCCTGCCTGCAGATTGTGCTGTAAAAGCCCATGCATTCCCTTGGTACCATATTATGGATCTGTTTGTATAGATGACTGTATCTTCCCCGTCTGTTGTCCAAAATAGCACGCCGAGTCCTCCGCATTGACCACGATTGGATTCTGCTCCCTAAACATGGACTTGGAGATATAAATGAAAATGGAGAGATGTTTGTGAATTTCTGCACCCTTAATCAAGTGAGCCTAGGAGGAACAATATTCCAACATAAAAGAATACATAAAGCTACATGGATGTCACCAGATCATAGAACGGAAAATCAAATTTATCACATATGTATTAATATAAGTCATCCTTACAGGATGTAAAAGTATATAGAGGGGCGGATGTAGCTTCAGATCATCATCTTCTGATAGCCAAACTTAAAATTAAACTAAAAAGGTATACTACAACGAATTAAGGTAGAAAGTATTTCAATGTAGGGTTTCTTAAAGAACAAGGAATTAAAGATAAATTTGCAGTCACAATATCAAACAAATACCAAGTCCTCCAACAACTAAAAATACAATAAATATAGAAAAGATCATTGGAAACAGGTAAAAGATTTATGGAAAGAGACATGCGAAGAAACACTGGGGAAAAGAGAACGCCAGAATAAGGCATGGATGACAGCAGAGACCCTGGATAAAATTAAAGAAAGAAAGCAGACATAAATAAAAGCAAAACGAGAAGTAATAAAGCCAAGAAACAGGAAGCTTACACAGAGGTGAACAAAGAAGTGAGAAGATGCATTAAAAGGGATAAGAGGAAATATATAGATGAACTAGCTAAAGAGGCAGAAGAAGCAGCAAATAAAGGGAATATGAAAGATCTGTACAACAGTACAAAGAAATTAAGTGGAAAATACAAACAGATCAATACCTTCATTAAAGATAAGAAAGGAAATCTGCTTAGTAATTTAAGATAACAAATGGAGAGTTGGAAAGAGCACTTTGAAGAACTTTTGAACAGACCCGGCTCAAATAATCCTTCAGATATACTACCAGCAGAAGAAGAGTTACACATTAACTGTGGAAAACCAAGCAAAGAAGAAATAATAAAAACTAAAAAAAAATGGTAAAGCCACAAGACCAGATGAATTTCTTTCGGAAGCCATCAAAGCAGATATTAACACCTCTACCAAGATGTTACATAATCTATTAGATAAAATTTGGGAGAGGGAAGAAATACCTAAAGACTGGAGAGAAGGTTATATGATAAAACTACCAAAGAAAGGAAGTTTACAGGAGTGCACAAATTATAGGGGAATTATGCTACTACCAGTGCCAGGAAAAAATATTAAGCAGAATCATTCTGGAGAGACTAAAAGAGGCCATAGAGAAACATTTGAGAGATGAACAAGCAGGTTTTAGGAAGAACAGATCATGTGCTGATCAAATAACGACTCTACATATAATAGTTGAACAAAGTTTAGAACTAAGCCCCACTTTATATTGGATTCATAGATTACGAAAAGGCATTTGATAGTTTAGACAGAAGAATGCTTTGGAAGTTGCTGAGTCATTACGGAGTCCCCATAAAGTTTATTAACTTGATAAAAACAATGTATGAAGGAACGAAATGTAGTGTGGTGCATGAAGGACAGTTTACAGAAGCATTTGAAATAAGAACAGGAGTAAGGCAGGGATGCCTTCTGTCTCCATTTCTCTTTCTACTAGCCATAGATTGGATTATGAAAATAACTCAAAACAACAGAAATGGGATCCAGTGGTCACTGACCAAACATCTTGATGAATTAGACTTTGCTGATGACATACCTCTCCTATTACACAGCCATCAACAGAAGAAGGATAAAATGAGCATACTTGATGAGAGATCACAACAGCTAGGACTGAAGATAAATAGAGATAAGACCAACATTATGAGATTTAATGCAGTTGGCAATAACCAAATAAGATTAGGAGAAATACCTCTACTAGACATACAATCTTACATATATCTGGGCAGTAATATAGATAAAGAGGGAGGAACAAAAAACGATACCAAAATAAGGATATCTCTCTCTCTCTCTCTCTGCGTTCAGGACTCAATCAGAGTAAGGATTCCAGACTCTCATATGAAGTCAGCTGTCAGGCCAAGTGTGTTGATCGCCCCCACAGACAGAACATCACAATTAGAGTCTGTCAGATCCACTCTGACTGAACACCCGTTAATACGTTGCACTGTGTTCTGCGCCAGTGGCCCAGTGCATCCGATTTCAGCCAGCATTTTTTCAGGTTTGCTTTCCTTAGCCTTTGATTGTCCCCAATCTTCCTGCAAGGCAGCAGTTGATCTTTTCTGTCGGGGGATTCTGCCCTTAGATGGTCGGCCTTCCCAGGTTTACGAGCACCATCTGCCCGAGTCACTAGAGGTGACTAACACAGACATGCGACTTGTAATATGAGGAAACTGCAACAAGGAACACATTTCATGCATAGCCTTCATTTGTTCCCGCCGCCTATCCCCATATACCGGTAAGTCACGTCCTCTTGAAAATGATGATCATCGTAGCACTTGATGATGTTAGGCCATCGTTTATGACTCCAATTCCGAACATATAGACACACAGTCAGTCGTCAAATTATTCTTGTTGCACATCAAACAGCAGACCGTAAGATTTGCGCACGGCCGGTTTAGGGAACCAATACGATGACGTAGGACACAATGTCGCCAAACTCATAATCTCGATACCTTTAGACTTATGTCTGATTACTCAAGTGTAAACAGTCTACGACGAACAAAACACGAAGCAACTTCCCCAAAGACACAAAACTGCGACTGACGAAGTAGTTTACATTAATGTGTAACGTGGAAATAACTTGCGTCAAAGAATCCCAATAACGGTCTTGAACAGCACTAATGTGACGTAAAGCACAGATCTAGTCTAGACGGAGGAATGTCTCACTCACAACACTTGATTCGTCAAAAAACGGACTGTTGTCGACCTACGACCTCGCCTTAGCGACACAGATGTATCAAGCATATCATCATTTTGACTTTTACGCAGAAAAGTGCAATGAAGATCCGAAATTAATCAGACCTTGGGTGCATTTTCTGCAGCGATCGAGAGGACGTGGACTAGATCCGCCATCTTGGAAACGGAAGTCCATAAGGATATCAAAAGCAAGAGGAGCTTTCGTTGCACTGGGAAACATATATAAATCCAAAGAAATTAGGTTAAATACAAAAATAAAAATTTTCAACTCAAATGTTAAGTCAGTTCTATTATATGGCTGTGAAACATGGAGAACAACATAATTGACAATCACGAAGATACAGACTTTCATTAATGGATGCTTACGCAGAATAAAAGGATGGAAATGGCAGGACAAAATCACTAACATAGAATTATGGAAATGTACCAGTAAAATATCAGTGGATAAAGAGATACAGCAAAGACGATGGCGCTGGATAAGACACACACTACGGAAGCCAACTGAGAGTATTACACAACAGGCCCTTTTTTTGGAATCCTCAGGGGAAAAGACAAAGAGGAAGACCAAGGAATTCTTGTAGAAGACAGATGGAAGTCTATGTGAAGATGATGGGGAAGACATGGAATGATCTTAAAAGAATGGCAAAAAACAGAACGACTTGGAAAGTGTTTGTTGAAGACCTATGATCCATTGGGAGCTAAAAAGGTAGGATTCTGCTCCCTACACTTTCTGTAGAGCATGTCAATACACATAAATGTGCCCCTGAATGACATAGGTACTGGTATCCAGTCCTCGTCAGTGTTGTTATTGGTAAGCCCATATACCTGTTTCGTGACATCCGCGTACTGGTGTTCACTCCTCATCAGTGTTATTGGTAAGCCCATATACCTGTTTCGTGACATCTGCGTGGTCTACCCATGATTTGCCTCTTAGTCTGTGTTGATCTCTTGGTGAAGTGGATGCTCTTTTTATCTGCAATTATCTTAAGGTATGCAAACGCCCTCCAGATCTTAATCCTGTAATTTATAGCTGGAAAATCAAGAAAATACCTCATTGCTACACAAGGAGTGTCTCTCATACACCCAAAGATAATGTTGAATATGTTAGAATCAGAATCACAGATAACACAGCTTGTTGTAACAACACAACATGCCTACACCAACTTGTACATCCTTTTACAGGTGTGTGATGAGAGTTATCATTGGGTGAACGCAGAAGTATCTCATTGCAGATAAGTGTCAGAGTGATAAATATGGTGCTCCGGGTTATATTCTCTGAGTCACATCATTCTAACAAGGCAGAAGTAGGACAATGTAGAACATAAACTTTAAAGAAATCATTAATGCCATTATGATTTAACCATAAAATTCTAACCAATAAAATTATAACCCTTAATTTAACAAAGAAGAGATTATCAGAAAATATATTGTTAACATTAATGATTAATAGTCATATTTATGATAATGTTACCAAATGTTACATCATCACTGTTTAAAAATGTTGCAGGTTGTTCGCTTATGTGCCAAGTCTAGAGAAGCCATAGACTCACCTGTTTCTTTCCTTGCTTTGCATAATCAGATACGAAGCATGGACACGTAAGATTTCTTTTTGTCTTTTTCTCACATTATTTGACAACAATTTTAAGATAAATTATTCACCTTTTTTTTTAAATTAATGCAATCTATATGTCTCTATCTATCTATTGTCCTTTCGAGCCGAAGACGGCACATAGGGCAGAACTACTATCTCAAAAGCAGAAACCTTGCTTGCCAAAATGGCACATATTGCAGAAATCACTGCTTATAAAGTCTATGGTTCTGTTTCCATAACAATACTTTTTACAATGACAGCTTGTCAAGCCATCGATCAATCCCCTTAGTCGCCTCTTACGACATGCCTGGAAGGTCACAATGTCATTATTCTTTACTTCCCACATAATGAGGCCCTGGTAACACATAGGAGATCTATATGTAGCACCAGTAAAAAAGATATTACTCCCCAAACCAGCATCATCACAAAAGAAAATGTCAGTGGCAAATTAAAAAGTCCAGATTAACCCAAGATTAATATGTCCATCTGTGACTGACATGTTTACAATACTGTAGTAAAAATTACTACCACTTATGTGTAACATTAGGAGATCTAAAAATAGTATTTTCTTTGAACTTTTTGACACATAACCATGTGTATACACCAGAACAGACACTGGGAACTTGGATATCCTGCCGTGGTTGATTTATGAACTAAATTTGACCCCAGGGGTCGGGCATGTTAAAATATCTATCAGTAGGGATACCATAAGTTCTCCAGTTTATTTGGCTATATCATAGCATTATTCACTGCATTTCCTAAGTTACAAAGGGTTGTTGCCAACAACCGAGGAAATTTCCTTGTTTGCAGCAAAAAAGTTGACAGATAACTTGAAAATTGGTGACATTTTTTTTATATTATATGAGATCATATCTCTCGAAGCCAGGGAAAACAAAAATTCAACAACAATGGTAACAAACACCCAGGAATCACTAAAAGTGGTAATTAGGTAAGGTACATGGCAAAATGTCAAGTTTGTGGTGTTTTTATGCGCTAATTTTACTACAGTATCGTAATCTGGGGTTAAGGATTAATTATTTTTTTAAATACAAAGTATGACCACAGTTATAATAGTATGTGAATTGACACCATACATGGTAATATGTATGTTAGAAAGAGGATAGTGAATAAATGAGAGCGACAGACAAGTTGATGTCAAATGATAAAAATGACATGTTTATTTCTGGTGGAGAGATTCCCATAAAGCAAATAATTACATTTTCTAGAGAATACTTACATTAATCATTAATTCCAGCAGTATAATTTGGGCAGAAATATGTGATTTTAAATTTTTATTTAAATTGTATTTTTTTCATTTAAACAATTTGAAGAAATTTTAACTCTGCAGAGTGCAAGAGCTCAATAAACTTCAGCAGCTGAAGGATGAGACTGGAGAACTTTCCTCTGGTGATGAGAAGCGATACAGATCTTTGAAGAAACAGTGTGAAAAAGAACTGTTACAGGTAATTAAGTTGTAGGGTGCTATTCATCCAGTATAACTGCCATGAAAATAATCATTTCCTTTATACAACAAAGTGATTTGCAACCTTGTGTAATCTGTGTTCACCGTGAAATGTTCCATATAATTTTTCTCTAATAAACCCACAAGCATGTTATATAATATATATTTATGTATACAAGAGTTTTTCATCAAGCACAGGGGCTCATTTTTGGCAAAATGAGTGGACCTATATTGTTTTTTTTGGTTATTTTCCTTAAAAGTAGTCTCCTTGTGATTGAATTACACTTATTCCAGCATTCCTGCCATCTGCGGAAGCTTCCCTGGCAGTTACTTTGTGAGATGGCCTTCATTTGTCTATTCACGTTTGTTTAATCTCTTCAACTTCATTGAATCAATAACCTTTCAATAATTTCATAAGATGTGGAGCAGGAAGCAACGTAATTTCTTAAGATGTGGAGCAGGAAGCAACGTAATTTCTTAAGATGTGGAGCAGGAAGCAACGTAATTTCTTAAGATGTGGAACAGGAAGCAACGTAGCTTTTTGTAAGTTGCAGCACCAGCTTTCTCCCAAGGTGAACACATAGAAGTCAATGCACAGACGCGATTGAATTTGTTTTTCTTTTTGAAATATGCTAGAATCTACTGTTATATGTTTTTTTGAAGGCTTGTCCAGTGTTCATGACTGAACAATATGAGTTCAAATGGTGCAGATACTCAGGAATTGTTACAACAATTAGCGACAGGTTCTTACGTGGTATAGTTGCCTGGAAAAAAATTCAGTCCTGGAACGTTATGAACAATCCCTGTATGTGTACATGCGCACACACAGTTGATCACAGATTTGCTGGCATACTTATAGCCCAGTGCCTGTACTAATTCCAGCATAACTGCAAGTGGACTTGAATTCACTATGAATTAGGTCAAACAGCTCACCAATTTAAGTCAACGTCTCGGGAAAACTGGTGCTGAAACTGTGTCACTTGAACATATAGATATTGGTGTAGATATATAAACCCTCAGTTTATATTTCTTTTACAAATATACCAGGAGGATCTCTCTTTCTCTTTCCTTTTTTTCTTTTTCCACAGAACAAGCCTCTAGTTATTTACTTATTTATTTTTTATTTTATTAATTTTTTTTAAAGAGTTATAAGACGAAAATTATGAGAATCAATGCAGTTGGTAATAACCAAATAACAGGAGAAAACCTCTTTTAGATGTACAATCATCATATATCTGGGCAGTAATATAGACAAAGAGGGAGGAACAGAATGATACCAAAATAAAGATACAAAAAGCAAGAGGTGCCTTGTTGCATGGAAACATGAAAATCTAAAGAAATTTAGTTAAATACAAAAAGACGAATTTTCAACTCCAATGTTAAGTCAGTCATATGGCTGTGAAACATGGAGAATAACAATGACGATAATGAAGATACAGACCTTCATTAGTGGATGCTTGCGCAGAATAAAAGGATGAAAATGGCAGTCAAAATCACAAACCTAGAATTTTGGTAAAAGATTTTTTTTTATTAATGATAAATTATGATTATTTTTGTCTTTTTTTGGTTCTAGGCAGCAGATGTCATTTGCTGTACTTGTGTGGGTGCTGGAGACCCTCGTCTGGCCAAGCTGCAATTCAGCTCTGTTCTAATTGATGAGAGCACACAGGCCACTGAGCCAGAGTGCATGATCCCTGTTGTCTTAGGATGCAGACAGGTATGTCCATGTCCACATTTCAGTTTTAAATGTCTACAAGAACAGCAAATATTTTTTAACCAGAACTAGAGTGTTGTTTGAAAATCTTTATTTTAAATAGCTCAAATAGTGGTGATTTGAATTGTGGAAGCAGAAAAGAAAATGGTTGTTGTGCTTTGTCAAAATTCTCATTGGATATTTTGTGTATGTTATTAACTATGCTATCTGGTTGCATCATTTGCAGTTGATCCTGGTTGGTGATCACTGCCAACTGGGCCCTGTGGTGATGTGCAAGAAGGCTGCTCGAGCTGGTCTGTCCCAGTCTCTCTTTGAACGTTTAGTTGTGCTAGGCATTCGCCCCATCAGGCTTCAGGTACAGTATCGCATGCACCCAGCTCTAAGTAGCTTCCCATCAAACATCTTTTATGAAGGATCTTTGCAAAATGGAGTGACTGCTGGTGAGTTACTCTGTATTTTTGTGTGTGTGTGGTCTTTTAGTTCAAATATTATTTTGTTGAATGCAAATTATTAGTGAATTGTTTGTTGTTTGCCATCTTTATATATTCCTAGCAAAGTCCAGATGACTGAATTTTGTGTTAATATCACTTTTTCCTATTTTTTTTTTATACCCTGGCTGACAGTATAGGCTCATGGTATCCGTCACCATACAGGCAGATATTCTCTGACCTCAGAGGTACTCTCATTTTTATCGTTGAGAGTTTTAATGTTTTTGAATAGATTTATTCACATTAATTTTGCCCAGGCAGTGGTGATTTTTGGACCTATTTTTGTGTGTGTAGTTTTCCAACTGCCAAAGGTTCTTTAATATGCGCAAAATGCATATGGAACCTCCTGTTTATAGCTGTTATGCAAGTGGGCCAGATCTCACTTCCTCGAGACCAGAGGATGGTGAAACCACAGATTAGTGTCTCTCTGTCGAGATCGTCCAAATGGTCTCCTTGTATCCATTCGATGTCTTTATTACCAGTGCAGTATTTCTTCATTATGAAGTCCATAACAACTCCAAATAACAAGGGAGATAAATACATCCTTGTTTAATCCCAGTTTCTATTGGAAAATATTCACTCAGTCTTTCCTCTGTACAAACTGCACATGTGTAGCTATCATACATGTCTTTAATAATATTTATGATTTTTGATGGTAAGCTATACTGCTTCAGAATTTTCCACAAAGAATCGCTATGAATTCTGTCGAATGCTTTTTTTGAAGTCAATGAAGTTAAGTACAAAAGGTTTTTGCTTTTCAATGTGTTCCTCCAATATTCTTACTATTTCTCTATTATTATTGTCATATTTGATTCCTATCTAAGGGGCTAGATTGGTTGCATTCATCTTGTCATATAAAACGTTTGATAAATGCAACAACTGTCTCAAACATTTTTGGAACTATACCTTGTATCACACATAAAAATATAAAATTAAGTTTATCTTCTGGTAAAGCTATTTGGCACCTCATGAATAATGGAGTCTAACCAGCTACTATAACTGCTGACAATCTGGCTTTGGTGTGTGAGAAAGAGTCCGATAAATGGACATTGTCACAGAGATCCAGTGGTTAGTGTGGTACATATGGTGAATAGGCAGTAAGCATTCATATGTGGATAGACAAGACAGAATGTGAAATTTCAGTGATTTAATTTATGCGCAGCATAAGTTACATCTTTGTTCATTGCATCATCCAACTTTAACAAAATGATACCTATAGTTATAAAACCTCCGTGTTATAAAACCTCCATTGTATAATAATCTAGTGCAATTTTATATTGAATAGGCGACCGCACACGTTCTAATCTTGACTTCCCATGGCCTCAGCCTGACAAGCCCATGTTCTTTTATAGCACATTTGGAACAGAAGAGATTTCCAGCACTGGAACATCCTATCTTAACAGGTGTGGTTTGTCTTGATCACTTCTATTTTGTAAGAGCTATTTGATGTGGTTTTGGTTCTGTAATTAATTATTGTTATTGTACATTTTAAGTGGGTTAGACAACATGCCATTTTGGTCAGGGTTTTACAGCAACATTGAAACTTGTCATGTTGTGTACAATTTTTTAATGTTTTGCTTTGTGTGTGTACATATATAATGTTATGGTCACTAATATTTGCATTTATAACTTCAGGACCGAAGCAGCAAATATTGAAAAGTTGGCCACAAAACTGCTCCGTGCTGGGGTGAAGCCAGAGCAGATTGGCATTATCACACCTTATGAGGGTCAGCGAGCATATCAAGTACAGCATATGCAGTATAATGGGTCACTGAACAAGAAACTCTACATGGTAAGATGCACATAGATACAATGTATTTTCATTTGTCATATTCGATGGCCAAAAATATGTACACATTCTTGATATGTGATCAATATATGTCATAATAAACATGGGAAGTAAAGTCAGATTTGCTTTCATCTACTTTGTCTCTAGCTCTTTAATTTGCTATTCTTTTTCTTCTTTTCTCTTTTCACTGATACCTAAAAGGTGTCGTGGTTTATATCATTTGTCGTTCTTGAGCTGCTCGAACTGTCTGATTTAGTTTGTGATTTTCATTTGTTGTTACATGTCTGTCACTGCATCTATCCAACTTCTTCTGGGTCTTCCTCTTGGTCTTTTTCCGTGCATTCTTGAGAAGAACGCCCTTGATGGTGATTGGTGAGGATTCATTCTGACCAGGTGGCCAAACCATTTAAGTTGTTGTTCTATATATTCTTGGCAGGATTTTGTTCCTACCATTTAATTTGCTATTACCATATTTAATTACAATCTTTTTAATCATCAAATTTAGGAAATCGAGGTGGCAAGTGTTGATGCCTTCCAAGGAAGAGAAAAAGACTTTATCCTCTTGTCCTGTGTGAGATCCAATGAACATCAAGGCATTGGATTCCTGAATGATCCTCGCCGTCTGAATGTAGCTTTGACACGTGCCAGGTATATCATTTTTGTTCTGAAGCTTCATACGTTTTAAAAGTTTTGTTTTGTTTTATTTTATTCTATTCTATTCTATTCTATTCTATTCTATTCTATTCTATTCTATTC
Source organism: Megaustenia siamemsis (assembly GCA_032433765.1). NCBI lineage: Eukaryota > Metazoa > Mollusca > Gastropoda > Stylommatophora > Ariophantidae > Megaustenia > Megaustenia siamemsis. Next base: position 141,195,970 of record JAVIAB010000051.1, on the reverse strand, counting down.
TATTCTATTCTATTCATGGAATCAATTTAATTACAGTCAAAGCATTCCCATATTTGCTCCAACACATGCCTCAGCAATTCTCAAAGTGTATACAGACTGTTCCTGTAAGGTGTTGATTATATAGATACATCTGCTTTTTACCCACTAAGCACTCCCGATCAACCAGAGCCCCGTCCACCTTTAAGAAGTTTGACATCATTAGTTATTGAATGCATCTTTACCATGTCATTTACGTCATCTAAAATTGTTTTAACAATTAAATACCTAAAACTTGGATTTTCCTGATTTATAAAACCCTTTAATTAATGAGATAATTTCATCAGTTTTTGGCAAGAAGATGATTTATGAGTTGCAGAGATTTTGCAGAGATTAACCACCCATCATTTGCTGATAGGATCATAGTCTTTACCTAACGCTATCACACTCATACTTTAATCCTAGATTACGATACCTATCTGTGACGCCCATCGTTACATTTTGTAGTACAAATTACTATCACTTAATTGTAATGTTAAGAGTGCTAAAAATAGTATTTTCTTTAGACTTTTGACACAGAAATGTGTGTTTACCAAATAGACAAACCTGTCAGAAGTTGATTTATGATCCAAAATTGACCACTTGGACCGGACATATTATTTGTCTATTCAGACAGTCGCCATAAGTTCATGAGTATGTTCAGTTACCTCAAGGCATTATTCGCTGAGTCTCTAGGGTCACAAAATGTGTTAGATGTTGCAGACAATTGAGGAAATTTCACTGGTCGCAGCAAAAAAAAATATATAAAAAAACTGTACCAATTGAAATTTGCCAGATTTTTTTAGTTTTATTGGATCATATCTCATGAAATTGGAGGGGGGGGGGGGGAATCCTACATCAGTAGGAACAAATTCAACACAGGGGTCACAGGAAGTAGTAATTAAGAAGGTACTTTGGGGGGAGGGGGAGTGTGGGTGTGTTGATGTTTTAATGTCGCAAACTTGAAAGAATTTGTGTTTTGATACAGTAATTTTTACTACCATATCGTAATGTAGGGTTAAGTAAATGAATGTCTTCATGCCATATATATATATATATTATGTAACATGTTTAAAAGAGTAATACTTTTTTTTCTGCTCATATCTTTATGTGCGTCTGAGTTTAGTAATATCTCATAACTTAGTGTGCATCTGTGTTAGTCATGTGTCATATCTTTGTGTGTGCATGTCTGGGTTAGGGATATCTCACATCTTTGTGTGCATGTTTGTGTTGGTCATATCTCATATCTTTGTGTGTGCATGTCTGTGTTTGACAAATCTCATATCCTTGTGTGTGCATGGCTGTGTAAGTCACATCTCATATCTTTGTGTGTGCATGTCTATGTCAGTCATATCTCATATCTTTGTGTGCATGTCTATGTTAGCCAAGTGTCATATCTTCGCGTGTATGTCTGTGTTAGTCATATCTCATATCTTGATGTGTGTCGGTGTTAGTCATGTCTCGTATTCGCTGTGTACATGTCTGCGTTATTCAAATCTCATATCTTTATGTGTGCATGTCTGTGTTAGTCACCTCTAGTGACTCGGGCAGATGGTGCTCGTAAACCCGGGAGGGCAGACCATCTAAGGGCAGAATCCCCCTACAGAAAAGACAATCTGCTGCCTTGCAGGAAGATTGGGGACAATCAAAGGCTAAGTAAAGCGAACCTGAATAAAATGCTGGCTGAAATCGGATGCACTGGGCCACTGGCGCAAAACACAGTGCAACGTATTAACGGGTGTTCAGTCAGAGTGGATCTGGCAGACTCTAAATGTGATGTTCTGTCTGTGGAGGCGATCAACACACTTAACCTGACAGCTGACTTCATGTGGGAGTCTGGAATACTACTCTTATTGAGTCCTGATCGCAGAGAGAGAGATAATATTTTTTCATGAACTTATATATAAGCATTTTGATATCAGACCAAAATAATATCAAAATTTTATTGTCTTTTTGTTTTTTTTATAAATTCAACTCTTCTGTAATATCTTCTACCATTTTCTTGTTCAGGTACGGTGTCATTATTGTTGGAAATCCAAAAATACTGTCCCGGGTGAGTGCATAACTTTTCTTGTACCTTTTACCTTTGAGGTTTTGTAATTAAATGTGAAACTTTTGTAGCAATCATTTTTTTTCCTTATTTGTTTACTAAATAGTATACATGTTTATATTATTCATTTGATAGCTTATTGTTTTATTGTTAAGGCACATATGTTTCTATTTTGATATAATTTATCTCTGCTGCATTAAGTTTCTATATCAAACATTTAAAATCCAAAGATTTAAGGACATAGCTCCAATCAGATGTGTGTCAGAATTTGGATGTATCTGATTGCAAGTGCAAATCACAGTATTATGTAACTTGTTATGCAAATTAAGAAGAAACTTTTAGATGTCATAGTATTGGAAAAAAAAATTGTGACCAGTTGACCATCAAATGTAATTATTGCCTGCTAACATTTAGGAGAAAAAGGTTGATTGTGACTGTTTTGCATAGAATAATTAAGTATTATATTTGGAAGGTAATTGCTGCTAATTACAGCATGTAATACCATCAAAGTGTTTCTACAGTTGAGCTAACTGGAAAGTGTCAGCCTGGAAAGTGTTTCTACAGTTGAGCTAACTGGAAAGTGTCAGCCTGGAAAGTGTTTCTACAGTTGAGCTAACTGGAAAGTGTCAGCCTGGAAAGTGTTTCTACAGTTGAGCTAACTGGAAAGTGTCAGCCGATAAAGTGTTTCTACAGTTGAGCTAACTGGAAAGTGTCAGCCTGTAAAGTGTTTCTACAGTTGAGCTAACTGGAAAGTGTCAGCCTGGAAAGTGTTTCTACAGTTGAGCTAACTGGAAAGTGTCAGCCTGGAAAGTGTTTCTACAGTTGAGCTAACTGGAAAGTGTCAGCCTGGAAAGTGTTTCTACAGTTGAGCTAACTGGAAAGTGTCTGCCTGGAAATTAGCCCATAGTTTTTATGCAGTGAACATTATCAAACAACATCAGTGTATCAGTTATGGACTCACATTATATTTCTTTCTTATTATAAAAAAGCAAACAGTTGTAAGCAAATTTTGCAGATTAGTATATCCTCTTTTTATTGCAGCAAACCCTTTGGTGCCACCTCTTAACTTACTACAGGGAGCAGAAATGCCTTGTGGAAGGGCCACTGTCCAGCTTGAAGGAGTGCTTTGTGAACATCAGCAAGCCTCGCAAGCTTGTCAACACTACCAATCCTGTGAGTTTATATATTTACCACTAATTCTTGATTTAAATACTTTATTTCACTTGAGTGTATTTGCATCTGTGTGATTTGTTTGAGGATTGCCTGGGTGAATTACTTTATTGTGATGGCTACTTGGTTGAATTATTACTTTGTTTATGTGGTTGGTTAATTTGTAGTACAGTATATCAGTGTAATAATAAGACACAATAAAAGGATAGAAATGGCAGGATAAAATCACGAATTATGGGAAAGTACCAGTCAAATACCAGTAGACAAAGAGATATGACAAAGATGATGGTGCTGGATGAGCCACATACTGTGGAAGCCAACTGAGAATATTACATTACATGCCCTTTTTAAATTCCCAGTGGAGGAGACAAAGAGGAAAATCAAAATATACTTGGTGAAATGTTTAAAGTGGAGATGAAAATAATTGGGTAGACATGGAATGATCTTAAAAAAAAATGGCAAGAAAAATGGGCAGCTTGGAAAGTGTTTGTTGAAGACCTATTCTCTACAGGGAGCTGAAAGGAAGAAGAAGATATATCAGTGGTTTTTTTTTTTTGCTGCACAGGCAGATAATTCCAACTTCGGAGGTACTCATATTTTTTTCCATCCGTGAGTAATTGACGCTTCAAAACAGCTCTCACTACTAAGACTGGAGGCAGTTGCCATAGAGAGAAATCACAAATAAAAATCCCATTGGTGCAGCCAGGATTTGAACTCACCTCTCTGTCTTGGTCTCAAGACCAGCGTCCTGCCTGAAGACCAACCAGTTCCCCTATCAGTGTGGTTATTTAGATTGAAAAATATATAATAGAATATCAGTGTTTCATGTCTTTCATTTTTTACGTCATTGCTAAATGTTAGGAGTCATTAAAACTAGAATCATATCACACAGGAAAAAATTAGAGTTATCACGTTAAAAAAATTAATCTAACAAGAATTTCTTCCTTTCTTTCTGTGTCACCTTCCGACTAAAGGGATTGGTAGACCTCTTTATCTCCCGCCCTTAAGAGGATGTGAAATGGGTGTTGTGGTGTGCAGCAAAGCTGTATACCTTTAGCCCAACACATTTAATTTTAGTATAGTGTTTTTTTCACCCCACATAACAAAAGAGGTGATTCAAAGTCTTTAAAAAAAAAATTTAAATATTGTTTTCTTGAATTGGGAACATTTATTGAAGTTGTACATTTTATTAACTCATATTTGTCTACAGGGTGGACGTTTCATGAGTAATACAATGTTTGATGCCAGAGAACTGCTGGTTCCTGGAAGTGCATATGACAGAGGTGATTTTATTGTTTATTGAAATAATTGCTATGTTTGTCTTTTTTTACCCTCATATTAACATTCATTTTTTTTTTTTAAAGAGTTATACTCTTCTCTCAATGCTGTTTATTTTGCATTCGCCATCTTTTAACTTCAGGTCTGTATATTACAAATCTTGTAGGATGTGTTATGTTTGCTTAAGACACTGTAGCACAGGCAGGAGATAATCTTAGGTTAAGTACAAGTGGTGTCTAGTTCTACTGTAGCCAGTTAAAAAGCAGAAAGTAATAGCTTTGTCTCTCCTGAACAATAGGCATTATCCTTCCTCTACATTGTGCTTGATGTGATCTTTTTTCCACTTTGCATGTTACTGCCCCTTGGATGATGGGTATGGCTTCTTCATAACTAAGTTATCTTTTTGATCTAATTTTCCTTTATCTTTCTGTGCACTTTTTTCCTTGAAAATTGCTAGAGTGGTATCCACTGGTAACTCTGGAAATTATGGCACATCTGCATTAGGATCCTCATTAAGCTCATTATTCTAGTGAGATTTCAGTGTTATTGTGGGTATGAGCATGTCTTTCAATAGCACTGGTTTCATATGCACATTATTTTATTGTTCAAGGACCAATTCTGATGCATCTTTAATTAAGGGATTTGGTTCCACCCTTGTCAAATGCTAAATAATTTGTTCATTGTTATATTCTGGGTTTCCTTGGTTTGAGTCTTTAAAACGCTTCTCTCCTTCATTACCAGTAACATTTGTAGCAGATATACCTGCATTCCTTCTTCATTACCAGTAACATTTGTAGCAGATATACCTGCATTCCTTCTTCATTACCAGTAACATTTGTAGCAGATATACCTGCATTCCTTCTTCATTACCAGTAACATTTGTAGCAGATATACCTGCATTCCTTCTTCATTACCAGTAACATTTGTAGCAGATACACCTGCATTCCTTCTTCATTACCAGTAACATTTGTAGCAGATACACCTGCATTCCTTCTTCATTACCAGTAACATTTGTAGCAGATATACCTGCATTCCTTCTTCATTACCAGTAACATTTGTAGCAGATACACCTGCATTCCTCCTTCATTACCAGTAACATTTGTAGCAGATACACCTGCATTCCTCCGTCATTACCAGTAACATTTGTAGCAGATATACCTGCATTCCTTTTTCATTACCAGTAACATTTGTAGCAGATATACCTGCATTCCTTCTTCATTACCAGTAACATTTGTAGCAGATATACCTGCATTGCTTCTACATTACCAGTAACATTTGTAGCAGATACACCTGCATTCCTCATCATTACCAGTAACATTTGTAGCAGATACACCTGCATTCCTTCTTCATTACCAGTAACATTTGTAGCAGATACACCTGCATTCCTCTGTCATTACCAGTAGCATTTGTAGCAGTTACATCTGCATTCAAAAGTCATGTGGCTCGTTACATGTCTGCCTATTTTGCTTCAATAAGTTTTCTATCCATCTCTGACTCTGTGCTTTCTTCTTTACTCCAGGTTATTTTTTTCTTTTAATCTTGGTAGTGTACACCCGCCAGGGGAAATGATACTGAATATATGTATGTTTTGGTTTTGTTTGAGACAACAGTGAATTTTTTTTTTTTTTTGCATCTGAATTTTTTAAACTATCACAAAATTTCTCCCCTTTAGCTTACCCCTGCTGTAGCTGGCTATTACTTAATGTTACTTAATGTATGGAATGGTTCCAGGAATCTCTTGTATTCAATGCATTACTTTCATCTGTAGTCTGTCTTCCCTTAGATGTTACTACTTTTAGGATCACTTTATGTGTAGATTTAATGGGTCCAGTAATATGAGTGGCCTAGTTCCGCACTCCCCTAATTTTTATTATCTGTTTTGTGTGTGTGCCATAGCCCAGCCTGATGCCATATTCAAGGGCTTGTCTAACTCTCCTTCTGTACAATCATATCAAATTATTGCTATGTGCAACCCGGTTGGCTCCTGCTGGTTTTCTCATTATGTCTATTTTTTTCCTTCATCTATATTTAAAAAAAAAATTTATATTACAATTAATTTGTGTGAAATTGACATTTTCAGCAAATGCCTCTTACCGAGAGCCAGTGATGCATACCCATGACAAACTTGGTCTCATTGGTCCAGAGAGAGCATATGCCAGGTCTGCTATGAACCTTCCAGTGCCAGTCAATATGTTCTTGCCACATCTGGTACCCCCACAGTTCAGCCACAACAGGCCATCACCAGGTAAGAAATATTTCAGCATAAGCATCTGAAACAATGAAAAACTGGCAATCTACATATCTATTGTTATAAATGTCATACATATCTGTTATTAAAATGTCATTATACCACTAAGTTCAAGTGTCATTATAACAGGAATATAATTATTGTTACCAACTCTTATGGCACAGTCTGTGATATTTAAAAGCTTGACTGCCCGCATGTGAATGAAAGTAATATTTGTCAACTGTTGAGTTTCCAAAGCAATTGCGATGTTAGAAGAAACTACATCTTAAAATGGTGTTGTAGTTGTGCATAAAATCTTCAAAATGACACATCATTTAGAAAAAAAATATTTTTGTCTAATTCTGACTAAAGTCTAGTTTATATATCCACCATCAGCGGTGAGAAAATTGTTTTGTTTTTGTCACTAGAAGCAAGAGCTGGAAAGAAACTAAATTAGTATAAGACCTTTTCAATCTGGTATTGCAACATAAATTATTACTGTTATTAAATCCTATATATCATCACACCAATTCAAATATCATACAAAAATGAGGAAATTAAAAGCAAGGGGAGCATTTGTTGCACTGGGAAACATATGGAAGTCCAAAGAAATTAGGTTAAATACTAAAATAAAAACTGTCAACTCCAATGTTAAGTCTATCTTATATGGCTGTTAGTTATATGGCGACATGGAAAACAACAAAAATCGCAATCATGAAGATACAGACCTTCATTAATGGATGCTTAACCGAATGAAAGGATGGAAATGGAAGGATACAATCACTAACATAGACTTATGGAAATATACTATTCACATACCTGTGGATACAGTGAAGACTATGGTGCTGGATAGGACACACACTGCGGAAGCCAACTGAGAGCATTACTCAAGCCCTTTTTTGGAATCCCCAAGGAAAAAGACCAAAATATTCTTGGAGAATACAAAGTATTATCTTTGTTTATGATCATAGTTTTAGTCTTTTTGATATTCATATCTAATTTTCAACTTTTATATGTAAAGTGGTTATTTGGTCTATATATGGCCTATTTTTCCAAAAGCACACTTATTCACCTAGCAAATGTTTCTCTTTGTCCTCTTTTAGTCTCTCCAGGATGATTCTGCTTAACAGTTTTTCCTGGTATTGATAGCAGCATAATTTCTCTGTAAACTTCCTTGTTTATATCATGGTTGATTCTTTTAGTTTCCATGATAATGAGTTAAACTTTAAAAAAAATATAATTAGGATGTGATGTGTATCCCTTGAAATGAGAGATATTTATGGCCAAGTTTGTGTCTTGTAGCTGTTTCTGACTGAAAATATTGCAAAGTAAATATTGTTAGCTACTTGACATTATGAAAGTGACTTAATCCAACACACACAAAAATACAAGTATCTACTTATATATCAAATTTTACACACGTTAATGTTATAAATGGAAGATTACCAAAGTTAAACAAGTCTTTCATTTCTATTTGCATTTTAAATATAAATTAGATGGGCAGATGAAGGATCCTTTTATTTGTCGTTTTAGATCATATCACAATTAGAGCTTTAACTGGCCCCAGAGATTGTTCATGTTTTATAAAGTAAGCCACAGTCAGCACTTCTGAAGTAAAAGTTACCTGTGAGTGAGTCATATTATATATTTCTGTTTAGGGAATCCAAAGCCTCGATGGAGTGGCAACCGTCAGCAGAAGTCTGGAAAGAGCAACGCGACAAGTAATGCTGGTTCACAAAGCCAAACTAGCCAGGTACACTACAGATGTGAAATAAAACCAAATCCCTGTACAGTATAGATGTCAAAACAACAAAATGTCATTAGATGAAGTTACCTATAAATTATATTAATTAATTCTTTCCGAATGGAACTTTTTATTGATAGAACGGAAGAGATTTAATAGACAAGATTTTTCATGGTTTTAAGAATTAATTTACATATTTATATTTATCTAACATATAACATATTATACATTAATTTTTAGATAATTGAAGTAAGGTATTAGATTTCACCAATACCAAGATGATACAAGACAAGTAAAAAGAATATGGTTTGATGACGGTACACACTAATCAAATTGAAGGCAGCACACAGTGCGGCAAAACGTACAAAAAGAATTAATGTGTGACTACCAGGGAGAAAAGAGCACATCCACTGTCTCCTGTCATGCAGGCCGTAAGAGGCCATTAATTAAAGAGATTGGGGTCAAGGATTTCAGAAAATGAAAAATATCTTCTGCAACAAATCTATGTCAATAGAAATGAGAAAGAGAGTTCATCGATGCTATATAGAACCAATTCTGACCTATGGAAGCGAATCATGGACAGTAGACAAACAAATGAAAAGACGATTAGAGGCCACAGAGATGGGATTTCTCAGAAGAATGTTGAAAGTTCCCTGGACAGCTAAAAAGACCAATGAGGAAGTTCTCAAAGAGGCCAACACAAAAAGGGAGCTCTTAAAAAACATCAGAAAGAAGCAATCAACATTTTTTGGGCACATCATGAGAAGAGGAAAGTTGGAATACTTGGTTACAACTGGCAAAATAAAAGGAAAGAGAGATCGTGGGCGACAAAGAGAGAAAATACTGGATAGCTTGGTATCATGGCATGGAAAACAGTCAACAACAGAACTCATATGATGCACTGTGGATAGAAGATTGTGGAAGGACATGATCGCCAACGCCAACAGGTACGGCACATGATGATGGTGATCATGATAAGTTGCAACATACAAGAAAATCATTTAAACAAATCTCACAAATATTAACCCTAGATTACAATACACCTATATGTGGGTCATGTTTGCACAATACTATTGTAAAAATTACTACCACTTAATTATTACATTTGGAGTTTGGAAAATAAGATTTTCTTATTTTGCTACACAGTTGTGTGTTTAACCGAGTGGACACATAGTAATCGGATGTTGTAGTCATTTTCTGGGTTACATTAGATTTATGGTCAGGAATTTTAACACATGGTGCCATGGCTACTGAAGGTGTTACGTTGTCTATTCACACGGTGGCCGTCAGACCATCAATCCAGCTGTATGTTTGGTTCCCACTAAATGTTATTCGCTGTCTATCCCATGTTACAAGGGTACGTTTGATGTCTTGCGGACAGTCGAGGAGATTTCCCCCATTTTAAGAGAAAAGAAAGAAAAACAAATCTTTTGAAAATTGGCAAAATTTATAAAAATAAAAACAGCCCCTTTTCTGTGATACCATTATAATTGTTATGATGCACTTGAAAAAAGAAATCCAACATCAAAGGTAACAAATCTATCACTCAGGAATCACCGAAAATAGTAAATATGAAGTCTTGGGATTTTGAGGTGGTAATTTTTATGACAGTATCATAATCTCGGGTTAACATACATGGTATTAAACCATAAAAGCCACACACAGTCTACAGATCAGTAATTAAAAAAAATCAACCAAAGTTGACAGATAGTACCATAAATGTGATTGTACTTGTAGGATATGTCATTATTTATATATGTATGTATGTCTTCCAGGACTTTTCACAAGGACCACTGACACAAGGTATGACTATAAGTCAGCACTTCCAGATGAGCCAGGGTCTTAGTGGTCTTTCCCAACCAGGCCTTAGTGGGCTGTCCCAACCAGAGCTTTCTCAGGTTTGTGTTAGTTTGTTGTTGTTGTCTTGATCAACTCTGACAATAGATGCTAGATAGGCACTACTCATGTTTAGAATTGTTACACATATCTTGAGTGCAAATACATAATAGGTTCATTGGTTCCAACTTATACACTTCAATATTTCACATTTGATGTATTTGGGGGTTGGGGGCACCAAACGCTTCTACTTGTACCACCTGACTGATGACTGAAAGAGGTCAGCAACTAATATGACTGCATGTTCCAGGACTGTGAACCAAAACGATCCAAATATCAAATTCATTTCTTCGAGTCTCCTATTAATGAACGCCAGTTGGACCAAGCAATTAGGGTTCTAGAGGGGAAACAACCTGGTACTCAAAAAATGCCATGTTGAAGATGGGCGTGTCAGGTCAAAAGGTGTGCACATCATATCTATGTCCTCTTGAAACCCTTGTAGAGGCAGATGATGAAGAGGACTAGTAGATGTGAACAGCAGTTAAAGATACTTGAGGTTTGATCCACATCTCATGCTATTAAATCAAAGTTTATTTTCTTTTGTTTTAGTCCATACCCTGCCGTAGATAGATCTGAGAGCAGAAAGGGAAACCATGGAGAACCTCCATTAGTGTGACGTATGCAAGATATAGACGGCTGATGTCATTCTAGCCATAACCACCACCCTGACTCACATAGCTGAAGACGTCACACTAGTGGAGGTTTTCCCGCGGTTTCCTTTACTGCATTTAGGCCAGAGAGACTGAACTTTGCATGAAAATAACTTTTCCTATTTTTCACACTAGCAGCAGTGTACTCAGGTGTCCCTTACCATAGAGGCAGATATTCTCCTACTTTAGAGGGACTCTCACTTTTATTGTTGAGAATTTAACCATTTTGAGCAGATTTTTTTCTTATTACTTTTTCTCTGGCAGCAGCTGTATTGGCCTATTCTTTCTATTACAATTGCAATTTGAGGGGAATAAAAAGGATTCTTTAATGTGTACATATTTCACACAAAATCTACTGTGTTTTTCACTGTTATCCAAGAAGGCTAGACATTGGATTCACTACCCAGAGACATGGGGAGGGTAAAGTCACGAAGAAACACTGATTGGATTTAAAAAAAAATTTCTACCACCTCAGGTGAGAATTAAACCCAGGACTTTCTTGTCCAGAGGCTGATGTCTTACCTCTATAGACCACTCAACCCCATCATTGTTTTATATATCTACCAGCTGCTCTGGTCATATTTTTTTAACAAATACTGTTATCTGATTTCAGGATAGCTTCATGGCAGACGACTACCGCTCCCAGATGGATGTGTTGCTGTCCCAGGATTCCACATACCAGGGGGACCGTCTGTATCTGGCATCCCAGCTCTCACAAGGGCCACCATTTAACTAGGCCACTTAATGCTTCACGCCTCCGTGGACAACATGGTGACCTAGTTCCCCAAATGGTCAGGCACAGCTCGCAACAAGAAGCAGCAAACAGGAGCACCACAGAAATAATTTCTCACCGAAATGGTTGGTATGGAAAGGTGCTGGAAGGCTATGGAATCAAGGACAGCTTCTCGACTGTACAAGAGCAGTTTATATTGAATGCAAAAAAGTGCTATAAGAACAAAGGCAGGTCCTGCAATGTCATTTGTTATAACACCTGCAAAAAGACCTCTCTTTCTTTATCTATATGGGCAGCAATACTGAAAAAGTAAACGGCCACATGATTTGAGTTTAATGCGAAAAAAAAGGTCTACACATAATTTTATAGAGATTCAACGTGCATTTTTCTGAATATCCACCTTTCTTGAATAAAACAAATCATAAATGAATGCAAACAAAAGAAGAAGGGAAACATCACGTGGCATATTTGTCCAAAAAAAAAAGTAAATATGGCAGTAATTGAACAAAGGTGGAAATTAACAAGCTGACATGAATTTTGAAGTGAACTCATTTTAAAAATGTGATTCAGCATTTGTTAAACATTGCTTTATAGCTACCAGAGTCATGCCCAGACATTAATAGAAAAGAAAAGTAAATGAAACATCTTAAAGTGAAATCATTTATATATGAAATTATCAGTTCTGGGTGTCACTGGAGCACAGATGAATTTGGTTGAGAAACAGCATCAATCACTTGTGTTGTGATAATAATTAATCGCATATCAAGTAGTGAAAGCATTTAATATGAAAGATGAAACCAGGAACAAAGGTGGTTTATATGATATGAATCATGTGCATGAAAGAAAAATACAGAACTACAATATGATATAAATCTGGCTAACAATCATGCTGTCCTGTGATGAAAACTGATATCAACTTAACATTGTTTTATTATTGCGAACACAAAATGGTTTTGAATAAATTACAAAGAACAGAGGAAAGAAGATTGTCGATAAACACTCCAGCTCCTTTTGAAAAAATGGTTGTGAAAACAGCCTCCCTTGAGAGTTCTAGATGGCCTGGAAGCTTGCCATTGTGCCATACACTGTCCTAGAAGTTGGGCTATCATACCCAGCTGAAGCTTAGAGGTCTTTTTCAAATAGTTTGAAGACAGTAATTCACTGCTTTGTTTCAGTTATGTTAAATTCATTGATTTATTATTCATTATTTTTTTTCTGTGTACATTTCACTACATTATTTTACATTACAATAATGCTTAGCTAAACACATCATTAAGATGGTATCTTCTTTATACGTGCTATCTTAAACAGTTCCAAGGACATGAGAGCTATAACATGCTAAACTTGAGTCTCCACTGGCAACCTTTACTGTGTTAGTAGCTCCCTTTGAAATTGTAAGTAATGCCAACACATTTCCCCCCTGCAAGAAGCACCATATATAGACTCATTTTGTACATGTTCAGTACAAGTTATTCCATATGAATATCCCTGATCTTTATATATCTTCCTTTTAAAACACACATCGGAAGTCATGAAAATTTGGCAGTAACACATACAGCAAGGTTATATAAGATCTGTGTGAAATATGAGAATCAGTCCAAATACAGGGATGCAAGTTGTCAATATTGTTACTATGTGCTTGATTTAATAGTGATTTTGGTGAACATAACAGAACACATTGATGCATACCTCTTTCCTTCAAGTTCGCAGTTCAACTTAATAATCATAAAATACTAGCAGTACTTTAAAAAAAAAACATTTGCACAATGAAGCAGCATGTATCTTATTAACACTCAACATAGAATTGAGGACTTCTTACAGATTACACTCTCAGAGGTAGTCAACACAGCTGGTTAATGAGAAGTAGACAGACAGTAAAAAAAAAAAACAATACCTAATGTTGACTCTGCACAATGGTTTCAAAACCAGTTCTATATTAAATAGCACAGACAACTGTCATTGACAAGGCTGAGACAGTAATTCGGTGAGACAGATCAGTCGACATAAAACACCAGAATAGACTAGGTGCACACCAGTGTTCTTATATACCTGCAAACATAGACCTTAGAAGACCTTAGATGCAGGATTATGAAAATATAAGCAACAAAAATAATTTAACATAAGATCCTCAGCATCACATACAGAGACCACATCACAAACTAGAAAGTTCATAAGATCTTCAGTAACCATAAGATCAACAGAACTACTCACATTGTAAAAAAAAATTAAATTGTGTGGGTATGGATATGTCACAAGATCTAACAGCTTGACTTTGACACCGTTTTACTGGAACAGTGAATGCGCAAAGGCCGAGGAATTGAAAATTAATGGATTAGTGATATCAAAGACAACAGTAAAAGCATTCTAACAAACCAGATATGCTGGCATACAAATAGGAAGAATGAAAGATTGTTAACAATTGATTGTATCTGCATTACAAAAGCTCCCAGGATGGGGAAAGGATCAAGCACTTCTTCATTTGACCAGTTCCATAATGTTTGGACAGTATCTCATGTATTAGTATCTATTAAGTTGTCTCCAACTGTTTAGCCTCATTCAGATTTAAAACAACTCAATATAGTGGCAAACATTTCTATTGTAGTCTCAACACTTACATTAACAAAAGTGGCAAATACTTTTTATTGCAATCTCAACACTTAACAAAAGTGGCAATTACATTTTCTGCACATTTCAAAATTATAAAACATTGGCCAAATTATATATAGCCTTGCCTGTATGTGCAAGTTCACACTGTCATATAGCATATTTGAGTGACTAGATTGAAAACACATTTTTGGTATGATTTTCTTCTCTTTCTGCAACAAGGTATGTAGTGAGATGAATTATGCTAAACAATTTAAATCACAGAACACTTCATATGGATGCCTGTTTACTTATTTTTTTATAATAGAATGAACACCCTTTGATGCTAATTGATAATTGTGTCCTAACATTTTAAATGGAACAGCATTTGTTACATCTTCACAAATAAATAAACATCTGATATAATCTTAAAATCAACCGCTATTTAAGAATAAATAACAAAAATTATATATGAATCTATGCTGATGTTTTGTTTTATAATTTATTTGAACTAATATGGAACATTTTCCTTTTAGTGTTAAAATTCCCATTGGAGCATTTATATTTGTTCCCTAAAAGTGCTAGGAGAGATTAAATATGGACATGCACTTTAATAGTTAAGAATGTCAGTAACAAATACAGATGAATGTCATCCATAAAGTGGCTCAGGTGCCTCATAATTTATTATTTTTAGACTGTGAATATTTCATCATCATTGCATTATGGCACGGTCAGTTTATAAAGTATTACAAATGTTTAGTAGATTACACCAAGGTGAATTCTAAGGCTACAGTTGCAGATTAAAGCTCTTATTCATTGACCTGCATGTGTCAGATAGCTGATGGACTGGATTTATTTCCATTCATTGTTGACATTGTGTGGTAGAAGCAATCTGAATGCTTTGAGGTAAACATAATGAAAAGTGTGACTGCTGTGTTCAGGTTGCCAGGACAGAGAATTGTGACACAAAGCCACCTTGCTTTCATATGGTCATTGCATGCCTACCCCTTCACACCTACCAGATAGAATCGTTTTCTTGAAACACTACAAAATAAAAATTACTACTTGCAATTTTTTTTTGTTTTGTTACTTTATTTCAATAAAATTTATATATTTCTTGCATAAAAAAAAAAATGGTTAGTACGACATCACACCAAGTTCAAAAGTTCCTGGTTTATGTGCCTAGAAGATCAATAGATGTTTTCTTTTTTTAGTGACTTCTGATCCTAGGTAAGGTGAGATCAAGTACCTAATCTTATCTAGAATTAACAAAGTGCTATGAACTCCTTACAAGCATTAACTACTAAAATATTCATGCATAAATATCTACTTTAGCTAAAAAATGTAACATTTTGTATGTGGTGTCACAAATGGGAACCACTTCCACAAAGTATCAATTTTAAGGATGAGGGGAATATACTAGGCTCAGGACAGTTTCATCCAGAAATGTGGCAAGATTTCCAAGATCAGAACTAAAATGCCACTGAGATTAAAAACTAACTAGGCAAGATTTCCAAGATCAGAACTAAAATACCATTGAGATTAAAAACTAACTAGGCAAGATTTCCAAGATCAGAACTAAAATACCACTGAGATTAAAAACTAACTAGGCAAGATTTCCAAGATCAGAACTAAAATACCACTGAGATTAAAAACTAACTAGGCAAGATTTCCAAGATCAGAACTAAAATACCACTGAGATTAAAAACTAACTAGGCAAGATTTCCAAGATCAGAACTAAAATACCACTGAGATTAAAAACTAACTAGGCAAGATTTCCAAGATCAGAACTAAAATACCACTGAGATTAAAAACTAACTAGGCAAGATTTCCAAGATCAGAACTAAAATACCACTGAGATTAAAAACTAACTAGGCAAGATTTCCAAGATCAGAACTAAAATACCACTGAGATTAAAAACTAACTAGGCAAGATTTCCAAGATCAGAACTAAAATACCACTGAGATTAAAAACTAACTGCTGTACAGGGATCATCATTGATGGTGAGATTTTTCTTTGTAACAGGATAAGGTTAGGGTGCTACAGTACATCCGACTGCAATAATAGCCATTCTACATATAAGAACATGGATATGTGCTATGTTCACATCTTATATTAGCAGCTAGGGTTTCTATGTCTATGTCTAGTTCTATTATTTGAAAGAAAAGTCTTATAAAGCAATTATTACTGCAAACATTTAAAAAATTCAGTGCTCAAGGAAACATTCTCTACTAAACCTGTGTAACTTCTTAGCTCCAATAGTAAGGATCTGATACACAAGAAAAGAGAGAAATCTAGCACATCTCTTAATTAAAGCAACAGTGGCATCATTAAATACCCAGGGAGTCTTACAGATGATAGTTCACATGCAGCAGAAAGAGACTCAAAATGCAACCAAATTTGTCAGATCATTAAACAGATGTCACCACTACCGTCCAACAAAGAAATAACACCGGAAGCAAAACTGGCACTCTACAACACAATCTTCATTTTATAGTGCTACCATTGCCAGACCTGGACACTAGACTCATGAATAATAAGCATCACCAAAATGAAATGTATAAGGCGCATGACAGGAAACTGCGCGTTTGATTGGATCAGAAGTAACGTACTAAAAAAAAGCTAGGAATAAATTCCTACTATTGAATACATAAAGTAACAAATAAAATGGTTTGGCCGCATGATAGAACAGAGAGATTAAATTACGACAACAACCCTTCAAACCTGTCAAGAAAAAGGCAGATTGATGGAATATTAGAAACTCTAGGAAATAAAGGAGGGCAACAGAAGAGTAAAAGACCACAAAATATATCTCCTTTTGATGCTGAAAGGCAAATGGTGAAAAGAAGAATGACATCTGTAACAGAGTTATGTGTACAAAATATTTTCTTATAGCTGTAAAGAGACTGAGTGTATTACATACATACATCTATGCCATGCACTGACTTCAGTTATGAGATAGATGAAAACTAACAAATACACATAATGTATGTTAAAAATAATTCTGTGTACACTTTTAAATAAATATCCAAGCTCAAAGGAAAAATTGGTCGACCCAAGCATGATGGCATCTCCATACATTTCCATGGAATAGCAACATGAGCTTTTCTGTTATTCATATGTTGGGACACCTCTTTGACAGGTCAACAATTATTTTATCCATCATGGTTTGTGTTGAAAAAGTGATACTTGTCTGTTATGGTTTGTCATGTCTGAAAATTGTTTCTTGTTCTTATCTTCATGTATCTACTTCCTGACAAAGCTCAAACTCTTCAAAGTTATACTTGTAGACTCGTGCTGAAGTTTGATGTGTTTAGCCGAAAGGTGTAAATATCACAGTTATACTGCAAACCACAACACAACATAACATCCTTTTAAGGGCAGATGATGAAGAGGTGTACTCCTTTAGTCATCAGGTGAATGCAAGCAAGCAAGCATACTTGTAGACAGATTTCCACTGTAACAGTGTGAATGTTTATAACAGCTAAGAAACTGCAATGCCAAAGTCTACAATAACACCTGCCTTCCACACTTAATTTGATGACTCGAAGCCATAGTTTTGATTACATTTGTTAACACCGTTCTCTGGTTAAATATCTTCTTTGCATCTAAGTCTCTCACTATACATCTTACGGTTGTCTATGAATCTAAAGCTCTATATCATTTGTGGTAGATTTTATAGTGTGTAAGGCAACTGTCGATGGTATGACATTCTCTATGTTTTGTAAAAAACTCAGCATAAATGTTTATACAGCATGGCTTTCATCTACTCAAAAGCCAAGATGTGTATTATGACCATACATATATGAGTGCAACATGTGTCATGTCAATAGGATAGAATAACTGTGTCAATTGACCAGTATTGGTCTATTGTTAATGGAGATAAGCACAAAGCTAAAATATTAAATAAACTATGCAGGGTCACGAGTAGAGCTGCAGAGAACATGTAGAATAAAACGCAAAATTGTATCCAGCGGGTACATTTTAAAAAGATAAATGTCTTGACTCTCTATTAATTTAGTAACTCAATAAAATGTGTTTATTTTACTTGGTCTGGTCTAGTGTTCAGTTTGATCTAATACTTTTCTACATTACCTCAGCTGATTCAACACTACTATACCATCTTTCTTTGGCAACTTGTCTGCCTTACTACTGAACCAGTTTGCATTACTATATCATATATATATAGAGTTATATATAGAGTTATATATCAAGAATAGCAAAATATTATGTCTCAATATTCCTTTATGGTGCAGATACATGGACATTAGACAAGAAAACAGAACAGAAAATTGAAACCTTTGAAGTGTGGATTTATAGAAGAATAGGTAGACTCGGATGGAAAAAAAAAAAGAAAACAAACGATGAAGTTTTAAAAAAACTAAAAATTAAAAGAGAACTACTAAACACAACAAGAACACGACAAATGAAATTATTGGGGCATATTAAAAGACACAACAACCTAATAAAAGTAATATTGGAAGGGAAAATACAAGGTAAAAGAGGCAGACCAAGACTAACATGGACGAGTAACATCAAAAGATAGACAAGTCAGCCTATGACAATCTGCACCATCAAAGCAAGAGACAGTGGAATGGTAGCCAACCTTCGATGCGGAGACGGCACTCAATGATGACATATATATCACAGTGTTCTTCTTTCCTTCCTCATCTGCCTTTCAGCGTCGAGGGGATATAATGTGCAGTCTTTTGCTCTTCTGTTCACCTCTGCTGCTGTTGTTTCCTAGTGCTTCTAATATTCCATTGATCCATCTTTTTCGTGGTTGATCCTTGGGTCTGGTGTTCTCACATTTGTTGAAGGCTTGTTGTGTTGTTTTGATCTTTCTGCCTTGTCACGTGGCCAAACCATTTTATCTGTTGTTTCCTTATATATTCTATGGCGGGGGCTATTCCTAACTTTTTTCTCAGTTCTTCATTTCTGATCTTATTTCTCAGACTTTCCTGTCATTCGTATTCAGGTCTGGATTTCCTTGCTTCTTAGTGCTGTTACTGGTGACATGGCAACTATGAAAAATGTTTCCTTCTTTGTTTTTTCTCCTTTAAGAAATTGACAACTGCAGCTTTCATCTGCTTCTGCTTTAAAGTAAGTTAAATACTCTCAATTGTCACAAACATTCTTTTCTGTTAGATGTTTTTAAAATGCAAATTATTTTTTCCCCCATTTAGTGTTGCATTGAATCCAGGTGGAGTATTTCTCTATGTGCTTGGATGATGCTATTTTACTCTGTTGCACATTCTGGTTGTTTTTATTCATAATACCAGGAAATTGTGGGTTTTTATGTTGTCATAGTGTTTATTAGATCAGTTTTCTGCAAATTCCATGTTCATTCCTATCCTAGCCTTTCCTAAATCATTTATTTTATAGTGCATGAAGTGATGGTCAATCTTCTGAATTTTTCACCTGGTCTTTTCTTTCTTTGATTATTACAGTCATTGATTGATTTTGAAGCCTATTATTTATAAAGCAGTGCATGCAAATACATGCTGCAAACCATACTTTGGGAACTGTCTCACTTGTCCTATCCACAGCTTCATTAGAATGTTCACGACTGCTCCCTAAGTTGTGCTAATTGTTTCATTGGTGCACGATTGTTTGTCTTGTTTATTTGGCTTTCCTCTGAGTTTCACATATGAAATGGCTGAAATGATGCATTTTTGGTTTTTAATCCAGATGATTTTTTTCATTTAATCTTAGTTTAGGATTGAATCTCTTGTTTGAGAGTTCAGTTTTACAAAAGTGCAGCTCCTATGAGTTTGAATCTATTAAAAGTTTGCTTTTGGGGATATGCATGCATTGCCAGATATAATAGAGTAGGTCAGATATGTTTTGGGCTTCAATTTACATGACTTAATCCTGAATTTTTAAATTTCTAAAAAAAAAGAATTAATAAAATAAACTGTGGATATATCCATCTACAATGTGCACTGACCAGTTTTTAGTATCACTTTCAAATGGCAGAGTCAGATTTTATTTTCTGCAATGAATTTCAATATATTGTCTGGCATTGCTGATATAATCTGTTGATGTTAATTCCTCACACATTGTTTACTCTTGTATTTATTCTGTAGTCACGACTTAAATATTTTTCATGACTTTACATACCTAAATGTCTTGTATTTGATTTGTTTTCTTTTCCTCCCATGAGACGTCACCTATTTTATCTAATGTCATGGACTTTGATTCTGTGTTCTATATATCTGCTTGCTCTGGGAGCACAAGCTAGGGACCCATAATTAGCTCGGTAGTGTTAGTAGCTCAAAGTTGATTGAGACCTCACTTCATCTTTCAAAAGGGCTCTCTGGAAATGTTTGCATCAAATCAGATTAGCCGTCATATTGATGGAAAAGTCCCAACTTCACCAGCAGGAGCCAAGAAATCAAAAAAAAGCAATTGTAGCTTGTCACATCACCGTTGTGGGTATAAAAGTTTATGGCTTATGTCAACACCATGACATTAGATCCTGGCTAAATGCCCATATGGGGGTGAAGACATCACAAATGTCAACACTTTAACATTAGATCCATCAATCTCTTGGTTTTACACCCATAAAGGTAAAATACTATATAGACTTGAATCTGCGTCTTTGCACGCAAGTTTTCACACATATGTGCTCGGCTGCCTATCCGGAAGTGTTCAGAGACTTCTGGATAGTGTCGCTTCAAGCATCGAAACTCACGATGCGAGGTGGCATTCCTCGCATTCCCAGAGTATTACCCTGGTACTCATTTCTGCCAGCGTCTGGATCAACCGCATGGAGCTAATGAGGAGGAGCTTTGAACAACATCATCATCATCAATGAGTGCCATCTCGGCATCGAAGGATGGCAACCATGGAGCACCATTTCACTCTGCCTCTTGCTTTGATGGTGCAGGTTGTCATAGACTTGTCAATCTTTTGATGTTACTCGTCCATGTTAGTCTTGGTCTGCCTCTGCCTCTTTTACCTTTCTGTTTCTATCATCATCATCATGTGCCATACCGGTTGGCGTAGGTAATCATGTCCCTCCAGAATCTTCTATCTACAGTGCATCGTATCAGTTCTGTTGTTGACTGTTTTCCATGCCATGACACCAAGCTATCCAGTATTTTCTCTCTTTGTCGCCCGCGATCTCTCTTTCCTTTTATTTTGCCAGTTGTAACCAAGTATTCCAACTTTCCTCTTCTCATGATGTGCCCAAAAAATGTTGATTGCTTCTTTCTGATGTTTTTTAAGAGCTCCCTTTTTGTGTTGGCCTCTTTGAGAACTTCCTCATTGGTCTTTTTAGCTGTCCAGGGAACTTTCAACATTCTTCTGAGAAATCCCATCTCTGTGGCCTCTAATCGTCTTTTCATTTGTTTGTCTACTGTCCATGATTCGCTTCCATAGGTCAGAATTGGTTCTATATAGCACCGATGAACTCTCTTTCTCATTTTTATTGACATAGATCTGTTTCTATAGCTGTTATTAATTCTGTTGTTGACTTTCTACCAAGTCACTTTCTTAAACTGACTTGTATCTTTTTTTTTCCCCCTCTTTTCATCTCTACTTCTTTCAATTTTTCCAGTTGTCACATTGTCTACTCTTATATCTCTACACCCACTTCATAAATTTGTATATCTCTATATCCACTTTATAACATTCTTATATCTTTATGCCCACTTTATAACATTCTTATATCTCTACGTCCACTGTATAACATTCTTATATCTCTCAGTCCACTTTATAACATTCTTATATCTCTACGCCCACTATGTAACATTCTTATATCTCTACACCCACTATGTAACATTCTTGAGTTATTGACTTATTTGCGGGTCATCATCATTGCACTCCGAACATGTCCATAGGTGCTCAGATCCCCTCCTCAGCAATTCCCGCAGTGTCCAGCGACTGACGACTCTAGTTCTATGTTGGTTGATAAGTCTTCTTATATCCCACTAAGTTTCTCATATCTGGCTGTGCCCATCTTAACTCCCATTTCCATCATCCGAAGAAGTAACGTGGATCTGTGTTTGTCGAAGTCCTGTGCTCTTCCCACATCTCGGAGGGCATTGATGATGTCCGCCCGATCCATTGGTTGCCCGTCTACGGACACTTTATAACATTCTTATATCTCTACGCCCACTATGTAACATTCTTATACCTCTACTCCCACTTTATAACATTCTTATATCTCTACTCCCACATTATAGCATTCTTATATCTCTACACCCACTTTATAACATTCTTATATATCTGCCCACTTTACAACATTTTTAAATCTCAACGCCCACTTTGTAACATTCTTACATCTTTCTATCCACTTTATAACATTCTTATAAGAATGGATGATGGAGTGAAGTCTCTGGCACACATAGACGAGGAAAAGAACAATGTCTAGATTTTTGCATCACAGAGAAAGCTGCTTTGAATAAATAAAAACCTTGATAATTTAAAAAGTGTAAAACTGACTTTATAAATAGCCTTTTACATCCTCAACAGTAACTGGTAACAATGACTTCCGGTGAATATCGCGGATAAGCGACAGGAACCACTGAGGTTGTGTCTGAAAAGTGTTCCTTGTTGCAGTTTCCTAATATTCTATACCCGGCTTGCTGCCGAAGCTACTGAGTTTAGTGCACTGTGCACACTGTGAGCTATGTTTTTCATCCGGATTGCGTTTCAATATTCTAATAGTAAGTAAAGTAAAAGTAAAGAGCCCCGTCACACCAAGTGGCGGTATAGGGAATATGGTGTCAGTGACCATAAATTTTACAGACCTTCGGCACATGATTTTTGGGATAATGTGGTCAGTATTACGCCCGTGCCACTTTACTTTCCCAGAAAAAAATCCGGTACCCATTTGAGGCTGGGTGAACCTGGAAGCCTAAGTGTTGGGATCGAACTCTACCCCTTGTCCTTTGTAGTCCAGTTCACTAACCACTGAGCTATCACGGCTCCCAATATTCTAATAGCTTATGATGAAATCATATGATGAAGGACAGTTCAGCTGCGTTCACCTTCGGTGCCGCTTGGCCTGATGTCTTTTGGCGTGTGCTGTAACTGCTATGATGGGGACTGCAGCTGCCTTTCTTTTTTTGGATCCTTCAATAAAATGAGTTTTAATTCAGATAATTCCACTGGCACAGGTGGTTGAGCAATTATGGATTTTAATTTGTATGCAGTGACACTGAGGCCTTTGACTAATCATAACGACTGCTGTTTTGTGAGGCAACTTCTCTCATGGCTAATTTTGCCAATATAGAACAGATCCAGGAGTAGAACTAACATGGCACATCTGCGTAATGAGATCTCACCCCTTTTCTCATACGCTACTTTTTCTTCTAATTTTTTATTTCATTTTCAGATGTTATTCTGCTGTTTCTTTTATTTTTTTTCTCTGTGCCCTATGATCTTCTATCAGGTTTTCCCAGTTCTTTTTTCACTAATGGAGAATTGACTCAAGGATGACTTTGGTTTGACCACAGGGCCCTACCCATCTGTGAATTCCTCACATAATATTGGGGATTTGGCTGTTATCCTTTCTACCAACATGTTCCAGCCACTTAAGAGTGTGGTTGGAAACCTACGAGCATATTGCTGCAGGACAATTGAACAGGTTATTTTATCCTGCCATTTGATATTCATTATTTTTTATGTAGCGCACATGGAAAATGTTGAGTCTTTTGTATCTGAACTTTTTTACTGAGGCTTGCAGGAATCCATTCAAGGCTATGATTGTGGTTCAATTTCTTCTTGAATTACAGTTTTCTGGACACATTTTTAAGGAGAACATGAGTGTAGGTCACATGATATAGCCAAGATATATATCAATCAGTATTTGCAACATAGCATTGCTGTGACCAACTAAGCTGCAGTAACAAAGAGGAGATCCCTATTTAAGACTTAAGTTGTTTTAATTTTGCTCTCAAACAAGTTAAGTTGAACATGGCACAACCCGATCCTGAGTAAATGTGGAGTTTACTGTGAAAAAACATTCTGAAGACAGTAGGGCAAGGACACAACCCTACCACTTAACTCCACTCTTGACTTCAAAGCATTCAGACTTTCTTTACAATATAATGAATGATTAATCTTTCTATTAATACATTATTCTCATTTTCTCCACTTCAGAAGTGTGCATTTCTTTGAAGTAATAGATATAACTTTTTGTTGTGGATAAAGCACCAGATGCATTACTGCTTGTAAAGTCATTCCATTCTCCAGTTGTTTTAAGCCTGCTTGATTACTTGCTTAGAGGGGGTGTTTTTTAAATTGATATTTAGGTGTTTTCTATATTAACAACACTTACCTTGAATGTGAAAGCCTGAAAACATCAAAAGAGATTGAGAAAAAACTAAACGCTTTTGAAGACAAATGGTTGAGAAAAATACTCTGTGTACAATGAAATTAACTTAAGACTGATATTAAAATAAGATAAATGGTCATGCAACCACCGATCCCATCTACAATTAAGGAAATAAAAAAATTGAAAATATGCTGAGAAGTGACAACAAGATAATTCCAAAACAGACTATTCTATGGCAAACATCAGGATTCAGGAAAATAGGATAATCTAAAGAAACACTAAAAAGATTAAGAGAAGCAAAGTTTTGCAGGCTCATTACATAAGATCAAACATCTTGCCCAGAACAGAGAAAGGTGGCAAAAAATACTATAAGTCTTATGTGACGTCAAGAGGTGTGGGAAGGATCAAGAATCAAGGTGTTTCTCTGCACTGGTCCTGTGTATTTGTTGGTTCCTATTCAGTTTCTTTGAAAATTCAACTTATATATTTTCATGTTCATCATTGGTGTCTTTCTTCTTTGTTTCTATCTATCTATTATCCTTTCGAGCCGAAGATGGCACATAGGGCAGAACCACAATCTCAAAAATAGAAACCTTGCATGCCAAAGTGGCACATATTGCAGAGATCACTGCTCTAAAATATATGGCGCTGTTTCCAGAACAATACTTTTTACAATGACAGCTTGTCAAGCCATCGATCAACCTCCGTAGTCACCTCTTACGACATGCCTGGAAGGTCACAGTGTCACTATTCTTTACTTCCCTCATAATGAGGCCCCGGTAATACACAGGAACTTCTTTGTTTACTCTCACACAATATAAGTCTAGTGGGGGTGTTGTTTTAGTTTTTTATTTTCAGGCTTCACTATTCAATGTTAGCTTTACCTCATGTGGGTGGGTCTATAATCAGCACTCTCCCTCCTCTCATGAAACAAGTGACCCTACTTTTGTCCTTCACATTTGGATATATTTTATTGTCCAATAGCAGACTGTTGTTAAGATGATACCTTGAGTCTGTGGTGGCTAGTTCCAACTAGTTCTTGAGGTCCCTCTGGTCTGGAATAGGATGCCTCTGTTGTATCAGACCTGGTGTTCTTCATGACATGTTATCATTGTCATTACTTTCATAACCTTCGTGGTTGTTCTGACACTCAATTATGACTTCCAACCTCACGAATAATAAAATCTGATATGTAGTGAAGTTGTTTAATCCTGTCCATTCTCTGATGTTGTTCTTCCACCTCTTCCTCTGTCTGCCTTGCCTTCTTTTATCTGGTTTTGTGCCTAGTAGAATGGTTTGGCAAGACCTGTAGATATTTTAACATCTCTGTACCAATTTTAATTTTTGTTTAAAAAAAAACATTTCATAATAAGTGTTTAGATTGGTGTGTGGATTGTTGGATTTTGTTGCACACTTCCTCATAGCTGATATGATCTATATAAGATGTGCACAAGATGGCTTTCTATATCATCTAAGGGACACATTTTTTATACACATTTAAAAAAAATTAATTTTCTCCCCTTTCTCCTATACATGCAATATAGTATATTCTCCTAATGTATTTTCTTATCATTTTATCTGTTCCTTCTTTCTAGCATTAGTTTTAGTACTCAAGAACATGTAGTAGAGTAAATCTTCATTTTGTTGCCTGTTTCTGTTGTCCCTGTTTGGTGGAGAAAGCTGCATGTAGGCTGAAACATCAAATATTTTGTATTGTCCTTTTTTGGAAAACTGACACCATACTTTGTAGGAGTGTAAATTAGACCCTACCACTAGATCCCTACTACCAGCTTTACTGCAGTTTTGTATTTATTAGCTTGTTTCCTTTCTATACTAACTCATTTCTATAACCTATAATCTTCTTTCAAGATGAATAGTCAGTGTCCTTTTTCTGACATATAAAATTATAAAGTAAAAAAAGTAAAGTACTCCCGTCACACCAAGTGGCGTATAGGTAATATGGTGTTAGTGACCATAAATTTTACAGACCTTCGGCATGCGATTTTTGGGGTAATGAGGTCAGTATTACACCCGTGCCGCATTACTTTCTCAGAAAAAATCCGGTACCCATTAAAGGTTGGGTAAACCCGGAAGCCGTCGGTTGAGATCGAACCCTACCTCTTGTCCTTTGTAGTCCAGTTCACTAACCACTGAGCTATCGCTGCTCCCTTATATGAAATTATAGAAGTCATTAATGTTCATAATAATCTTGTCATTGTTATTGGGAGAAAATTTTTAGTTTTCCATTTATGGTTTAGTCTTATCCAGGGTTGTCATTGCATGTTCAATTCTATCTATCTATCTATCTTTCGTTCGCTCGAAGTATTGTCTATATCAGCAATGTCGTTTCCTGTATGAATTTTACTGTCTTTTGTAATTCTTACAGTGGCCCATATAGTTTTGTCGGCAGTGTTGTATCTATGGGCCAATGGATTTTCCTCAGTTTACTATATTCAGTGCAGTCTTGAAGTATGTGTTCAGCAGTCTGGGGTGCCTGTCCACATGTACAAGTAGTTGATGTGCCGATCTTGAATTTTGTATACATGTGACTATGGAGTCGATTGTGTCCTGTTCTTAGGCGTATAATGATAACTTGTTCATATCTATTCATATTATGAAAGGCATCCTGATTTGGGGCTTGTGGTCCTCTGATTGATTTGATTATCTGTTTCTTATGATGGTGTGTAACTGGTGTATCTAGTTGTGTGCCTGTTGAACCTTCCTTTGCCAACTGATCTGCTTTCTCATTTCCTGGTATTCCACAGTGAGACGGGATCCACTGCAGGGCAACCCTGTGGTGCTTGCAGAGTTCAGTCAATAAGGTCTGCAGATGTGGTAATTTTCTGGATTGTAGTGCCTGGAGTACTGATCTTGCATCTGTCAAAAACACTACAGGCTGTGGGGTAAGATTACTGTTCAGCAGTTTTTCTATTGCCAACTTTATTGCTTGTATTTCTGCATCATAATTGTGACAATATTTCCCTGTTGCTATTTTATTCATATCCCTAGTGTTATTTGGGTACTCTATATATGCACCTGCTCCCTCATTCTTTACTGCATTCTGTGCTGATCCATCTGTGTACACACGGATCCATAGGTCTTGTAGGTATTCTTCATCCAGGAAACTGAGAGTTATTGTTTTTCGCTGTAGACTATTTTGTTCCTCATTGTCAACTATTCCTTTCACTTCTGTCCGTATTTGAACTGATAATCCTGATTCATCTGTCCAGGGAGTCTGTTCTGGTATGGGCAGAAGGGGTTCAACAACTCTTGGCATGTCTGGTGTTTGTCTACTAATACGCTTGGCTTGGTGGATAAAGCTGCTTCTCTTAAGTCCTCATCAAGGCCAGCTCCTTGTCGTGGGGATGGGGCTTAACAGTCACCAGGGACTGAAAACTAAGACTGGCCAGGCCTTCCTACAACCGAGCAAGACCACAGTCTGCTCTAGCAAATTCAAGTGCTGATCGGAGGCAACCAGCCAAAAGGCGCACAACAATCAGGATGCCACTCACTCAACGCAATGCATGTTCAATTCTATACAATACTTCTGTTCTAAGAGTCTGCATTGGTGACATTGGAATCCAAATAGAACTGGTAGACTGTTTAAAGTTCTTCTCCACTTAATGTGATTATTCCTTCAAAGTCCTAGGTTTTGTTTGTGATAAGTTTTGTTGTGATGGCACTAGTATTTATTTTGCATGATCTTGTTGAACTATCTATGCACTCAACTAGGTCCTTGAGTTCTGATACATCACTTACAAGCAGATCTATATCACCTACAAAATTAATGTTTGTAATGGTTCTGATGCTGATAGTCCAGTGGTGTTCGCCGATGACATTTGTCATAATTATTTTAAGAAATATATTAAATAATGATGGGGATAGCAAACATCTTTGTCTCACTCCCACAGTTATCAAAAATATACGCCCAGAACATCATCTGTAAATACTGCACTAATGGAATGTTCATATACCTGTTTAATGACATTTATTATTTGGTCATTGGTGATATATTTCTTCATAGTTGCTCACAGTGCTTCATGCCAAATGCTTGTTAAAGTCAATAAACATTTCGTACATGTCTTGACATTCAATATACTTTAGAGGAGTTGATGATTTGCTCTACGGTACCTCTCACTGTTTGAAAGACAGCCTATTATTCTGTTCTGCTATCACAAAATTATGTCCACTGTCAATGAACCACCTAGTTATTTCAGAAAGATGCCTTAGTTTAGCTTAAATGACTGTTGATAATAAATTGTTTTCATGTGACTGTTCATAATTGCAAAATTAGGCTTTTCCCCCAAATTTCTTCAACCAAACCTGTATCCTTATTTGTGAGACCTTGAATATGAATATGCTTTGTTCTTCCAATTTATCCAGGACAGATATATCTCAAACTTTGATGAATCCTTGTTACACTCTCACTTCTTTATCTCATGTACTGTGCACAATTTCTTCACTTTTTACAAATTTAACCCTTTCAGCCCTGGTGGGACCTAAAATAGCACTTCATATTTGCTACATTATCTCAGTTAACAAGCGTTGTTTCCTGGTGGGTCTGGTAGGTCCAGCAGACTGTATGGCCCTTTTCGTCTTGTCAGACGGTCTAGTGGAGGCTATTGTGTATTTTTTTGTTTTTGAGGTTTTGTTTTTGTCGAACAGCTTCTCTGGCTAATTCTACCAATGTTTGACAAACACACACGGCCACAGAATGAACAAATCAGGCCCACTGATCCACAGGGTTTTCCATTCTTTTTCACGAGTCTTTTCTCTTCTAAGTTTTGCCTTAGCACAGTCTCAAATGATGCTATACCATTCCTTATACATGCTCTCCATGATGTGCGATCACTTGCCAGATGTTCCCAGTGATTTTCACAGATGGAGAAGTCATTCAGAGATTATTTACAGATATCTCTATATTTTGAGATTTTCTATGTGATTTTGAGTATGTTGTCCAGGTTTCAGATTCATATAATAGTGTGCTAAGCACACAAGTTTGATATATTAAGAGTTTGGTCTTTAGTGTTAGTTTTGTGTTGTTCCAGGCCCTTTTTGTGAGTTTGCAGAAAGTCGTAGCTGCCTTACCAATTCGACTGTTTATTTCATCATCAAGAGAAGTGGTTTGCATAATTGTGGATCCAAGATACGTGAATTTCTGAATTGATTCTAGTGGACAATCTTTTAAAGTGATTAATAGAGGTTTGATATCGCCTTGACTTAGTATTACTGTTTTCTGAACATTAATTGACAGTGAAAAAAGGTTGCATGCTTTGTCCAGGTTGTTGATCAGTGATTATAGAGTGGCTTCACTATGAGCGATGAGGGCTGCATCATCAGCAAATAAAAGTTCTTTGAGTAGGGTAACATTGGTTTTTGTTTTTGCTCTTAGTCATGCTAAGTTGAACAGTGAGCCATGAGATCTTGTGTGAATGTAAATATCTCCTGAGCTGTTTTCGAAGGCATAATTAGAAGGGCAGCAAAAAATATACCAAAAAGGGCGGAGGCGAGGATACATCCCTGTTTCACTCCGTTGTTGACTTTAAATCAGGGCTTAGACCTTGCCAGAGAAAAGTATAATTTTCTTCCTTTACAGACCACAGTCTGAGAGCATTGTTTCTTGGAGGGCAGCAATATCAACATGTAGCCTATTTAGTTCTTTATCTATGAGGGCTGTTGTTCTAATTTGCCCTTCTTTCAGTGTGTTTGATTTAACAAGTCCAGGGCACATGGTCCTTACATTCCATGTGCCAAGTTTAAACATTGGTGCTTTCTTCCTATTTCACTTTGCCTACTCTGCCTGGGCATGGAATATGGAGATAGTGCTTTACCCAGTCGCACTATCCCCCTCTTGACTTCGTTTCAAGAATTTCCGAAGGAGGGACGTAGTCCATACGTTCAGGATTGAAAGAAGGTGCAGGGGATGCCAGAAAGATGGTTAATGCCATCTATAGTCCAGCAGACTGGGAATCGCCAATGGGTGGCATTGGCAGCGTGACCTCCAGGAAAGGGTCATTTACTTTCATTTTCAAATTGCCTATCTGGCTTGTTTTTCGTCCCTATACACTTATATAGGAATTATAAAATAAAACCTTTTAAGATTTCTGAGTTACCTCATGTGGAGAAAAAAAAATTGTTTATAATTTTTACCAGATGATGCATGTTGTAAGAGTCACTGTAGAGATCGAATCAAATAAAATATTTAAAAAATCGCAACAGAAAAAAGTTCGGGCTGAAAGAGTTAACTAAAGTTCAATAACTCTATATGACTTACTAAGATCCCTTCATGAAATAAATATAATAAGCAGATAAAGATTTTCTAAATATTGCATAATTCTTTAGATCAATTATGAAATTAACAATGTCTTATCTTAATGTTCTCTTGAACTGATAAAAAAAATTTTGCTCTGTAATGCTACCTAGGAAATTTGAACATAACCTCACAGACTCTTCTCCAAACACTCAACAGCAAATACTGAAGATATAACAAATATTTTACTAACATTTTAACACAATTACATTAAAATAAACTTCATTCAAATAAAAGATTATCTATTGGCTGGCAGGACCACAGTCTATACACTGGATAATATTCTGATCAGTTAGTATTTCATAGATGTGGGGACAAATTTCTCACATTTTGGAGGATAACTAATTCAGAAGAACACATGCCTTCCATGTTTTTTAAAGGCTATCCTCTACATCAGACCAAAAAAAGTCTTACAAATTGGGAAAAGAAACCTTACATGGCCATAAGTGGAGCTGGTTGATTAAAAATTTTTTTTTTCTTCTTCTTGGCAAGACACAATCCATTCAACCTCTGTCTTCTTCTTGGCAAGACACAATCCATTCAACCTCTGTCTTCTTCTTGGCAAGACACAATCCATTCAACCTCTGTCTTCTTCTTGGCAAGACACAATCCATTCAACCTCTGTCTTCTTCTTGGCAAGACACAATCCATTCAACCTCTGTCTTCTTCTTGGCAAGACACAATCCATTCAACCACTGTCTTCTTCTTGACAAGACACAATCCATTCAACCTCTGTCTTCTTAGTTTAGTTTAATTAACAGGTCATCCTCATTACTCATCAAACAAGTCCCTAAGTGCTTAGATCTCCCCCAAAGTATATTCCTCAGTGTGTAGCTACTAATGACACAGGTGTTGTGTTGGTTGACAAGCCTTCTTTTGATTCCTGCATAGCGCTCCCAGGCATGAAGGCATTCAGAATGTCACCATGGCCAATAGCTCTTCCACACTCAACATCAGCAAAATTGACAAGCCTGTCAGCATGCTCATTACCTCCTACACCCATACTTTGGCATGAAATGAAGCAGACTTTTGTTAGACTCAATCTCCCCAGAAACTCTAACCACTGCTGTAGAGCCCAGTCAGTTGCGATCTTTCTGAGAACACTCATTAGTCACTGAGGAAACACACTTGTGTATCAGTCTGTGTCTCAAGCCATGCCAATGCTTTAGTGAAAGCCATAATGTCCATAGTTAACCATGAAGTTAATGTGAAAGCACCACTGTCTTCCTTCACAGTTCTACTTCTAATATGAGCCATAAAAGCCCATGAGCTCCATACGTGCTGAATAACAGACCCATTTGCATAAATGATTTTGCTACTCTGAAAAGTTCACAAAAATTAAGGCCTGAACTTCTGCTACAATGATGAAGAATTTTGATTGTCTACATTCTCTGTCCAGTGTGATGGCTACATCACAGCAATACTGTACTCTGACAACACTAATACCCATTCTTCCCTTGGTTCTATAGCCTTGATTGAACACATATGCTGAGTACTGAGTAATATCCAAAGCCCATCCCATACATGATTTTCATTTTTTTTAAACTTTGCCTTTTGTACTCATAAATTCACTATGTCCTCTAGGTTATACTATATATATGGCCCTTTTCGTCTTGTCAGACGGTCTAGTGGAGGCTATTGCGTATTTTTTTGAGGTATTGTTTTTGCCGAACAGCTTCTCTCGTGGCTAATTCTACCAATGTTTGACAAACACACGCGGTCACATAATGAACAGGTCAGGCTCGCTGGTCCACAGGGTTTAGCATCCTTTTTCATGAGTCTCTTCTCTTCTAAGTCCTGTCTTAGAACAGTCTCAAATGTTGTTATACCGTTCCTTATACGTTGTTATACTATGACTATAAGTAATAAAAGTAAAAAGTAAAGTACCCCCATCACGCCAAGTGGCGCATAGGGAAATATGGTGTTAGTGACCCTATATTTTACAGACCTTCAGCACATGATTTTTGGGGTAATGTGGTCAGTATTACGCCCGTGCTGCTTTACTTTCCCAGAAAAAAATCCGGTACCCATTTAAGGCTGGGTGAACCCGGAAGCCGTCGGTTGGGATCGAACCCTACCCCTTGTCCGTGGTAGGCCAGTTCACTAACCACTGAGCTATCACGGCTCCCTATGACTATAAGTGCATTAAAAAATTGTTGTCAAAACTACATTTGTATCAATTACGTATATTTGTGTATAGAAAGTTAATTGGCTTCAATATTTTTTTAGTCCATTTAAAATGCAGATTAATTATGACTTGATTGGCTAGCGCATGTACAAGCTAAAATATTTGTGTACTTCTGTATAAATTAAATTCTTGTAAAATGCTAAGTATATATTTATTTTCATAGTTAAAAAAAAAAAAGGTATACAAAGAATACTCAATGTACAATGGAATGAATTCAAGGTTAATAGAGATAAGAGAAATGGCCATGAAACCAATTATCTTACCTATAAGTTGGAAAGAGAAGATGGACATCTGTTGGGCATGTGTTGAGAAAAGACAAGAGAATTTCAAAACAGGCTTTTCTATGGGAAATATCCTGATCCAGAAAAAGAGGAAAACCTAGAGCGGCACTAAAAAAAACACTTATAAGAACACTTATATCTGTCTTCTACAAGAATATTTTGGTCTTTTTCCTTGGGGATTCCAAAAAAGGGCCTGCTGTGTAATACTCTCAGTTGGCTTCCGCAGTGTGTGTCCTACCCAGCGTCATCATCTTCGCTGTATCTCTTTGTCCACTGGAATTTGACTCGTACATTTCCATAATTCTATGTTAGTGATTTTGTCCTGCTATTTCCATTCATTTATTCTGCGTAAGCATCCATTAATGAAGATCTGTATCTTCATGATTGTCATTTTTGTTGTTTTCCATGTAGCCATATAACCAACAGCCATATAATAAGACCGACTTAACATTGGAGTTGAAAATTTTTATTTTAGTATTTAACCTAATTTCTTTGGATTTCCATATGTTTCCCAGTGCAAAGGATGCTCCTCTTGCTTTTGATATCCTTATTTTGGCATCATTCCATGTTCCTACTTCTTTGTCTATATTACTGCCCAAATATATATAAAATTGTACGACTAGTAGAGGTATTTCTCCTATTATTATTATTTGGTTATTGCCAACTGCATTAATTTTCATAAATTTGGTCTTATCTCTATTTTCAGACCCAGCTGCTGTAATCTCTCATCAAGTATGCTCATTTTATCCTGCATCTGTTGATGGTTGTGTGATAGGAGAGCTATGTCATCAGCATAGTCTAAATCATTAAGTTGCTTGGTCAGTAACCACTGGATTCCATTTTTGTTATTCTGAGTTATTTTCACAATCCAATCTATGGCCAGTAGAAATAAAATGTAGATAGAAGGGATCCCTGCCTTACTCCAGTTCTTATTTCAAATTCTTCTGTAAGCTGCCCTTCTCTCCATTCTCATTTATTTCTCCAAGTCCATGTTTTCTTTTGATCTCTTCAAAGCCTCTGTTGTCCGATCCTACTTTTGCATTTAGATTTCCCATCAAGATTATAATATCCTTGGCTTATCTTTCATCCATCTGACATTGCAGCTGTTTATAGAATTCATCTTTAACTAAATTATCCTTATCATTGGTTGGTGTGTAGCATTGGATGTGTATTTTTTGTTGTTTTAAATGTTACTCTTATTAGTCTTGGCCCTACTGCTTCCCATTCTAACAGTGTCTTCTGTGCTTCTCTTGATAACATTATAGCTATCCCCTCACTATGTTGTGCTTCAGGTTCCTGGTGTCTTGATGATAAAATTATCTCTCCTGTATTTAGTTTTATCCTTTCCGTTCCTAACCATCTTGTTTCACACATTCCCAGAATATCTATTTTGTAGTTTTTCATTTCTACTGCTGCTTGTGCAGCTTTTCCTTGTTCATTTAGGGTGCGTGCATTCCAGGTGCCAATTCTGGAGAAGTTCCTGGTAGACAAAAGGTGAGTCGGCAACCTGGATTCCTTACGGCTTTCTCCAGATTGTGTCATACATCTCTTAGACAGAGGGCCTTTATATTTCCTGGATGGGGGATTTACTTTTATTCTTTTCTTTGACTTGTAAATGTTTGTGAAGTTATTTTTTTTTACAGTACAGGATATCCAATCCCATGCCCAACCCTCCTTAGTCATCTCTTATGATCCTGCCTAGTAGAGAACAGTGCCACAATTTACTCCCCTTTTGGGTCCCGGCAGCGCATGGGCGATGGTTTGTCTGATTAGGTCTATTGTTCATCGTGCAATCAGGATAAACCTTGTCAGGTTTTTCTCTCCTGGTTTCCCTCTTCTTTTTTTTTCTTGTGATAAATAAATGCTCCAACTTATTGATCATATGGCATGACAAAATAACTATTACATCTACAAGATGTGAGGCACTAAATGATCAATACAAAAGATCACAATAAGATGACAGCTGAACTAGAAACTCACGCATTCAAAGTATGGGAAACTAAGTAACAACAAAGTAATGGACAAAAGGTTGCAAAAAAGAAAGAAACACATGAGAAGATGATATCAGATTAAAAGCAAACTTGCAAATTTATCAGTATATTATTAGGGTATACATACTGTTAATTAATGCGGCACACTGGTTGTACATAGAACTAAAACTTCCACTTAAGTATTTTTTTTCACTTGTCCATGGTCAATTTTGTAATTCCTGCAAACTTATCAATAGCAGTCACACCAACAAGTAAGCTTCCACATAACAGTCCATTGCCCACGATTAGTATTCCCACCACTGGTGCCTTCAAGACTGCACGTCTACTCTTTTATTGTCATGGAACTCCCATTTGACCAGTGTTATAAATCCACAGTAGTTTTTAAGCTTCAAGCCTCCAATGAATGTCTACAATTTCACATTTTCATATTTGAACTTTCCCCTGTAGCTGCTAAGAATCTGATGCTATGGCTGTTTACTGGAGTCTGTCATAATCACCTCCAAATTACAGTCTCCATCTTAATAGAGATGGCAGTCTCTGCCTCTCAGTTACAATTCTGTCTCTCACTCAGTGAAGCACCATCTCGAGTTTTTAATCATTCATGAGCATCATTGCAGCACTTTAAAATCATCATCAAGTTCTGTGCCTGCTGGCATAGGTGATCATGTCTCTCCACAACTTTTGATCTCGACAGTTATTTATCATTTCTGTAGTTGACCTTCTGCCAAGCCATTCTCTTAAACTGTTTGGTATATTTTCTCTTTGCTTCCCTCTATCTCTTCATCCCTCAATTTTTCCAGTTGTTACAATATATTCCAGCTGTTCCCTTCTCATAACATGGCCAAAAAATAATTGTTTCTTCCTAATATTGGAAATTAGCTCTCTTTTTGTTTTGGCCTCTTTCAGAACGTTTTCATTACTCTTCTTAGCTGTCCATGGTATTCTCAATCATCATCATCATCATCATTGAGTGCCTTCTCTGCAACGAAGGTTGGCTACCATGGATCGCCATTCTACCCTGTTTCTTGCTTTGATGGTGCAGGCTGTCATAGATTGACTTGTCCATCTTTTGATGTTACTCGTCCATGTTAGTCTTGGTCTGCCTCTTTTACCTTGTATTTTCCCTTCCAATATTACTTTTAGTAGGCTGTTGTGTCTTTTAACATGCCCCAAAAATTAACAATTCTCAATATTCTTCTGTAAAACCACATTTCTACAGCCTTCAATGATTTTTTTGTCTGCTGTCCTGTTGTCCATGATTCACATCCATATGTTAAGACTGGTTCAACATAGCATTTAAGACCTCTTTTTCTTGTTTCTAATGGTAAAAAATGGATTGCATAGTATCTTCCTCATTTTTTAAAAGCTGTTTTTGCCTGAGCCATTCTGCATCTCACCTCTGTTGTACATCTACCATCTGATGTTAACAATGTTCCTAATTATTTAAATTCATTTACCTGTTTTAATATTGTTCTGCTTGTCTTTATTGTGTATTATGATGATGTCTTTTTCTGTGTTGTTATCATTACTTCTGTCTTT
Organism: Megaustenia siamemsis; assembly: GCA_032433765.1. Classification (NCBI taxonomy): domain Eukaryota; kingdom Metazoa; phylum Mollusca; class Gastropoda; order Stylommatophora; family Ariophantidae; genus Megaustenia; species Megaustenia siamemsis. The sequence continues at coordinate 141,159,027 of JAVIAB010000051.1, read as the reverse complement.
TTGCTATTAAGGCTGAATCCTTAATTTTTGCATTTTAAAATACCAACTGTTTAATCTAATCAGCTTTTCCATTGCACCAGTTTCTACATCTGTCTGCCAGGATGTTAGTAACACAGTGGTATTATTGTTATCCTCTATTGAATTACTACTTTCCTTTGACAATATACTCCACTGTCGTGACTTGTCTAATTGTCTTCTCGGTTTTTGCCACTGCACTCGTCTTGTTCCTTTAATGTTCACGACATTATTAGGGACAGGATGTCTGATGTCAACTCAGATGTGCTTATTATTGGCAAATTTGTACAGGCAGACTTCAACTTATGTTAGTGCATGTCTAGCTTTGATGACAGGCATCGAGTCCCAATATATATTCATTTTTGTAATGATGGTACTCTAAAGAACAACTCAGGACCATTTGCATTCCATCATTTTTAAGACACACTAGTTATATGATTTATGTTCCTGACAATGTGATGAAACCTAAATCTTAATCAATGATATGCTAATGATAATCATTCTTGATAAATAAACAGCAGCAAAATGTTATCTTCATTCATTCATTGGGTGCCATCCCACATCGAAGGTTGGTTACTTGTAGCACCATTTTACACTTTCTCTTGAGTTCATAGTCTAGTCTACCTTGTGTCTTCCCTTTCAAGATGACTTTTAGTAGTGTATTGTGTCTCTTAATTATGTCCAAAAAATCTCAGTTATCTTTTTTTAATTGTGTTAAGTAGCTTTTTTTTCATTTTCAGCTGATTCAGAACTTCCTTGTTTGTCTCATTTTCCTTTCATCAAATTCTCCCCAATTTTCTATAGATTCACATTTCAAAAGCTTTGATTTTCCATTCTGTTTTCTTATTTATTGTCCTTGTTTCTGCACCATACTAGAATGTCAAATAGATATAACATTTTACTCTTCATAGTTTTAGTTCTGATGTTATTTTCTTTCATGTGGTTATATTTTTCATGTTGTTAAAATTGCTTTTTGCCATTACTGTTGTTTTTTTTTTCCATCTTACATTTTCCATCACCTGTTACAGCATGTCGAAGACAGCAATATTTTTTACCTCTTTCTAGGTTCTTTCCATCAACATTGATATCCACTTGAAAGTTTTGTCTGTTATCTTATGTTTAATCATAGATCTAGTCTTTTAATATTTATATTCAAACCATATTCTTCGCTTGTCTTGTTTATTTTGTTAACTATTTGTAGTTCTGAATTTTCTGCTAGTAATATAGTATCATCAGAACATCTTTGATAATATATCCATTAATGTTTAGGCCAGGTGTCTCCATAATGTCTTTTATGATCTACTCAGTGTTTAAATTAAAAAAGCATGGTGATAGAATTCAGCCATGTCTTACCCCTCTTTTTATATCAATTTGTGCAGAGTTGTATTTTATCAAAGCTGTTTGTTCCCAGTATAAATTATATCCAAATCTGCATCTGCATCATCCAGATGTATATCTTTAGGGCATTCTATTAGTTGTTTATGTTGTATTCTGTCAAAAGCTTTGGTGTAATTTATGAAGCATGCATAAACTACTATGTTTACTTCTGTATTTGTTTGTATTACCATCCTCATGCACAATATGACTTCTCTTGTCCCAGTGTTTTTTTCTAAATCCAAATTATTGTTCTGTTAATTCCATACGGATTTTCTTTTGAATTCTTACCTGTATAACTTTAAGTAAACTTTTTCTTCTTTGGCTCATCAAATTTATTATTCTAAAGACAATGCACTCCAAAGCACCAGTCTACTTGGGCAAGGCAATAAATACTGATGTTCTTTGTTCATATGGTATCTATCTATCTTTCACTCGCCTGAAGTATTGTCTATATCTGCAATGTCGTTTCCTGTATAAATTTTACGGTCATTTGTAATTCTTGCAGTGGCCCTTATAGTTTTGTCGGTAGTGTTGTATCTATGGGCCAATGGATTTTCCTCAGTCTACTATATTCAGTGCAGTCTTGAAGTATGTGTTCATGAGTCTGGGGCGCCTGTCCACATGTACAAGTAGTTGATGTGCCGATCTTGAATTTTGTACACATATGACTATGGAGTCGATTGTGTCCTGTTCTGAGGCGTATAATGATAACTTGTTCATATCTATTCATATTATGAAAGGCATCCTGATTTGGGGCTTGTCGTCTTCTGATTGATTTGATTATCTGTTTCTTATGATGGTATGTAACCGGTGTATCTAGTTGTGTGCCTGTTGAACCTTCCTTTGCCAACTGATCTGCTTTCTCATTTCCTGGTATTCCACAGTGAGATGGACAACCCTGTGGTGCTTGCAGAGTTCAGTCAATAAGGTCTGCAGATGTGGTAATTTTCTGGATTGTAGTGCCTGGAGAGCTGATCTTGCATCTGTCAAAAACACTACAGGCTGTAGGCTAAGATTACTGTTCAGCAGTTTTTCTATTGCCAACTTTATTGCTTGTATTTCTGCATCATAATTGTGACAATATTTCCCTGTTGCTATTTTATTCATATCCCTAGTGTTAGTTGGGTACTCTATATATGCACCTGCTCCCTCATTCTTTACTGCATTCTGTGCTGATCCATCTGTGTACACACGAATCCAGAGGTCTTGTGGGTATTCTTCATCCAGGAAACTGAGAGTTATTGTTTTTCGCTGTAAACCATTCTTTTCACTTCTGTCCGTATTTGTACTGATAATCCTGATTCCTCTGTCCAGGGAGTCTGTTCTGGTATGGGCAGTAGGGGGGATTAACAACTCTTGGCATGTCTGGTGTTTGTCTACTAATACGCTTGGCTTGGTGGATAAAACTGCTTCTCTTAAGTCGTCCCAATGCAAGATTTTGGAATCAGTCCTTCATTGGATGTCTCGGCATGCGAGCAAATTGTTCTGCCTGTATCAGCATCTTTGTGTCCCTCCGTTCTCTCAGTGCTGGTATCCTCCACAATTTCTCCATCTCCAATATTGGTGTTGATTTCATTGCTCCTGTGATGACCCTAAGTGCCTGGTTTTGTACTTTATCCAGTTCTTGCAATGTGGTGTTTGATGCTGAGCACCATGCGGATGATCCATATTCTGAATGTGGGCGTATACTCTGTTGGTAAACTTTACTGAGTATTTTCCCACTTGCACCCCACGTGGTTCCACACAGCTTTCTTAGAAGTTCATATGGTATATATATCCTGTGTTGTATAACATATCATTGCATATATCATACATGCTTTTTCATACATCTGTGATTACTTCAATGTCAAAAATCTTCTAGTGCTTTTATCTTCTCAATCAGTGTGCTGTCTGGCCTTACAGATTTTCCTTTTTGTCAGTATTTTTATACATTTCTCTACTTCAGATTTTATCTCTTGATATATAGTTAATGGTTGGCATTTTATCCCTATTATCTTCAAGTAGTTCTGCTATATATTCCAGCCATCTGTTGATTACATCTTTATTTTCTGTTCATATTTCTATTCTTTTCATTTACAATACATCCTCCATCTGTGGCTTTACAAAAGTTCTAATTAGTCATTATAATTATTTCTGTGTACATCACTTTAATATCTTATTTCATTTCCATGGTTTCTAGTTCCAGACATCTTTAACTATCAGTTATCTTTTGCCTGTATGCACATTTTGCAGATTCCATTATTTATTGTGGTGTATTGGCTAGTGTTCTTTGCTTGTTTTCTGCATTACATTTTTTTTCAATATGGATTCAGTCTTCCATTTTTATTTTCTATTCTTTTCCTTTTTAAAAAAGATGTTAGCTTTTTTTTTTGTTTTTCTTTATGCATTGGCATTTGGTTGTAACTTTTTCAAAAGGAGTTCCCTTCTTTTTTTCATTGCTCTACTCCTTCTTCTTATAACAATTTTTTAATGTGTATTTTTTACTTGTATTGTATAGCTGCAAAGACTCAAAGTTGTTATGTCTAGTGGTGTTGTATATTCTTCTTCTGTCTGTTTCTCTTTAATTTAATTTTCATTTTGATCATAACAGGGATGTTGTGTGAGTTAATATCAGCTCCTTGATAAATCCTGGCTTGCACGATACAGGTCTAAATCTATCTTTGATGCTCATGTCATCTATTCTATTCTATTCTATCCATGGAACCAGTTTCATTGAAGTCAAGAATTCCCCACATCAACCACTTGTCACGTGATTTTCCAAAATAAATTGGTAAATTATGTTGGTGAGGTCGTTTTGTGCAAGTCCTACACGACAATTCCAAATCTCCCTAGTCACCTTTTATGACATGCGTGGCAGGTAATTATGGCTCTATTCTCTTCTCCTTTCACTGCTGGGATCCTGGAAGCCACATGGATTCCTCTTTTTATCATCAGGACTTTTCCATATACAACTTTCATTTCTGTGCTCAAAATAGGTGTTATATATTATTAGCTTGTTTTCTTCACAAAATGGTATTAGTCTTTCTTCGCTTTCATTTCTTTCACTTAGACCATGATTTCCTATTATATTCTTTCTTTTTCTACTTTAGCATTCATATCACTCATTATAATTAAAATGTCAGATGATGTCACTTGCTTCATAACTTTCTTTAAATCTTTATTGTAGGCCTGTTTTCTGTGTAGTCCTGGGTGGGTATATATGACTGTATTATTGCTATGTCAAATGGTTTTGTTTTCATTTTGAGTAGTAATATTCTGTCATTGTATGTCCAGTGAGTACTTGTGTATTTTTTTTTAAAAATCAGTATTGCTACACCTCTTTGATGTTCTGCATTGCCTGAGTATATAAATGCATATATTTCTTCTGGTTATTTTATGCATTCTTTTCATTTTGTCTCTGATAAGCCTAAAATATGTACATTTATTTTTTCTACTTCTAAAATAGTACTATCAAGTTTTCCATTTAGTAGAAAGTCCTAACAAAGTAAAATTTCCAACAAGGTGACGATCTACTGCACATTCAGAAATTTTGCAACCAAGAAAGAAATTTTCTGTAAACTTTAATTTAGTTGAAAATGATTAACAATCTGGCATGGCGAAATTAAGAGAAAAAGAAAACAAGAATAAAAATGTGTGCATCACATGATCAGTTAGTCTTTAACAAGCAAGCAACCTTGGCAGTGAATTACTTTCTTCACCATAAACCAATTTAGATATACTATTGCAAAGCCAACCTAAACACCAACTGGTGTAAACTGTCAATAGCACCACCACCACCACCAAAAACTGACTTCCTTAGAAACAAAAGTAAAAAAAAAAAAAAAAATCACTCTTCAACATTTCCCATAGTTTAACTAAAATTTCTTCAACATTCTTATTCTCCTGCTGCATTCACCCTATCACAACCCCTCTTCATCACCTGTCCTTTAAATAATGTTAAGTGAGCATAAATGTATTGGATTTGGCCCAACACATCCAATTTCAACATGGCATTTGTGAGTACAAGTTTGCCTTCCTTCTTTTCAATATTTGCATGCTTGGTCTAACTGGCTAGTCTGTTTCCAGAGGCTAATGGGAAGGTTTTGTAGGATCTTTATCAGCTCTAGTTCACCGATTGAGACACAAACAATCAACTACACATCAATGAGCACTTTCAGCCCATGTGTTGTTGGGCATCTTTGCCACTCCCCCTTCAGTATCTTAGGTTTAGAGTTGAGTTGCCTCCATAAGTCTAGCAATCATCAGGAAATCCTCGTTTAAAAAAACCCAATGATTTGTCTACCACTTGTCTTTCTTGTGGTCAACTTCAGTTCTCGAGTTTCTATACAATCCACATGTTTGTAGGACATGTAGAGTCAAATGCTTCCTATATTTGTCATTGTTGTCAATATACACTGATCTTTTCTGCCCCAAGAACTTATGCAAGTGCTGTCTGCATCAAAGGTTGCAAGAGAATCTCAAACATCGCATCTTTTTCCTTGCTGGTACAGACTCAAAACATGGCATCTTTTTCCTTGCTGGTACAGACTCAAACATTCCATCTTTTTCCTTGCTAGTACAGACTCAAACATTGCATCTTTTTCCTTGCTAGTACAGACTCAAACATTGCATCTTTTTCCTTGCTAGTACAGACTCAAACATTGCATCTTTTTCCTTGCTAGTACAGACTCAAACATTGCATCTTTCTCCTTGCTAGTACAGACTCAAACATTGCATCTTTTTCCTTGCTAGTACAGACTCAAACATTGCATCTTTTTCCTTGCTAGTACAGATCAAACATTCCATCTTTTTCCTTGCTAGTACAGACTCAAACATTGCATCTTTTTCCTTGCTAGTACAGACTCAAACATTGCATCTTTTTCCTTGCTAGTACAGACTCAAACATTGCATCTTTTTCCTTGCTAGTACAGACTCAAGCATTCCATCTTTTTCCTTGCTAGTACAGACTCAAACATTGCATCTTTTTCCTTGCTAGTACAGACTCAAACATTGCATCTTTTTCCTTGCTAGTACAGACTCAAACATTGCATCTTTCTCCTTGGTGGTACAGACTCAAACATTCCATCTTTTTCCTTGCTAGTACAGACTGCCATTTGTCAAACTCTTGATGACTTTCATATTTATAGCAGTCACACTATGATCAGATTGTGTAGGAAGGCTATAATTATTGGTGTGTTTAATATTTTGTCAGCATGTCACCACTTTTAATTTCTGCCTGTCACTTTTAACACTGACATGTACTTTCTTCTTGCCCATTTTGTCATTGATTTAGATCATGTGTCCATTATGGTGAATAAATAATAACAATATAATATGACTATTAACATACTCTGGCCCATGAAAATGTAGAATATATTTCAACATCAAACTAATGGGCTAAAATATATTTAAATTAAGTTAAGCCAGGTTGTAAAAACTACATATTAATATTCAACCAGGCATATCTCAAAGCTCAATAAATAAATAAACAACTGCATAAAATTTCAAAATCATGCCCAATGTAGACCAGATTGATGAAGCTAAACAGTGTACATGTTTTGAAACGCCTGTTGTTTCTTTGTATTATTTACATTCAAACCACGATATACATACAATAATGAGTAAAACCCTAAGTAAGTAAGCTGATTTAACTATGTAGATGAATAATTCAACACAAGTTTAAAACCACACAACAGAACTTGGTTTATCAAATTATGCATGTTTGTATATCAATGTATATCATACACACAAGTTGCACATTAATGATTCAAAAATGACATAATATATGACTAATTATTTAAGATAACATCAGATTGACCCCTGTGACTTAGTATTTTCATCTCAAATACATTTTTTTCACTCACTCAATGTGTCTTCATTAACCTTTGAATGTAATACTAATTGTAATTTTTACTTAGACTGACTTAAAAGTATAATAAACTAAGAGACCTTAAACAATAGATTGATATATCATTTCTCAATCTTGGTAGATAACAAATAAAGGAAGACAAAACAGTGGAGCTAAAAATGACAAAATTGGTAGTCACACTAAATGTTGGCAATTGACAACATTAAGATGTGTTTGTGGAAATTAGTGATAGACAAAGGATGATTGATGATTTTTTAATTTGACCATTCACCAAACATGGGGAAATTACACATAACCCACTGCCAATACTGTAGCACCATGGTACAACACATTTTAAACATTGTCTGCAAACCAGGATGAGAATCATTAAGAAGACTTAAAATGAATGCTTGGGAAAGAGTAATATATATAAATATAAATATACAGGAGATGAATGAAATTTGATTTGTTTTACAGATTCTGTCATGGTCTTCCTTCTTCTTCTTTTGTGTACACATATGGACATCAAAATTAATAAGTTTGAAGAAAATGTTCATTAGCTCAATACTGATGACATCTCTATACAGCTTGTCCTGGTATGGTACTGGTGATGATCCAAAAAGCCTACTCTGTTTATCATGATCATGATTTAGCAACTTCAAGTAGTCAGCAGAAATAAGAACATTGACTTGAATCAGATTCAAATCATTCTGAATCATGAGTTGTGTTAAATGACTTAAAGTATGTAAAATGGTGGAGAATTTTTCTTGAAGAATGGTAAAACCTAGAAAAGTAAGTGACACATCTTTTGAGTCATTATAAGGTAATAATTATACTATTTTAGTTGCAGAGACAGTAACATTTACATTTTTTGATCCAAGAGAGCTATGGTATTTGTTTTCTGCAAATATTTATAGATTATTGTTGTCATTTGACTTAGCTATTAATCACTTATGGTGAAATGTAGTGATGTATTAATTGCTAGAATAATTTTTAAACAGAATAAATTAACTCACAAACAGAAGCTATGAGATGTGTCTATGTTTGAAAGTGATGAATCAAATGAGCAGAAAAAATAATTTAGTAAATGAACATTGTTTGTTTATTTTATTTAGTAATCGTGCCGAACGCATCTAGGACATAAGGACAACAATGCATTGTGATAAGTATTTTGAAGAAGAAGCTTGATGGTGAGAAATGTTGATAATTGAACACTTCTGCTGATAACTTAAATAGAGTAAAACTCTGTGCTTTAACCACGGACAACTCACTGCAAGCATCAGGGACAGCAAACCAAGACTGACTAAGACCACTCTCCACCATCATGTGGTGGTACCTAAACAGGAAATTCAGCATGGTCAAATCATTAGGGATTATGAGGAAAGGCAGCAAACTCCATCCCAAAAAATGTTGTAATGAAGATGGATGATTTGTGCAAATATCTTTGATACAACAAACACCCTCTTAAGAAGAAAACAAGCAACAGTAGAGGGCATAATAGAATACTATGCAAGTGATAGTGACGTAATAGATTACATAATAATCAGGAAGTCTGAATGTTTGATTTTGGTTAAGATTTTCAGACGCAGCAGCAAAGAAGAAGTAATAATAGTACAAGATAAATGAGAGGAATATGTATCACACGCAGAAATATCAAGGTCAGTTTCTGAATTTACAGACACGAGAGAGAGAGAGAGAGATATAAAACATGATCAGCCTCTGAATTTACAGAGAGAAATATCAAGATCAGTCTCTGAATTTACAGAGAGAAATATCAAGATCAGTCTTTGAATTTACAGAGAGAAATATCAAGATCAGTCTCTGAATTTACAGAGAGAAATATCAAGATCAGTCTCTGAATTTACAGAGAGAAATATCAAGATCAGTCTTTGAATTTACAGAGAGAAATATCAAGATCAGTCTTTGAATTTACAGAGAGAAATGTCAAGATCAGTCTTTGAATTTACAGAGAGAAATATCAAGATCAGTCTCTTAATTTACAGAGAGAAATGTCAAGATCAGTCTTTGAATTTACAGAGAGAAATATCAAGATCAGTCTTTGAATTTACAGAGAGAAATATCAAGATCAGTCTTTGAATTTACAGAGAGAAATATTGAAATTAATCTCAGAATTTACAGAGAGAAATATAAAGATCAGTCTCTTAATTTACAGAGAGAAATGTCAAGATCAGTCTTTGAATTTACAGAGAGAAATATTGAAATTAATCTCAGAATTTACAGAGAGAAATATCAAGATCAGAGAAGAAAATAATTTTTGGTGGCGTACTTGAGCTGAAAAGAACAAAAGAGTAAGTTTATGCATAATTTGAGGTGGTCAGCTAAAGCTTTCATTTGATTAAACAAGAAAACACATAAAAACTGCTTTGCTGAATTTGAAGAAATGGCTGTAGAGAAATGCTGTTTTGATTGGACATCAAATACAAAAGGAACCCATAAAGTTTATGGCGAAGATACTTTACCTTACATTTAGGATAATATGAAGATTGTTGGAGAACATGGGCTTACTACAGCTTTACTACAAATCACAATACAATGCATCTATGCCTACTTAGTGTCTTTACAAGAGTGGATGACGAAGAGGAGTATTTTCCCTTGGTATGATGTTTTAGTAGGAGTATTTTCCCTTGGTATGATGTTTTAGTAGGAGTATTTTCCCTTGGTATGATGTTTTAGTAGGACTATTTTCCCTTAGTAGTTGTCAGGTGAACACTGGAAAGAAAGAATGCAAAGACCACATCTCTACTGAGACTGTAAAATTGTAGATCCAGAAATTAGTGAACACATCCTATTATGTGTTATTCAGTATCACAAAACTCGATAGTTTGACCACATATCACAACCAAATGACCTAACGAGTAATTCTTGAGGGTATAATCAGAGAAAGAGAGAAGAGAACAAAAACAGTATCACACCTCATACAACTAGGGAAAATGAGGTGTTGGTGCCCATATTTTTTCACACATCAGCATAATTTGGGTAATGTGGTCAGTACCACACCAGGGATACACCCCCTCTCCCCAATATGGTACCCTTTAAAGGCTTGATGAACCCAGAAGCTGTTAATCAGAGTTGAATTTCTACCTCTGTATTCAGTAAACTAGTTCACTAACCACTGCTATATCAAGTCTCCCCAGAGAGACAAACCAAATATGGCATTGGAGTGGCAACATAAAAGAATGGGCAGGCTTAAACTTGGTAAGCACATAATGATCTGTATCAGGCAAAGCAAAATGGATGAAACTAATTACCAACATCAACACTGCCCCAACAACCCAGAAGGCCAAATGTTAAGCAAGCGAGCAAACACAGGCAGGCATTACACTGAATGACAATGGATGTGCATACGACGACACTTTAGCTTAACAACATGAACATAATATTGTAGGGTCTGGTGATAATGTCTGGCTCATGAATCTAAAATATAGCCTGTTGCTTGACACGATTGAAAGGTGATTTTAGGAGAGCCAAGATTTCACAAGAGCAAGGAAGACTCTAACTGGTGCACAAATTCAGTAAAACAAAACACAGAATTTCAACGATAACATATGGACACATTCAATGAGCATGAGAGATAGAAATATTAAAAACTCACTAGCTCAATGTTGTTAAATATATGTTTTCAATGCACTTATGTCATAGGTTACTGTTGCATTTGCCATAATAGCAACTACTTCAGTGGTAACACCCAAATAATTTATTAAAAATTTTTTTTGTTGGAACAAGAAACATACTAAGAGAAACAGCAACAATATTAAAAAAAAAAAAAAAAACTACATCAGTATTCACATGAATCTTGATGTACTCTTCAACCAAAATCTGTTGCTTGATTATCAACAACTTCTGACAATGAAGTCAGGCTGCGGCATATGCACTTTAGCTAAACTTGCTTAATACTTTCCATAACCAGATCTTGGATTCATTGGTGGAGGTCCTGACATGAAATTATTCATTCGTGCATGATTGTACTGCTGAAAAAAGGCCTCTCTGTACGCCTGTGCATAGGCCTGAACAGGATCTTTAGCTCCTCTGTAATTCCTAAAAGGTCTATAGTCACCCCGCCCACCATATCCTCCTCTCTGGCCATAACGTTCATATTTTTTATCAATGCTCCTCCAGTAATCTTCACATTTCTCTCCCCTGGCACTGTCTTGGTCATTTCTGTTTGTGTGAGCTTCTATCTTCTGAACGGCACTTCCTACAGCAGAAACACTATTATTTTCAGTTTCAGATAGTCTGGAGTCTTCATCATCACTGCCGCTCCATGTTTCCATTTTATTTGGTTTGAAGGATGTGTCTTTTTCTTTGGACTGAGATCTGGACCTGTGTCCTGATTTATCACATTTGTCTGTCCAAGCTGGAGTTTCTTCCATCACTGTATCATCATCTATCATGTCTTCTTCATCAAGATCATCTGCTACTGTTAGAGTCATTAAATTTGGCCGCTCTGGGTTAGGCATAAAAACATGAGATTTCAATGTCATTTGGGAAGATTTTTGCTTCAACTTTTGACTAAATTCAATTTTATTTTCAACATCTGAATCAGTCATTGAATTTACAGTCACAGTGCACTCATCAGAATCCACAACTTCCATGCCATTATGGTCATGGTGTGATCCAGATGTTATCACTTCATCTGCCGGCACAAGTTCTTTTAGCACTGAATTATGAGTTGCCCGAAGGGAACTCGCGTGATTCCCTAATTCATTGTCAGGCCAGTTTTCTTTTTGCCCAGGGGATGTCTGTTGATAGTTGGGAGGAGGGGTTGTAAAACTTGTAGGTAAGGCTTGTGTGAGGACAAAAGGAGGTGGCAGAGGAGGCATGCTAAGAGGAATTGGAGGTGGGATTGGCATGGGGATGGGAGGTGGTGCCATTGTTAAAATGGGAGGGAATTGTTTTGGTGAAGTGGGTAAGCTGCTTGAAGGTCCGTATGATGATGATGGAGATGAAGGTTGAGTGGGTGATGTATCAGCATCATTTGGTTTAGACTTCCAGGCTGTCCAAGTCTGTGGTGTCACCATTTTCTGTTGATGATTGTCAACTTCTGGTTTCTTGTTGACCATTGTCATCATGGTTAAGCTGTCAATAAAACTTTGGGTTCCAGTCTTAACTGGGGCCTTCTGGGTCTGAGATATCAATCTGGATAAAAAGTCGATAGGATTTTCCTTCTTTGGTGGTGTGTTCCGTTTAGGAGGTGAGGCTAAGTTTTCATCCTGTACAGGAGTCATTGGAGTTTCATCATCATCAATAGGTGTTGTACTGATTTCATCATCCACCAGTTTTGATCTGCTACTGGTCACCACTGAGTGGGGTAACTGAGGTGTATATACAGGAGTTTCTGATGTGCCAGACTGACGTCTATCAAGGAAGCTTGCCAAACGAGACTCAAGGCTTTCACTGGCTGTAAGAGACAAAAATAATTGGTAAGTCATTCTCCTATTAAATTCTGACATGGTTTGCAACTCGTATAATTTTTCAGGTAACAAAATGTAATAGAATTTGAAAAAATACAGAAAACAAAATTAAGAAACATAAAAAGTGTTTAAACTATCCTCAGAACTAAAAGTTTGCACACTAATTACCTGAACTATTTGAGGACTAAGAGCACAGTGAACACTCCTATCCATGACAGAATAAATAGGTCTATTCTAATCAATAATATTTACTTTCACAATTTGATAGTATTTCTGTTCATATTAGCTCCATTGCTGCAACGCTTTCCCCAGTGGGAAAGGATGTATTGTGTCAGTAATTTACAACAAGTCACAATATCTGTGCTCTTTGGTCTGAAATATTCATCTTCAGTATGGGTGGATATCCTTAACAAATTCTGTCCAGGCAGCCGTCATTTTGGGCTACTCTTTTTAATTATTAACTGCAGAGAGTTCTTTAACTTGCACAGAGTGCCCACAAGATCTCTCATCTTTTGCCGTTATCTGGGAAGACTAGACATTGGATCTCACTACCCAGAGACCGTAGGAGGGTAAAATCATGAAGAGACCACGAATTTGAAGAAAAAATTCTCAATGCTTGTGGTAGGATTAGAACCTTTTAAGATTAGATTGGGACCTTCTTGTCCAAAAACTGACATTTTGCATCTAATGTCCATAATTAGAAATTTCTAACTCTAGCATTATATATTTCTAAAGACATTTATAACTACTATTACATAACTTCAAGACATAATCAGACATTTCTAACTCTACCATTATATATTTTTAAAGACATTTCTAACTCTACCATTACATAATTTCAAGACATAATCAAACATTTCTAACTCTACCATTATATAACTCCAAGACATAATCAGACACTCCTAACTGTACTATTAACATGTGTTTGGATCTCCCAAATCACTATGTCTGATTAGAGAGCAGGGTGGTCTAGAGGTAAGGTGTCAATTTCTGTAGACAAGGTCTTGGGTTTGATTCCCACCACAGGCGGTGGAACATTTTAAAAAAATTAATAAATACATAAAATTAAATCTGTGGTTTTACTCTGTTGTGGTCTCTGGGTAGTGAGATCCGATGTCTAGCTCTCTTGGAAAATGGTGAAAAACAGAAGATCCCATGCGCATTCCAAGTTAAAAAATCTTGGCAATTGCAAATAAAAAATAGCAGGCAAACAAAATTACTGCTGCTGGGGCAAAATTAATAGGAAAAATCTACCCAAAATGTTAAAACTCTCTGCAATAAAAATATGACAGTACCCCTGAAATTGGAGCCGCGGTAGCTCAGTGGTTAGTGAACTAGACCACAAAGGACAAGAGGTAGGGTTCCATCCCAACCGACGGCTTCCGGGTTCACCCAGCCCTTAATGGGTACTGGATATTTTTCTGGGAAAGTAAAGCGGCAGGGGCGTTATACCGACCACATTACCCCAAAAATCATGTGCCAAAGGTCTGTAAAATTTATGGTCACTAACACCATATTCCCAATACGCCACTTGGCGTAACGGGGGTACTTTACTTACTTTACCCCTGAAATTGGAGAACATCTGATTATATGGTGGGGGACACCTGAGCACACCATTGCCCGTGTGAAAAATAGGAAAAAGTGACATTCACGCAAAATTCAGTCCCCTGTGACTTTGCTAGAGATATAAAGCTGTTGAATGCAAACAAACAACAAGACAACTAAGTCTGACTTTGTAAAACTGTTTGAACCCTAGATTACGATACCATCAATAATAATTACTCCCACCCCACCCAAACTTTTCTAATTACTACCTGCAGTGATCAGCAGGTAGTGATGGCAGGACAAAATCACTAACATAGAATTATGGAAATGTACCAGTCAAATACCAGTGGATAAAGAGATACAGCAAAGATGATGGCGCTGGATAGGACTCACACTGCGAAAGCCAATTGAAAGTACTACACAACAGGCCCTTTTTTGGAATCCCCAGGGAAAAAGACAAACAGGAAGACTAAGGAATTCTTGGAGAAAACAGATGGAAGCAGAGATGGAGAAGACATGGAATGATCTTAAAAGAATGGCAAGAAACAGAACGGCTTGGAAAGTGTTTGTTGAAGACCTATGCTCCACAGGGAGCTGAAAGGATAAAGACTTGCAGTGACCCCTTAGTGTTTGATTTGTTTCCTTTGATGTTGGATCAGACACAAACATGTGCAACATTAAAAGTACTATGCTATTGTACAAAAGGAACTGTTTTATTTTTTAAATTTAGTTAATTTTAAAGAAATTTTTTGGTTTTTCTTTTATACTGCTTATGATGGAGGAAATCTCTTTGACTGTCAGTGAGACATCAAACAAACCTTCGTAACATGAGATAGCCAGTGAATGACACTAAGAGGAAGCCAAACATATGGCCGGATTGACGGTTGCCATGTCAATAGAAACCGTAACACTTCTGTTATTCACGGCACAATGGGGTCGAATTTCATGCTATAAATTGACCCTAACCCAGGAAATGATTACAGCATCTGATTCCCATGCCTCTGCTAGAGTAAACACACGGCTGTGTAGCACAAGTTCAAAGAAAATCTTATTTTCCACATCCCAAATGTAACAATTAAGTGGTAGTAATTTTTACCACGGACTTGTAAAAATATGATTCAAAGATAGGTATCGTAATCTAGACTACCCAGACAACTTAATCCACCAACAAAGTATAAGACAAAACCTGACCATTGTCTGACCCATACAAGCCCAGATCAGTAGGCGAATCCTCAGGGGATGGTGCCTCTTCAAAAGGAGAACCTACAATTTGTAAATGGCAAGAAATAAAAAATGTCTTTAAAATATTAATATAGAAATCATAACAAATTGATTATTTGTTAGTACAACCAAAGTCATTTTACATTAGGTAGATCCAAAGGTACTTACTCTCACTGAGAAGATAGTGGAAGGTTTGAATGCTCATGGTTCCTGTTGTTTGCTGGTTAGTTTATTAAGTACAAAATGAAAAACAGGCTGGGGTGAAAGTTAGTTTAATTCTCACTAGTTATGAACAGAAGTAATAATCATGTCAAAGAAACAATCATCACTGACATGCATCATCAAAATAAACAGAAAAAATTGGTAACAAGTGCAGAGCATCAAATACTTTGGCACAATAATAACATCAGATGGAAGATGCACCACTGAAATAAAAAAGCAGAATAGCAAAGCACAACAGAAGTGAGAAAGAGAGTTCATCGGTGCTATATAGAGCCAGTTCTGACCTATGGAAGAGAACGGTGGACAGTAGACAAATTTAAAAACTAATAGAGGCTGCAGAGATGGAACTTCTCTGAAGAATGTTGAGTTTCCAGAACAGCTAAAAAGACCAACGAGGAAATTCTCAAAGAGGCCAACACTAAAAAGAGATCTAAAAATATCAGAAAGAAACAATATTTTTATAGCACATTATGAGAAGAAGAAATTTGGAATACTTGGTTATAACTGGCAAAACAGGGAAAGAGAGTTCATGGACAACAAAGAGAAAAAATATTACTAGATAGCCTAGCATCATGGCATGGGAAACAGTCAACAGCAGAATTTATACGACGCACAGTGAATAGAAAATTGTGGAAGAACATGCCAACCAGTATGGCACATAATGATGATGAATTATGAACTAAGTGCTTCAAGAGGTCATCATTGGCACTCAAAGAAAAGACTTCTTATGTAGACTGGTCCACACAGGAAATAATAACCTTACACGTTATTATTCCATTTCCTATATTCTGTTGTCTCTCCTTCTTTTGACTTTCTTGATTAATTCTAGCAACTGCCAGAAAAAAGTGTTATTAACTGTCATCCCCAAACCTAAACTGTAAAAATTTAGTGAGTGACTTTAGTGTGTAATATTTCCACTGCTGGCACTGTCTAAGTGAACCTGTTAGCCCCTGTCTTGGAATAATGACAAAATGAAAATACAGTACTATCTCTCATACATATTAACTCTTTTTGTACGGAAGCTTTTTATCAATGCAAAGGAAGAGATTTCGGAGACAAAATTTTCATGGTTTTAAAAATCAATCCAATCTACATATTTATATTTATTTAACATACATATAACATATTATATATGAAGTTTTAGATAATTGAACAAGGAATTAGACTTCACCAATACTAAGATGATACAAAACATGTAAAAAGAGTATGGTTAGATGATGGTTTACACTAATCAAATTGAGAGTAATTCACCATGCGGTGAAACACGTGGCCGAAATCGACATGGAGCACAGTGTAATGAAATATATAGAAAGAGTTAAAATGTTAAAAAGTACTTCATATTTTTGTCATATATAGTTCCCATCTCCATTCACTTGGTTTCTTCACCAAAATATTTTCCCTGGCCTGTATTTTCCACAACAAGCACCAAAAATAACATCATGAAATGGCTCAAATAAATGTATCATTTACAATTATATATACACCTTTTAGAAGTCTGCAGAAGAAGCTGGGGGGGGGGGGGGTGTGTGTGTGTGTGTGTGTGTGTGTGTGAGAGGAAGGTAAAGGAGGTAACAGCAAGAAAATGGAACCAGAGTGTGAGACAATAACACCAGTAAAATGGTACAAGAGAAAAAGAGGGATGGATAAAGAGATGAGAGGAAATAACAAATAACAGTAGTTTGAAGAAGAAAAAGAGATTAGTTTGTGTGACAAGAAGTAGTAGTAGTATGAAGAATAAAGAGATTAGTTTGTGTGACAAGAAGTAGTAGCAGTATGAAGAACAAAGAGATTAGTTTGTGTGACAAGAAGTAGTAGTAGTATGAAGAACAAAGAGATTAGTTTGTGTGACAAGAAGTAGTAGTAGTATGAAGAACAAAGAGATTAGTTTGTGTGACAAGAAGTAGTAGTAGTATGAAGAATAAAGAGATTAGTTTGTGTGACAAGAAGTAGTAGCAGTATGAAGAACAAAGAGATTAGTTTGTGTGACAAGAAGTAGTAGTAGTATGAAGAACAAAGAGATTAGTTTGTGTGACAAGAAGTAGCAGCAGTATGAAGAACAAAGAGATTAGTTTGTGTGACAAGAAGTAGTAGTAGTATGAAGAACAAAGAGATTAGTTTGTGTGACAAGTAGTAGTAGTAGTATGAAGAACAAAGAGATTAGTTTGTGTGACAAGAAGTAGTAGTAGTATGAAGAACAAAGAGATTAGTTTGTGTGACAAGAAGTAGTAGTAGTATGAAGAATAAAGAGATTAGTTTGTGTGACAAGAAGTAGTAGCAGTATGAAGAACAAAGAGATTAGTTTGTGTGACAAGAAGTAGTAGTAGTATGAAGAACAAAGAGATTAGTTTGTGTGACAAGAAGTAGTAGTAGTATGAAGAACAAAGAGATTAGTTTGCGTGACAAGAAGTAGTAGCAGTATGAAGAACAAAGAGATTAGTTTGTGTGACAAGAAGTAGTAGTAGTATGAAGAACAAAGAGACTAGTTTGTGTGACAAGTAGTAGTAGTAGTATGAAGAACAAAGAGATTAGTTTGTGTGACAAGTAGTAGTAGTAGTATGAAGAACAAAGAGATTAGTTTGTGTGACAAGTAGTAGTAGTAGTATGAAGAACAAAGAGATTAGTTTGCGTGACAAGAAGTAGTAGTAGTATGAAGAACAAAGAGATTAGTTTGTGTGACAAGAAGTAGTAGCAGTATGAAGAACAAAGAGATTAGTTTGTGTGACAAGTAGTAGTAGTATGAAGAACAAAGAGATTAGTTTGTGTGACAAGAAGTAGCAGCAGTATGAAGAACAAAGAGATTAGTTTGTGTGACAAGTAGTAGTAGTATGAAGAACAAAGAGACTAGTTTGTGTGACAAGTAGTAGTATGAAGAACAAAGAGATTAGTTTGTGTGACAAGAAGTAGCAGCAGTATGAAGAACAAAGAGATTAGTTTGTGTGACAAGTAGTAGTAGTATGAAGAACAAAGAGACTAGTTTGTGTGACAAGTAGTAGTATGAAGAACAAAGAGATTAGTTTGTGTGACAAGTAGTAGTAGTAGTAGTATGAAGAATAAAGAGATTAGTTTGTGTGACAAGTAGTATGAAGAACAAAAAGAAGTTAGTATGACAAATAGAAGTAATATAACTCTTTCAGTACAGAAGGTTTTTATCAATGCAACGGAAGAGATTGCAGAGACAAAATTATTATACATATATATAAAATATCAACCTATAGGCTTTAAATTTATCTAACACATAACATATTATATATGAATTTTTAGTTAATTGAACAAGAAATTAGATTTTATCAATTCCAAGATGATATAAGACATGTAGAAAAAAACAGCCGAATCGTTAAGACAGCTACGACTTTCTGCAAACTCACAGAAAGAGCCTGGAACAACACAAAACTAACAATGAAGATCAAACTCTTCATATATATCAAATTGTGTGTTTAGCAAATTATTATATGGATCGGAAACCTGGACAACATACTCAAATCACGAAAAAAGACTAAATGTCTTCCACATGCGATGTCTCCGCAGAATAATGTACATCAAATGGCAGGACAAAATAGCCCCCAACAATCATGTCGATGCTCAGATGTCGAAGAGTAAGATGGCTGGGGCACGTCCAGCGAATGGAAGAAAAACGCATCCCCAGGCAAAAACTATATGGTGAACTAACACACGGAAAAAGACAAATTGGCAGACCTAAACTACAATATAGAGATATCTGTAAATCCTCTCTGAATGACTTCTCCATCTGTGAAAATCACTGGGAACACCTGGCAAGTGATCGCACATCATGGAGAACATTTATAAGGAATGGTATAGCATCATTTGAGACTGTGCTAAGGCAAAACTTAGAAGAGAAAAGACTCATGAAAAAGGATGGAAAACCCTGTGGATCAGTGGGCCTGACTTCTTTATTCTGTGGGCGTGTGTGTTTGTCAAACATTGGTAGAATTAGCCACGAGAGAAACTGTTCGACAAAAACAAAACCTCAAAGAAATACACAATAGCCTTCACTAGACCGTCTGACAAGACAAAAAGGGCAGATATATATAAGACATGTAAAAAGAATAAAGTTTGATGACGGTATACACAAATCAAATTTTGGGTGACGCACTTTGCAGCAAAATGTAAGCAACCAAATTGGATTAATGTACAGTGTGTGTCAAAACTTACAGAAAGAGTTAAAAAACAAAAAGTTATTTGTGTGACAAATAGAAGTAGTTTGAACAACAAAAAAAGTTAGTTTTTGTGCCAGAAATAGGTTGAAGAAATAAAAAAATAGGAGTAGGATATGAAAAGAAGGACTTGACTAGGGATATCAAGTACTTTAGAGCAGTTCCTGAGAGCTTCAACTAATGCTCAAAATAACTTGCTCATAACCGCATAGTGAATGCTTTGTGCACAAGTTTTATTTGGTTACATAAAAACAAACATTTACATGTAAATATTTGATTGAAAACAAATGAAACTTTATTGGTTCCAGATTTATAAATATTAAAGAGTGCAGTGTTTCCTCAAAGGAAATGAATAAAATAAATCTGTTGCCTAACCTGAGAATGAGTTACTGTCTTGAGTGACAGAGTTCATGACAGATGGCCCACTTATGGATCCTGTTTCATTGTGCATCCAAGCTATAAAATAAGAAATAGGATATAACTCTTTAAAGCTGTAAATACAACAAATAGTTCTGATGTCTACAACTCAATTCTTTGAACAGAGTACAACATGTTAAGGAAAACAGAACAGTCCATGTCCAGGACCATTGTTGCTGAATATCTATTAAGAAACTTCATATATTATAGGTTTATTCCCCATAGGGAATATCTACACCATATTTGCTGTGGCTCTGAAAGATTATATGTGTTTTAAAGCATTTCTTAATAAAATGCTTATATAAAAATTCAATTGTATCATTTAATTCCTGTGTAAAAAAAACACGGCCATGAATTTGACAACTGCCACCCTCGTCCATAAACTTAAGCATCTTGGCTCATAAGAAAAAAATTGGCAAAATAGACTTATAAGTAAAATTATTTACTGTAACAAAACTATATATGACCTTCCATTATATCCTGACTGACCTGATTATCTCAAATATTTCTGCCTATAACATTAGTCTTGAATAGACAGATAATTTTCACGGTATTTACACCAAGACTACATATTCCCCACATCCACTTAATATGGCTTATTTAATTGAGAGGACCAAGTTTAGATCTAGTTTGAACTTCATAAGTTTCACAAGTTATCATTTACATTGATTGAGAAATACAGATACATATACTTTCAGAAATGAATACTACTTGAAAATATTTTTCATTGCAGCAAATTATGAAAAGCTTTTCAATTGCTGAATATTTCAATGTGTTGTATCTTTCCAAAACATTCATGTTTCCTGAAATTATTGACATCCGTCTAAAATACCTCCTATCCCAACTCCAGCACCTCACCACATACTTTCCTGTGGCTCTCCATCTTATCCGTCATGCTATCCACCACTTCAACCGATTACTCTATAAATTTTTGTCCTCTCAGCACAAATATAAATTCTCAAACCTCTGCTCTCCACCTCTCCCACTTCTCTCTCACCCGACTGCCTCTGACTCCAACTCTCCCGTCATATGTATTCCCCCTGATTTACCCTCTTTCCGACTACGAACGCTCTTTACTCAGCAATGGTCTTAAGTTTGTCCCTCTTTGCTCTTTGAATAATTCATTATCTCTCTTATGGGACGTATACGAATACTACAGATGACTACGATGCAAGATCCATTTCTATTTTCATCCTAACTCTTCCTCTCAACTTTCTCTTGATGATGAATTCGCCAATTTCTCCTATTGCAAATCCAACTGGGTCCTTCTGCAGGCCAATTGTAGGCTTTGAACCTGTTTATTAGTACCACCTCCTGCTGGGATATTACGGCACTCCGTCTCCCTAGACTCCAACATTCGAATCTCTGCCCCGAGGAATACCAGGCTCTCCGTGATCTTCGCCAACGTAATGACACTGTCATCAAGCCAGCTGATAAGGGTGGTTTTATGGAGGAAATACCTCTATATTCATGAAGGAGATTTATAATTTTTTAGATAATTATAGTATTTAGAGGAAATACCTCTACAATCATGAAGGAGATAGACAATTGTCTGACCAGACATTCTATCAACCTGCCTCTGACAATGCCACTGTCTCTAATAATGGCTTGCTTTGGCAGATGATTATTAAGTACATTCAGGAGGGACAACTTCCTGCTAGCTCGTTCTGTATGATCCTCCCTGATTGTGGCTTAGGCAGATCCTCTTTCTACATGCTGCCCAGGATACATAAACACGACTTGCCCGGATGACCTATTGTCTCTTCTATCTCATGTTCCACATAACACATTTCTGACTTCCTTGACAGTGTCTTTCAACCTATAGTCGTGGACCTCCCTTCATTTGTTAAAGACACCAACAATGCTCTGAAAATCTTTGCCTCAATTACCCTTTCTCCTGACTGCAACCACCACCTCTTTGTAATGGATGTCTGTTACCTGTACACCTCCATAGCCCACACCGACGGTCTTCGAGCTCTCAAATTTTTCCTTGATAAGAGAAGCCAACCTTCTATCGCTACTGACACCCTCATCAAGCGGAACTAGTTCTTAACCTAAACTACTTTGAGTTCAATGACAACTTCTTCACCAAGATCAGTAGTATGACAATGGGCACCAGAAGGGGTCCTAGCTACGCTTGTCTTTTCATGGGTTACCTTGAGCACCAGATCACCCACACCTACCAGGGCCATCTTCCCCTTATGTACTGTAGGTAAAGTGATGACTGCATTGGTCTGACTGACCTTTCCAAGGAGGAAATTTCCCTATTCATTGAGCATATTGGACATATTCAACCCTCGATCTATATCACTTCCCACCTCCTCTGTCTCCTTACTAGATAGTACGGTAACCTTAGGTGCCTCGGGTCTACTTACCTCGGCCTTCTACAAACCTACAGACTCCCATTGTTTCCTCCGCTACGACTCTTCTCACCTGACATCTTGTAAGAACTCTCTTTCCTATTCACAGTTACTCAGGATTCATCACCTTTACCAGGACAATGAAGATTTCCTACATAATGCCCACCTGATGCTTGACTTCTTCCTCCGACGTCTCAATCCCGAATCAGCTCTCCTTCTTGCTCTCTAACGGATCCTCCGCATATAAACAAGTCTGCACTCACCCCTCTACACATCCCTCCTCTGACAGGGTAGTACTTTCTCTCAAACATCACCCTCACCACTATGCAGTGATCAGAATCTTTCACCACTACCTCCCCATTCTCCGTTCAGACTCCACTATCATCTCACTGACATCACTCGAGATGCAGACACATTCCAATAGCATCCCACTTTAACTCTCAGGTCCATCAGGGTAAGGCGGATGTCCTAATTACTGGCCTGGTGCCATGTTCTCCTGACAGCCGCAGTTGATTCACTTTAGAGAATCGTCTGATTGCCTGTATGGGTTGTCTCACCCCATGGGGCATCAACGTATCCCTGTCTCACAGGTAACTCCTCTCTCTCTCTTTTCCTTCTTTCACTCCTATCTCCCCTCCGTACCCCCCCCCCCCCCCCACTTCTTACCTTCCCTTGCTCTTGTTTTGGGCCCTCACCACCTGATGTGATCCCCTCAGGCAATTTTCTGGGTCTGTACCACATATCTTGATAATACCCTCATTACGCCTCACTTATTGCTAGGTTTTCTGAGGAATGTCTGTTTGGTTTGCACTTGTGCTTTCACACTCCACACATATCTCTAGTTATTACCTGTGTCACACTTCACATCTAATTCCACAATCTTGTTATCTCGTATGACCTCCCGTCCAATCACATGACTGATTTCCCAAAAACCCTTCAAAGGTCAGAGAAATGAAACTGATAGGCCTCCAAAGCTCAATGAATGAAACTGATAGGTCTCCAAAGGTCAGTGAATGAAACTGATAGGCCTCCAAAGCTGAATGAATGAAACTGATAGGTCTCCAAAGCTCAATGAATGAAACTGATAGGTCTTCAAAGGTCAGTGAGCGAAACTGATAGGCCTCCAAAGGTCAGAGAAATGGAACTGATCGGCCTCCAAAGCTCAATGAATGAAACTGATAGGTCTCCAAAGGTCAGAGAAATGAAACTGATAGGCCTCCAAAGGTCAGAGAAATGAAACTGATAGGCCTCCAAAGCTCAATGAATGAAACTGATAGGTCTCCAAAGGTCAGTGAATGAAACTGATAGGCCTCCAAAGGTCAGAGAAATGAAACTGATAGGCCTCCAAAGCTCAATGAATGAAACTGATAGGTCTCCAAAGGTCAGAGAAATGAAACTGATAGGCCTCCAAAGGTCAGAGAAATGAAACTGATAGGCCTCCAAAGCTCAATGAATGAAACTGATAGGTCTCCAAAGGTCAGTGAATGAAACTGATAGGCCTCCAAAGGTCAGAGAAATGAAACTGATAGGCCTCCAAAGCTCAATGAATGAAACTGATAGGTCTCCAAAGGTTAGTGAATGAAACTGATAGGCATCAAGAGCATGAGTTATGTGAACATGGGGCTGGTGTAGCAGGATCTTGACTTGAAATGGTTGCACAAACATTTATTACATAAAAATGATACAACAGAAAAAGATTTCTCTTTTCACTCCCCTATATAAAAGAACTCTTGCATTGGCTGAAAGAACAACATTACAATCAACGTTATGGAGCTAAAGAGGAGGAGCTTTGAGCAACATCATCATCATCATTGAGTGCCATCTTGACATTTAAGGTTGGCAACCATGGAGCACCATTTCACTCTGCCTCTTACTTTGATGGTGCAGGGTGTCATAGGCTGACTTGTCCATCTTTTGATGTTACACGTCAACATTAGTCTTGGTCTGCCTCTGCCACCTTGTATTATCCCTTACAAGATTACTTTCAGTAGACTGTTATGTTGTTTTGGGCAACAGTTAAATTTATCACAAACACTAGTCTGGAAATGTCACTGTATGTATAAAGAAAAATAATCAAATGACTTACATTTAGGCTGTAACCTTTGTCCATAATCCATTGGGGTGGCTGGGTTATAAGTATAGCCTGATCTGTTTGGATAGGGCGGAGTGCTGCCTGGAGATGGAGCATTTATATCTGGTGAAGGAATTGGACTATCTGGCTCTGGCATACTCCTTTTCAGCTCATCTAACTTTTTCTTTATATTGTTTATTCGTGCACCAAAATTTCTGTATGCCTGTTGATTAAAGTAAATGTCATAAATGCTGAGTCAATTATAATATAAATTGTCATTTCTATTTAGCCTGTACTTACATGTTGTCTGAACTTCAATTTCTATGATTTTATTTTCACTAAACATGTCATGTAACAATCTACAACTCCATGTTCCTAATGGAAGTGATAAAGTGAATGATCCAGAACATTTGGACAGTACTAATCTATGTCGTATATTATGAGGTTTGGGTTTTTATGTACAAAAGTGTGTTCAGCATTTCATTTTAGGTACTGCATATAAGAAGCATTATATTGACTGTATTATTTTAAATTTTTGGCAAGAGCAGCAGGAATCGGCTCCCTCAATGAGATAGAACTGCTTGCACAGAACAGAGACAGATGGCGAGATTTGATAAAATATCTTTAAAAGAAAACTGCTAGAACAAAAATTCATATAGGAGAAGGTGTATCTTGGTCTACGCCCTATGGGCCGGTTACGGCTCGAAAGGTCAATAGATAGATAGATAGATAGAGATTATTTTAAAGATTTTAGCTCAGTGACATTTTTGTTGAATTGAATAATTTCACTAAATTTAATATATAGATAACTGATGTTTGTTGTGCCTACCATTTGTTGCCTGCATGTCTGTGGACCTTCGGCTCACCCAGGTATGTAGGTCTGAGACATCAGTGTTGAACATAATTTTTAATTTTCCATTATTTTCTGATATAAGAGATTGTGACAAAGAAGGGTTTACCATATGTATTACCCACCAACCACTGCCTATGATTATTATGCAGAACTCAATTGTCACTAATGCTTTGGAGTACAGTTCTGGTTCCTTTCCAACTACTGACGGCGCATGCATTTTTTTTTTTTTTTTTTTTTGGTATTCACCAGCTTTCACCTCTGGCAAGATACCTAGAGACTAGGAACTGAATGTTGCATGTTAATCCGTTTTTTCCCTGGCAGCCGAGTGCACAGGGGTTCCCTGCCGCACAGACAGATAACTCAGACATCTGAGTATACATATTTTTTTCCGTCGATGAGTAATTGATGTTTCAAGTCGGGCCTCGCTGCTGAGTCATGGGGGGGGGGGGGGGTGGTTGCCATGGAGAGAAATCACAAATAAAAATACCAACTGGTGCAGCTGGGATTTGAACTCACAACTAAAGAAAGCATTTGATAAGGTATGGAAGGAAGGGCTTTTGAAGAAACTGAGAAATTATGGAGTAAATGGCAGGATGTACAAATGGGTCAAAGCATACCTGCATAACAGGAGAGCCAGAGTGCAACTGGATGGTCTTAAGAGTAAGAAGGTCTTACTGCGCCAGGGCGTTCCACAGGGAGGGGTACTATCTCCAACACTTTTTCTGATCTACATCAATGACCTAGTTACTGAACTACCACATGGTATCAAAGTGGCAATGTATGCAGATGACTTGGTAATGTGGTGCACAGAGGAGTATGCAACAGTGGCCTCCAAATTGTTACAAAGAGCTATGAATGCACTGAATTCATGGACAAATAGATGGTGTATCAGCATCAATACAGACAAATGCAGTACTACACTTTTCACTCTTTCCCCAAAACAAAAAGCAGGAGCCATCTATATAAACAATGAGCCTGTGAAAGAAGACATACAGGCTACGTATCTCGGAGTTACATTTGATAACAAACTATCTTGGAAACAGCAGATAAATAAGGCAACCCAAAAAGCAAGGAGAAAATTGGCTATTCTAAGAAAGCTGTGTGGAACTACGTGGGGTGCGAGTGGGAAAATACTCAGTAAAGTTTACCAACAGAGTATACGCCCACATTTAGAATATGGATCATCTGCATGGTGTTCAGCATCAAACACCACACTTCAAGAACTGGATAAAGTACAAAACCAGGCACTTAGGGTCATCACAGGAGCAATGAAATCAACACCAATATTAGAGATGGAGAAATTGTGGAGGATACCAGCACTGAGAGAACGGAGGGACACAAAGGTGCTGATACAGGCAGAAAAATTTGCTTGCATGCCGAGACATCCAATGAAGGACCGATTCCAAAATCTTGCACTGGGACGACTTAAGAGAAGCAGTTTTATCCACCAAGCCAAGCGTATTAGTAGACAAACACCAGACATGCCAAGAGCTGTTAACCCCCTACTGCCCATACCAGAACAGACTCCCTGGACAGAGGAATCTGGATTATCAGTTCAAATACGGACAGAAGTGAAAGGAATAGTTGATAAAGAGGAACAGAATAGTCTACAGCGAAAAACAATAACTCTCAGTTTCCTGGATGAAGAATACCCACAAGACCTATGGATTCGTGTGTATACAGATGGATCAGCACAGAATGCAGTAAAAAATGGGGGAGCAGGTGCATATATAGAATACCCAAATAACACTAGGGATATGAATAAAATAGCAACAGGGAAATATTGTCACAATTATGATGCAGAAATACAAGCAATAAAGTTAGCAATAGAAAAACTGCTGAACATTAATCTTAGCCCGCAGCCTGTAGTGTTTTTGACAGATGCAAGATCAGTACTCCAGGCACTACAATCCAGAAAATTACCACATCTGCAGACCTTATTGACTGAACTCTGCAAGCACCACAGGGTTGCCCTGCAGTGGATCCCATCTCACTGTGGAATACCAGGAAATGAGAAAGCAGATCAGTTGGCAAAGGAAGGTTCAACAGGCACACAACTAGATACACCTGTTACATACCATCATAAGAAACAGATAATCAAATCAATCAGAGGACCACAAGCCCCAAATCAGGATGCCTTTTATAATATGAATAGATATGAACAAGTTATCATTATACGTCTCAGAACAGGACACAATCGACTCCATAGTCACATGTATACAAAATTCAAGATCGGCACCTCAACTACTTGTACATGTGGACAGGCGCCCCAGACTGCTGAACACATACTTCAAGACTGCACTGAATATAGTAGACTGAGGAAAATCCATTGGCCCATAGATACAACACTACAGACAAAACTATATGGGCCACTGCAAGAATTACAAAAGACAGTAACATTTATACAGGAAACGACATTGCAGATATAGACAATGCTTCAGGCGAACGAAAGATAGATAGATAGATAGAACTCACAACTCTCTATCTCAAGACCAGTGCCTTGCCTCGAGACCAACCTGTCAGCTAACATGCATATTAGTTAATAGGACCAACTCTGTACAGATGAGTTACTGAAAAGCTTTTAAGACATAAAACCTCAAGTTGTACTGAAGATTCTACTGATCTATATAGAAACATGGTGTCAGATTTGATTGATTATGAAAAGAGACCAACAGAGCTAGCACAGACTATTCAGATCTGAGAAGATCATGGGAGAGGACTTCAGAGCTGGCTCATTTTGATTAAATTTCCCAAACATAATGTGTTTTCTACTTGCATTCACAAGCATTTAAAGCTAATAAAAAAAGTACGCTTAACTTTTTAACTCCAGAAGAACAAATTTATTACCCCAAAATTACCCACCAACACTGGTGCCATCAATGACAAGGGCATATTTTTTTTTCTTGTTTTGGTTTGTTTATAAATTTAGACAATACTTCCAAAATATTTGAGAGGTGTTTCTTTTTCCACATATCTGGTTCATTTCAATAACAGCATATATGTCATTGTGTATTTGTTTCAGAAAAAGGACATAATTATTTGTTTGTTTTTGTTATATTTCTTATATAGGCAATAGCTTCAGAGGGAAACCATTGTATGTGTGACAGTGTGACTCATCCATGTAGGATAATGGGAGGTAGAGGAGAGAAAACGACAATCTTCGGAGAATGAATAAAGAAACGATGCACTAACAACGAAAGGTAGAATAATGTTGGGCGTCTTTGATGTTACGGAGAGACGGACTGAATCGGGGAAGCTCAGACGAGGTGACGTAATCCACTTTAAGATTACAGGTAAAAGGCGCACAGGTGTCCAGTCTGAAGCTTGTAGGTCCAGAGAAATGTTTGCTCTGGCGGAGACAGTTATGTAACGCGACGAAGCGGACGATAACCTCCCATCGCGCAGGTGTGGACACGGAGTAGCGTATCACTAAGACTGGACCGGGAGCGTCCTTTGAAGAACCGGGCCAAGCAAAATAATGGAAACTCTTGTGTCGGCAGACGCCTTGAAGTCCAGATAAGAAGACCTGAGATGAAAGCGGACAATTAAACTAACTAGACAGAGAAATTGACATGAGAATACAAAAAGCGAATGCTGTCACATACCAGCTTTCACCATTGCTAAGACATCCAAACATTTCTATGCCAGCTAAATTACAAATGATAAATAGCATCTTCATACCAACTTTGTGCTATGAAAGTCAAACATGGACCCTTTCTAAATCCCATTTAAGAAAGATCAATACATGTGAGATGCGATGCTTGAGAAAAGTAACAAACAACACAAGAAGAGATAGAATACCAAATGAGACCATAAGAAAAATGGTAGGAACAAAACCCTGCCAAGAATATATAGAACAACAACAACTTAAATGGTTTGGCCACCTGGTCAGAATGAATCCTCACCAATCACCATCAAGGGCATTCTTCTCGAGAATGCATGGAAAAAGACCAAGAGGAAGACCCAGAAGAAGATGGATAGATGCAGTGACAGAGACATGTAACAACAAAGGAAAATCACTAATTCAGACAATTCGAGCAGCACAAGAACGACAAATGATATAAACCACGACACCTTTTAGGTATCAGTGAAAAGAGAAAAGAAGAAGAATTAAACTGCCACACTTAAACAAAGGGCCAAGGGAGGAGTTATAGTTGTGGGTTTTAGTTGTGGGAAAAGAATGTTTGAGAAGATTGACAGGTTGTCGACTAAAGTGATTAAAGTAATAAACTATGGGCATAGTCAAGAAAGGCGGGGTTACAGAAGTAGTGACGGCCAACAGACGTAGGTTAGGCGTATCTATGGCCAGGGGGGTTGTGGCCACCGGAGACTAAAAACGCGAGACACAGAGAACTAGGGAACATTCAGATAGATACAGACATTCAGATAGACAATTCAGATAGGAGAGACGAAGAAAGATGGTGAAAATATAGTGAAAGAAGTAGATACCTGCCTCAAGGCAGATGTTAGGACTTAGAAAATGTACAAGTACGTTTAGAGAATATTGTGACAAGAGTTGGACTTAGAAAGTAGAATAGTTTAAAATAGTCCTACTATACCAAGATATTAGATGTTAGTAAGTTCCAAAGGAGATTTTAGAGAACGGACAGAGATAGTCACACTGAGAGAAACGAAGATGCACAAGTAAACTTAGAAACGCACAGAACTGAAAGAACGTAGACTAAGAACATTTTACGATCACGGTTTACTGACAATTCATTATCGCCTATTGGCTATGTCATGTAACGTAATTGTGGTAAGGGAATATACAGTCGAACCTGGTCTTAGGACCACCTGTTTAAAGCGTTTCCCTGGTTATAGGACCGGGTCTACAATTTCCCCGAGTTTTTTACTATATGCTAACACTGATTACGGCGCTCACCGTATGACGCGACCAGAGACCAGGCTAATTAACCGCCGCCAATGTTATTTATCCCGTTTACGACACGCGGTTAATCCGAGATAACGATACACTGACCAGCCAGTCCTTCTCCGTCTCGCTGGGAGCCATAAACGATCGACACAGGTGTCTACAGGTGTCGAAGTTTTCCCGTATTTAGTGAGTCCCAGATTACAGTGGGACATGTTACGTTTATCAGTCAATACTGGTGTGAGAAACACGGCAGACACAGATCTATGATTCGTGAAGTGACATCACTTCGCGGTTCCGTCTAGACCAGAGTAGACCATTGCGTGGCCCGTATAAATTACAGGAATTAACTAAAGAATTAGTCATTGCCCGCTTAGAGTGTATTCACGTACATGTACAGTATCTCAGTGAATTATTTTTGTGGATTTTAAAAGTGTTACACACAATATAGGAAATGGCCAGTGTCAAAAGTGTAAAACCAAAAGCATTAACGCTGGAAGAACGAATATCAGTGATTCGACAAAATATTTTTGTGTGTTTAACTATCGCGTTTTATGAAAAGTGTCCAACCAGTGGCTATTGTAGACCGACATGTGCACTATGTTCTACTCATGGATTACGCTGATTTGCAGGTTAGTTTTCATAGTGCTTAGGATACAATTTTTTTTATCGCTCTATTTATTATGTGAAACCTGTGAGGCAGGACCACCTGTCCTATGGGACCAGTTTTTGAAAGTCCCGTGAATGGTCGCCTTAGACAGGTTCGACTGTAATATGAAACATGTTGAGAGAGTCAGAGGATTTGTCAATATATTGTTATTCAAGCGGAGATCTTCAATAAAGACTTGATTTGTACTTGTTCAAATATGATTATGAGTTTTATATATTTATATGTGTGCCTCTACATTATGAAATGAAGTTAAGTCAGCGGGAAGATATGAAAACCTGTCAAAGTCTATAAGAAGATTCCTCATCAAGAAGTTAGAAAGTTGCTAGAAGATAGACTCAACATATAAAACAAGATAGACTCTTCAACTTCATAAAAGAAGATAGAACATCAAGATGGACAGCAGTCCTGCCATATATGTTCGATAGGATTATTTCAACTTACCACAGCCTATTGTTTTACTTTATGCTGTGTCTACATCAAATGTGTATTGCACTATTATATTAACATTCTGAATGGGATATTCAACTATCAAAGATACAAATGAATAAACTAATTAAATGAAAATAACAATTTTATTGAACTATTGACACACAGCTGAGTGTTTACACTAGGAGAGACATGAGGACTTAGATTTCCTTGCTCAGGATGATTTATAACCTGACATTTGACCACATGGACCGGACGTGCTACATTGTCTATTCATACAGCTGCCGCAAGTCCGTCAGTACGTTCGGTTACCTCATAGCATTATTCGCTGCATTTACCAAGTTACAAAGGGTTGTTTGATGTGAACCAATGATCGAGGAATATATATATATATACATTTTTTTCGCATTATGTGAGATCGTATCTCATGAAATGAAAAAAAAAATGCAACACCAAAGGAAAAATATCCAACACTTAGGGGTCATCAGAAGTAGTAAATAAGAAGATACATGGAAGGGGGAAATGTTAGACCACAACAAAGTGTCAAAAGGAATAGTTATACCTCTTCATCATCCACCCTAAAAGAAAAGGAAGTTAAGTGGGCATAAAAGCGGGGTATGCAGTAAAAATGTGATATTTGTGTCTTTAATTCCAACACATCTGACTTTTTTAGTAACGGGTTGCCTTCTCTCTCCCTAATCATTTCACAAGACTAGACAAGTTAGTCTGTTACTAGGGGCACCACAAAGAGGTGGAGTTGGGTCTGGATAGTTCTGTTTTCACCGATCCTGGAGCAAGTCATCAGCTAGAAGCCACTGAGAACTTTCAGCTTTCTTGCTGACGGCCACCTCTGCTCCCTAATTTGATATATATATTTTATTTTAATCAACTATTTATATCAACAGACTATTTATATCAACAGACTAATTTTATCAACTATTTATATCAACAGACTATTTATATCAACAGACTATTTTTATCAACTATTTATATCAACAGACTATTTTTATCAACTATTTATATTAACACTATTTTTATCAACTATTTATATCAACAAACTATTTATATCATTTTCTGTTTTCTGAACAGAAAATGATACCAAAATAAGGATATCAAAAGCAAGAGGAGCTTTCGTTGCACTGGGAAACATATGGAAATCCTAAGAAATTAGGTTAAATACTAAAATAAAAATTTTCAACTCAAATGTTAAGTCAGTCCTATTATATGGCTGTGAAACATGGCGAACAACAAAACTGACAATCATGAAGATACAGACTTTCATTAATGGATGCTTACGCAGAATAAAAGAATGGAAATGGCAGGACAAAATCAATAACATAGAATTATGGAAATGTACCAGTCAAATACCAGTGGATTAAGAGATACAGCGAAGACGGATGGCACTGGATAGGACACACACTACGGAAGCCAGCTGAGAGTATTACACAGCAGGCCATTTTTTAGAATCCCCAGGGAAAAGACAAAGAGGAAGACCAAGGAATTCTTGGAGAAGACAGATAGAAGCAGAGATGTAGATGATGGTGAAGACATGGAATGATCTTAAAAGAATGGTAAAAAAACAGAATGACTTGGAAAGTGTTTTTTGAAGACCTATGCTCCACTGGGAGCTAAAAGGTAAAAGAAGAAGAAGAGACTATTTATATCAACTATTTATATCAACAGACTATTTATATCAACATTTATACAGAAATTGTATTTTTGACATTGGGTAGTTCCCAAATTAAAGTCAGATTCAATCCAAACCTAGTAAATCAGGAGTAACCAAGTGTTGATTTCAGTGAAAAGTTTACATTTATTTAATCTGATCAACATTTTAAATTTGTGTTTGCATTTATGCACAATTAAATGTATACATGGTAATCAAACATTAATGATTAAATAGAATAAGTATTTTTACTTACATTTGCAACAATTTTAGCTTCCCTATACTGCTCCTCATAGAAAGTTTCACTAAGTGTCAGTGTCTTCAGCAACGCACGATGGTTTTCCAAATGGCAAGATTGTCTCTTGATAAGCTCATCAAATTTTGTAACGGAATCTTCAAAGTGACTTGAGAAGTCATTGCCATGTGTACGATCTGCACAAAGGAATATTAAAAAACTTATTACAAGCAAATGACCTCTATAAATTATCTGATGGTTCACAACTATTTACAGCAGTTAGTGGTATATTAATTTGTCAGAAATAGAAAGGAAAGAGAAGGGAAGGTGGGTGAAGGGAGTGAGGGAAGGAAGGATCTTTTAAAAAATAGATCTTAAAATAGATTTTAAGAAATAGATGGAGTGGCGGTGCTATAGGCTATATATTTTTTAAATCCACTAGCACGTTTGTGTGGTAATGTGGTTCACTATGGTCAGTGTCATCTTTCATTTCCAGTAAAAACCCAGTGAGCATGTTTAAGTTGATGAATCTATAAGTTGTCAATCAGGATCAAACCAGAGCTCTTACCTTCAGTAGACTTGTTAGATAATCACTGCTTTACTGTCACTTCTTTCAGAACCAGAATGTTACCAAAATTGTTACACTCTACATATGTTTTTAATCCTAGATTACGTTACCTATCTATGGCTCACATTTTACGAGACAGTTGCAACGAGGGTTGGCTACCATGGAATGCAATTCTGCTCTGTCTCTTGCTTTGATGGTGCAGGTTGTCATAGGCTAATTTGTCCATCTTTTGATGTTACTCGTCCATGTTAGTCTTGGTCTGCCTCTTTTACCTTGTATTTTCACTTCCAATATTACTTTTATTAGGCTGTTGTGTCTTTTAACATGACCCAAAAATTTCATTTGTCTTGCTCTAATTGTGTTTAGTAGTTCTCTTTTCATTTTTAGTTGTTTTAAAACTTTCTCGTTTGTTTTCTTTTCTTTCCATCCAATTCTAGCTATTCTTCTACATATCCACATTTCAAAAGCTTCAATTTTCTGTTCTGGTTTCTGGTCTAATGTCCATGTTTCTGCACCATACAGGAATATTGAAAAGATGTAACATTTTGCTATTCTTAGTTTTAGCCCTGGTGTTATTTGTTTTGATGTTAGTATATTTTTCATTACATTAAAATTACTTTTTGCCATTCCTATTATTTTGTTTATTTCAGTTGTACATTTTCCATCACTGGTTATAGCATGTCCAAGGTAGTTGTAGTTCTGAACTGTCTCCAGGTCTATTCCTTCTATTTTGATATCCACTTGTGGGTTTTGAGTATCTTCTTTGTTTATGATCATAGTTTTAGTCTTTTTGATATTCATATCTAGTCCATATTTTTTGCTTGTCATGTTTATTTAATTAAGTAATCGTTGTAGATCTTTAGGAATTTCTGCTAGTAGTACAGTTTCGTCAGCATATCTTAGGTTATTGATTATCTTTCCATTAATTTGTAGGCGTGGCATCTCTATGTTTTTAAAAATTTGCTCAGTGTATAGATTGAACAAGCTTGGTGATAGGATGCATCCCTGTCTTACTCCTCTTTTTATATCAATGGGTGTAGAGTTCTGTTTGTTATATTTTATTATTGCTGTTTGCTCCCAGTATAGAGTACATATTAGTCGTATGTCCATGTCATCTAGATGTATCTCTTTTAGGCATTCTATAAATTGTTTATTAAATTATTACAAAATGTTATAATTCCATACAGTTCAATGGTAACCGATTCCATAGCAGATAAACATTACTTTCGACAATGTATTTTTCCAGAAATGATTCTCTTAAACCAGTATATTATGAGGACCAGATACTATCACATAATGAAGTCATTATATAAATGATTAAAATGTAAAAATCTTATTAGTGATGAAGAGTGGAAAACAGAAGAGAGTGTGGAATGAAAGAAAGAGGGGTGAGGGGTTTTTCAACAATAAATTATAATTAGAAAGCTTATTGGTTATGGTTAGCGTATTTATGTATTACTTTTTATTTATATTCTTGAGCTCAGGGAATGGGCTGTATAGGAATTTTAAAATCAAGTACAAGGGCTGATCAAAATGGCTTGGTGGGCCGGTTCTGGGCTGTGGGCCATAGGCTGCCCACCTGTCTTAAACAGTCAGGACTGCTCTCATGTTCAAGTGGCATTTATTTATTAGTAAAAATTTATTATTTGTTGATTCAAGTGTATGCCATGACATGTGTACAACAAATAACCAGTCAGTAAAGAGAGATAGCAAACTGAGGTCATATAGAGTACATACAAACAAAACAAACCTTTCAGACGCTTCATGGCTTCCAAACTAGAGACATCAAGTTTTAAATGAGCCAGCTGACTAATTCTGAACTTAATTTCAGTTTCATGTCGCATGAAAGCAGTGATTTGGTCAACCATTTCATGCGGCTGTAAATAAAACAGAAGAAACAATAATGCCAGACATGTAGATGTTTTAAAAATAGTTGTAGTTAAATATGGAAAGAAATATGTATTCAAATTACTGCTGAAAGAAAACTAAAACATATGCTGGAGAAGTCATGAATAATTACTTAATGGTTGTTGGAACAGATTTAACCCTACATTACAACTATGTCATAGAAAATGAGCACTTCAAAGCATGTTTTTTTTTTATTCAAAAGTTTAAGGGCACAGAGTGATTAAAAAAAATGTGTCCTAATAGACAGCAAATTTGTGGTAAAAGACTTATAAGTGTAGGTATTGTACAAACTGAACATTAGAAGAACATTTCTCTGTTGAGCAAACCCTTAAATTTCTTGACACAACAAGGTGTATGGACTGACCTAGATCTAACTCTATGTGACTTCGATCACTGCATTCTGATGCTTCTTCTTTCCTTGTTAATTTGCCTATCAACATAGAAGGAAGATATAATTTGTGGTCTTTTGTTCTTCTGTTAGGTTTCTGTGCTGTTATGTTTACTAGTCTTTCCAATATTCCATCAATTCATCTTTTTTTCATGGTCGGCCCTTGGGTCTGGTGTTCTTGCAACATTTATTGGAGGCTCGTGTTGTTTTTATAATCTTTCTACCATATCACATGATGGAATCATTTTATCTGTTGTTATATGTATTCTACGGCTGGAATTAATTCCTAGCTTTTTCTCAGATTTTCATATCTGATCATATCTCTAAGGCTGTTACTTGTCATTTGTCTATTAAATGAAGATGAAGATTGTATAGCTGAGTGCCCGTTTTGCCTGATGCTGAAGTTTTCAATGTGGAACGAATTCAAAACAAACGAGGAAATTAGAGAAATCACCAATCAACCACTAATATCTTCAGTAACCAAGAAAAGACGATGGTCATATGTTGGACATGTGATGAGAAGAGGTAATAACCGAATAGCAAAGCAAGCCCTCATGTGGGAAACAACAGGTAAGAGGAAGACCCAGAAAGACACACTGAGAAGAACATTGATGAGAGAAGCAAGAGCAGCAGGAATCGGCTCCCTCAATGAGATAGAGCTGCTTGCACAAAACAGAGACAAATGGCGAGATTTGATAAAATATCTTTAAAAGAATTGAAAACTGCTAGAACAAAAATTTAGATAAGGGAAGGAGTATCTTGGTCTACGCCCTATGGGGCGTGTTTATGTTTGTGCTGATGAGTTTCGATTTCCACAACTTTTCAAGGCTTCTGAAAGACATTGCTCCTTTAGCTATTCTGATTCTAATTTCTTTACTTGTATCCCCTTCTCGATCAATGTGACTTCCAAGATAGATAAAGTAATTGATCTCTTCCACTGGTTTGTTTTCCATGTATATTCTGTCGTCTGTTGGAATTAAGCTCTTCATGGCCTTAGTCTTTTCATGATTGATCTCAAGCCCAATTTGCTGGCTATTGAAGAAACTTCATTTATGTTTTCCTGCATCGTTTTTATCTGACTGCTGATGAGAACTATGTCATCAGCAAAGTCGAGGTCCTCCAAATGGTCTCCTCAAAAGGTTTTTGCTTTTCAATGTGTTCCTCCAATATAAGTCGTAGAGTAAAAATGTGGTCAAGGCAGCTTCTCCCTTTTCTAAACCCAGCCTGTTCTTCATGCATTACTGTGTCTATTGAATCTTTTATTCTATTCAGGATGATTTTGCAGAATAACTTTGAGGCAACTGACAAAAGTGTCATGCTTCTCCAGTTGTTACAATGTCTGGGATTGCCCTTTTTTGAAATCTTAACAATGATTCCTTTTTTCCACTTATGAGGCACCTTCTCTGCTTTCCAAATGATGTTGAACATTTTCTGGAGCTGCATTAAATTATGGCTATCAATTGCCTTGAGGATCTCAGCTGTTAACTTATCCTCTCCAGCAGCCTTGTTGTTGGCCATATGCTTTAAGGAGGTCTCTATTTCGCTCAAGGTGAAGTCATCTAAATTTATATCTAATTCTGCTGCTGGTGATCAGCTTCAAAATATATTAAATTGTGGGTAGTGGACGGTTAAGAATTTCTTTGAAGTGTTCCACCCTAACGTGCTTTTATATATGCGCTTGTTTTTAACATTTAACCAGATTTGTCTAGAATTGGTGTTCCACTGGATGTATAGGTGTTTGTCAGCATCTTTTGTACAGTATAGAAAGTTCTGCTGTCTCCTGTAATTGCAGCTGTCTCAGCTTTCTCTGCCAAATTGTCTATATAAGTTCTTGTATCTCTTCTTGCCGGACTTTTTACTTTGTTGTCTAATTCTTTGTATGTTGCTTTTGCCAGGACCGTTACAAGATCTGTCTTTACATTAGTCATGGCTCTCTTCGCTTCTCTTCTTTCTTTGATGTATTTCCATGTAGTGTCTGAAATCCATGCTCGTTTTTCCATTTTCTTCAGTCTGGCACTTGATTCTGTGCTGCTGTCAATAGTATTTTGCTTTGTGAGTCCCACATTTAATTGATATTTATGTCTATTTGAGTGCTGCAAAACATTTACTTCTATGTTAAAATTGTTCTTGATGGCTTCATCTTTCAGTTTACAACTATCAATTTTATGTGCATTTGCTCTCTTCTGTTGGCTTTTAAATTTTAATCTTATTTTCCTAATGCACAGGTTGTGGTCACTATTAACTTCAGCACCTCTGTATGCTCGTACAACTATCAATGATGATCTGAATTGTTGTTTAATACACAGGTGGTCTATTTGATTTGAGGTTCTATCATCAGGAGATATCATGTTGTTTTGTGAATATTTTTCTGTGGAAATAATTTCCCACCTAATACTAAATTTTCTATTAAACATAATTCTATTAATCTTTCTCCATTCTGACTTGTAGTATCACACCCTTCTCTGCCCATTACATGTTCCACTCCTGCGTTGTCTTTTCCCACTTTGGCGTTAAAGTCTCCCATTACAATTAAAAGATTGCGTTTTGGTATTTTGTTTATAAGTTGTAGTTGGTTATAAAAATCGCCCTTAACTTCATCATCAGCTTTGTTTTTAGGCACATAGCATTGAATAATTGAAAGTCTTCCATATTTTGTTTTGTAGCGTGTTCGTATCAGATGGCTATTTACGGGTTCCCATTCTAATAAACTTCTTGCAGCTATGTCTGTCATCATTATGCCTACTCCTTCGCGGTGTTTTCAATCTTCCCTTCCAGAAAAAACTACTATTTTATTATAAACTGATTTCCTACCTGTTCTTAGCCAGCGCATTTCGCTTCACCCTAAAATATCTATGTCGTTTCTATCCATCTTGCTGGTGACTTGTACTTGATTTGTCAGCGCAGCCATTGTTCGTACATTCCAGAATCCTATTTTTGTTGTTGTTTTAGGGCCGAAAAAACTATCACTATTATGTACTGCTAATTTACACATTTTGTATCAGGTCTACGTTTCATTAACAAAATCGTTTTTACGATAGTGGCTTGTTAAACATCTGACCAACGGTTCTATAACAAGCCAGAGAAAAATAATTCCTCCATTTTGGATCCAACCGGAAATCCGGATTCAAAATGCAGCATGCAAAAGAACTATCTGACTTTTCTTTCTTTCTTCATTTCCTCTTGTACCCATTTGGGTGTTGAGAGAAGAGATACAAAGTTCTGGTTCTCGTCCTTTTGGCGGCTTCACTCAAAGTAATTTGAAGTTATTGAAGCACTTCCTTGATGTTACCTGTCCATCTTACTCTGGATCTGCCTCTTGCTCTTTTCCCCTCTATTCTTTTAATATATGCTCTTTATGGTAAGGAATCACACATCATTCTTTCTAGACAGGCAAACCAGTTTATTATTGTTTCTGTATGTAGCTTTGGGTTGGTTCAATGCCTACTCTTCCTCTTATACCATTTCTGATTCTGTCTTTTCTGGTTATTCCAAGTGCTTTTCTCAGACCTCTGTGGTGACTACCTAAATGACTCTAGAAAAATCACATCTAGTCATAACTGCTTGCTAACAAAGTTAAAGCAGGTTTCTGGGAAACTGGCCTATTTGCTAAGACTGTCTGTTTGCATCATTCTTGATAATGCTACTATTCATTATTGTTCATACTTCAGAACCAATCTCTTGATAGTGATATCCAATGTCTAGACCTTTTGGATAATGAAGGAAAAACAGGATGTCCTATGTGCACTCAAGCATGTTAAAGAACTCTTGGCAGTTAAAAGTCAAAACGAGTAGACCAAAAATGGCCACTCTGTTCAGGCAAAAATTGTTAAGAAAAACCTACTCATTCATGTCAAAGATAGATGTGTCGGGCTTATAGGCGTACATATTGACATAAGACAGCGATATAACACATCTACGTCCACTTAACAGGCAACCGCTACGATGAAGATTGGGCAAACACAAACAGCAACAAACCTTAAAATCAGCTAATATTCTGGCACTTTCCTCTGCATCCTGCTCAGTCTGTGGCTGCTCCACAACAGTTTCTTTGTGTTCCAACTCAACCTGCACATTAGACACTTCACTGGCAGGAACAGCAACTTCCTCTTTCACATTATCATGAACTCTGTATGATTTTATATGCTGCCCATCTGAATATACAAAAATATGGTAACCAGTACATATTATCAAAGATATCAATGAGAGCTTCAACAATATCAATAATAATGTTGAATAGTATCAACATAGTAAAAAATTACTTTAAAAAGAAAAAAAGAGATATTTTTAAGAGACTTTAGAAGCTGATTTAAAAAAGTAAAAGAAGAAAGAGAGAAAGATAAACAGAAGCCACAATTTTTAGTCTCAGGGTGATATTTTGTAAATACTCAAAGCACTTATATGGTGTCTACTATATATGATATGAGTGTCCATATTAGCTATGTAAAGCTGCGACCATACCACTGTCTCTATTGCTTATCACACTTATGTGAATAAGAACTACTAATGATATATAAAACTCACTCAAGATACTGTGTAGGCTCTTGATGAATGCTGTATCATACACGCCTCGCTCTCCCCAGATGTTGAAAATTCTCTCAACTTTGTTCTTCACAGAATGATCCCTGATAAAAGTTTTAAAGACATGCACCTATAAACAAACTCAAATATAAGACATTTAACAATGTATTCACATCATTATAAAAATAAAAAAAAATTAACAATGTGCTAAAATTATACAGCTACGAATTTATTTATTTATGTTTATGTAGTTGCTTTAATATCTTGCCTATTTCACAAACAAGAGCTGTGCACAATACTGTTATGAAAAATCCACAATTGGATTACGAAACTAGTGTTTCAGTCTAGTACAAAAATTGAATGTCCTGTAGAAAATTGAAAACAATTGTTTAAAATATTTCTTCTCATAAGCACATACATACATAAAAAATACAAAAAGACCAGGACGTCATTAGCAAAATCAGACATAGGAAACAGAGAGCCGCTCGTAGGAGGCAGGAGAGATGGGCACAGCCACCTTGGTGCAACGTAGAAGAAGAGGAAGCTTGGCGGAGCAAGAGACAGATGGCCAAGACATGGCAGAAAGCTAGAAAGAATGGAAGAACACAACCTGAGCTCTTGAAGCGTCTGAAAGTAGAGGTCGACCAAAAAATGATGCACTTTAAACTATGTGCTAAGCAGGCTAAGGATGCCAAATGGGATGACTTCTGTAAAAAAAGTGTGCTCAGAAAAATCGCTAGCCACATTCTGGCGCCTTCATCAGGGCATGAATGGCACAACACGACAGAGGCGTACCAGACTTTCAGATCAAAGGCCGGATATAGCACACATCTGATGAGAGCAAAGTGAGGGCCCTGCTTGCCCGCTACATTGAACAGACGGACCAAAGAAATGAAGCTGTAAGAATGAGGATATGGGGATCGCTGTCAAAATTGTGTAAGGACGTAGGGCTGGAATAAGATCTCAAAATCACAACCGATACCATTCGCACTACACTTAAAAGGTCACACAACACTGCTCCTGGTCCAGATGGTGTTCAGTACGATGACATAGGCGATTTAGGTGACGACGACTTGACAAAACTGGCCAATGAGTTTAATGCCAGCATTCGAAGTGGCCAGATTAAGGAGAAGTGGCTACACAGCTACTTACTACCGCTACAGAAGCCAAACAAGGACCCCTTCTCAGATCAGTGCCTAAAGAATCATCACAATGCAGAACACTGCGGGCAAGCTGCTGGAGAAAATAGTTGCCCGTGTCCTCACCTGTCACCTTGAACAGAAACGTGTATTCCCACCCACACTTGGAGGTTATCGATATAACAAAGAGACATGGCTCAACGTGGCAGTCTTTGCTTATGATGTCTTCAAAGGCTTCCACAGACGAGAGGAGACGTGCTGCTGCTATAGATCTGGAATAGGTAGTACGAATGGGAGCTGATGAGGTGACCAGGGACAAGTTGATGACATACCTCAGAGTTAAGTTTGATCGCAGCCTGTATTTTCGGGACCACTTCGACCATGTGATAACAAAATCCCGCAAAGGATTAGCCGCCTTGAAGGTCATGGCAGCTGCCAACATCGAGCAGAGGCTAC
Source organism: Megaustenia siamemsis (assembly GCA_032433765.1). Taxonomy (NCBI): domain Eukaryota; kingdom Metazoa; phylum Mollusca; class Gastropoda; order Stylommatophora; family Ariophantidae; genus Megaustenia; species Megaustenia siamemsis. The sequence continues at coordinate 141,116,671 of JAVIAB010000051.1, read as the reverse complement.
TTACTCTTCTGTTCCAGGGATTAGTCCTCGCACCAATCGAGTATGACCTAGCAATTCTTACTGTCAGTACGACTCAAACTGATAGGCTGGAGAAAATACAAAATGAAGCCATGCGCATTATCTGGGATGTACAAGGGACACTCCCTGTGTAGCAATGAGGTATCTTCTTGACTTTCCAACCATGGATGACAGAATCAAGATCTGGAGAGCATGAGCATACCTAAAGATTAGTACAGATAAAGAGCATCCATTGTACCATGTGCTCAACACAAGGAAAGGTGCCAGGCTATAATGAGGCAAATCATGGGTGGGCCGAGCAGAAGATGTCATCAAACAGGTCTGTGGGCTTATCAATATCAGCGTTGGTGAGGAGTGGATACCGGTGCCTACGTCTTTCAAGTGGACTTTCTCGTGTATTGTCACACTCGACAGGAAAAGTAGGGAACAGAACCCGATTGTGGTTAATGCTGTGGTCAACGGTCTCATCTGCGATAACACCGATGAGAAAAATGCAGTCATCTATACATTGGTGTCAAGGAGGACACAAAGTTCTCGTTCTTGCTCTTCTAGCAGTGTCAACCATTGACACTTGATGCTGATGTATAGTTTCTCTGATGTTGTCACTCCAACGTAGTCTGAGTCTGCTTCAAGCTCTTTGTCCTTCACTTTTTGTGTATATCTTGTATGTCACACTGGATATTCTCTCCAAGTGGGCACACAATTTTATTTGTTGTTTTTGTATGTAATTAAAAACTGTTTCTATGGCAACTCTTTCTCTTATAACCTCAATTCTCATTTTCTTTCTTCTGCTCTCTACAACAACCTTTCTCAAAAATCTCATTTCTGTGGTGACTAACTTTCTTTTCTGATTTATTGTAGTTGACCATACTTGGCACAATTAACACAAAGTGTACATAAAAATGGTTTTTATAAGATGTTTCATTGAACTGAATGGAACTATCTTGTGTTGTAGAAGGTGGACCAGCTATCCCATTACTTGGTTTGCTTTACTGCATAGAATATTAATTTCTTTTAATTGTAATGGGAGACTTCAACGCCAAAGTAGGACAAGATAACGCAGGAGTGGAACATGTGATGGGGAGAGAAGGCTGTAATACAACAAGTCAGAATGGAGAAAGATTAATAGAATTATGTTAATAGAAAATTTAGTTATAGGTGGGACATTATTTCCACACAAAATATTCACAAAACAACATGGATATCTCCTGATGATAGAACCTCAAATCAAATTGACCACCTATGTATTAAACAACAATTCAGATCATCATTAATAGATGTAAGAGCATACAGAGGTGCTGATGTTAATAGTGACCACAACTTGTGCATTGGAAAATAAGATTAAAATTTAGAAACCAACAGAAGAGGTCAATTACACATAAAATTGATAGTCATAAACTGAAAGATGAAGCCATAAAGGAAAAGTTTAACATAGAGCTAAGTAATTGTTATTCAGCACTCGGTGAAATAGACTTAGATATCAATGAAATGTGGGACTCACAGAGCAAAATACTAATGACAGCAGCAGAAGCAAGTGCCGGACTGAAGAAAATGGAAAAACGAGCTTGGATCTCAGACACCACATGGAAATACATCAAAGAAAGAAGAGAAGCAAAGAGAGCCGTGACTAATGTAAAGACAGATCTTGGAAAGGTTCTGGCAAAAGCAACATACAAAGAATTAGACAACAAAGTGAAAAGTTCGGCAAGAAGAGATACAAGAGCTTATATAGACAACTTGGCAGAGAAAGCAGAGACAGCTGCAATTACAGGAGACAGCAGAACTCTCTATACTGTACAAAAGATGCTGACAAACACCTATACATCCAGTGGAACACCAATTCTAGACAAATCTGGATTAATGCTAACAACAAGCGCAGACATAAAAGCCCGTTGGGCGGAACACTTCAAAGAAATTCTTAACCGTCCACTACCTCACAGTTTAATAGATTTTGAAGCTGAAACACCAGCAGCAGAATTAGATGTAAATTTAGATGACTTCACCTTGAGCGAAATAGAAACCACCTTAAAGCTAATGACCAATAACAAGGCTGCTGGAGAGGATAAGTTAACAGCTGAGATCCTCAAGGCAATTGATAGCCATAATTTAATACATCTCCAAAAAATGTTCAACATCATTTGGAAAACAGAGAAGACGCCTCATAAATGGAAAAAAGGAATCATTGTTAAGATCCAAAAAAGGGCAATCTTAGAGATTGTAACAACTGGAGAGGCGTGACACTTTTGTCAGTTGCCTCAAAGTTATTCTGTAAAATCATCCTAAATAGAATAAAGGATTCAATAGATACAGTAATGCGTGAAGAACAGGCTGGGTTTAGAAAAGGGAGAAGCTGTCTTGACCACATTTTCACTCTACGACTTATATTGGAGGAACACATTGAAAAGCAAAAACCTTTTGTACTTAACTTCATCGACTTCAAAAAAGCATTTGATAGTATTCATAGAGATTCTTTGTGGAAAATTCTGAAGCAATATGGTTTACCATCAAAAATCATAAATATTATCAAAGACATGTATGATGGTTACACATGTGCAGTTCGAACAGAGGAAGGACTGAGCGAATGTTTCCCAATAGAAACTGGGGTTAAACAAGGATGTATTTTATCGCCCTTGTTATTTGGAATTGTTATGGACTTCATAATGAAGAAATGCTGCACTGGTAATAAAGGCATCGAATGGATACAAGGAGACCATTTGGAGGACCTCGACTTTGCTGATGACATAGTTCTCATCAGCAGTCAGATAAAAACGATGCAGGAAAACACAAATGAACTATCATCAATAGCCAGCAAAATTGGGCTTGAGGTCAATCATGAAAAGACTAAAGTCATGAAAAGTTTAATTCCAACAAGTGACAAAATATACATGGAAAACAAACCAGTAGAAGAGATCGATCACTTTATCTATCTTGGAAGTCACATTGATCGAGAAGGGGATACGAGCAAAGAAATTAGAATCAGACTGGCTAAGGCAGCAATGTCTTTCAGAAGCCTTGAAAAGTTGTGGAAATCAAAACTCATTAGCACAAACACAAAACTTAGGCTATTCAAATCAAATGTACTATCAACCCTTACGTATGCGTGTGAAAGCTGGAAAACAACAAGAGATATAGAAACAAAGTTGAACGCATTCGAAAATAAATGTCTAAGGAAAATACTTGGTATAGAATGGAACGAATTCAAAACAAACGAGGAAATTAGAGAAATCACCAATCAACCACTAATATCTTCAGTAATAAAGAAAAGACGATGGTCATACGTTGGACATGTGATGAGAAGAGATAATAATCGAATAGCAAAGCAAGCCCTCATATGGGAAACAACAGGAAAAAGAAAAAGAGGAAGACCCAGGGAGACACTGAGAAGAACATTGATGAGAGAGGCAAGAGCAGCAGGAATCGGCTCCCTCAATGAGATAGAACTGCTTGCACAGAACAGAGACAGATGGCGAGATTTGATAAAATATCTTTAAAAGAAAACTGCTAGAACAAAAAATCATATAGGAGAAGGTGTATCTTGGTCTACGCCCTATGGGCCGGTTACGGCTCGAAAGGTCAATAGAATAGAATTGCCATCTCTGAAGAATGTTGTTCCAACAAACATGAACTCTGATATCTGTTTCACTATCTATGTCCTCTATTGATATACTTATGTTTTGCTTCTATCGCCCTACTGCCAAGACGTCTATTATTTATGAGTTGATTCTCATCTAGTTTGTTTTACACCTATAAGCAATATAACTAACTCATGCAAAACAAAAACAATTAACAGTATAAATGTATATGCCCCATTTATCAACCTACTGATTTTGAATTTTCTTCTCCATTTACTTCTGTTTGATCTAAAAAAAATAATGCTTGCTATATTGTATCACAATTTTCAGTTGAATGTACTATTTGTGCCCTTTGAAATTTACATCTGTCTTTGGTGCTGCAAATTGTTTACACTGGATTTGTCCTCTCTTCCTTATTTCCACTTTCTTGGTCAAACTCTGTTTTCAAGACCTCTATCTCCCTTCTTGGAAGTAGTCTTCATTAGTTCTAGTTTGCTAACCCTAATACCGGTTATGAGTCTCACTGATATCAGCTCACTCACTGCAATGCAGCCGGGTCCCAAAATTAGTTCATTTTAATTTGTCTCTAAAAATGTTCACAAAAAATTTCAATAGAAAGTTGTTCATGAAACATCTATAATATGAGCCAAAAGGAAATTTTTTTTTTAAATCCTCCTTAAAAATAGACAACATAAGCATATAATGTTTTCAAACCAATTTACACATTTATTTAAAAGAGCAGCATATGCATATGGACATATATAATAGTATGTGCATCTGTAAATAGCACACAACCTCAATAGGACAATTTACTACATTCTCTGTATTTACAAAACAAGGAGAACTATGAGTCTGACGAATAATATACAAATCAAACAATCAATAAACCTATGGTTTTGTGTTACTGACAGCTGTGCTGTGCACAGTCATGGATGTTGCAGGAAGGGAGGTAATTTTGTTGTAAAGTCTAAGAAAGTGCTTAACAAAGCAAAATCATATTCCTAGAAAACTTATAAATATCAATGTGAGTTTTTGAGTAGCAGCACCTTTTGGTGATGTAAACAGTGTGACCCGAACAGAGACCTTATAAATTCTATACACAAGATATCATAATCATCACCCAGTACCATGCCTGCTGGCATAGGTGATTATGTCTCTCCACAACTTTTGATCTTGACAGTTATTTATCATTTCTGTTGTTGACCTTCTGCCAAGCCATACTCTTGAGCTGTCTAGTATCTTTTCTCTCTACTTCCCTCTATCTTTTCGTCACTCAATTTTCCCAGTTGTCACAATATATTCCAGCGTTTCCCTTCACATTGCATGGCAATAAAAATGATTTTTTTTTTAAGTGAGAAGAATGAATAGAAATGCCCATGCATGTAATTTTAAGGATAGAAAATGAAGAGGAGAACCTGTGCAGCAGAAGAAACAACTATAGTTTTTCCTTCTCTGAGATAAGTTGCTGTCTGAAACTCGCAAATTTCACTGTGTATTAACCCAATCTGTGGGTTCAATTTTTCCTTAATAATTGGTTTGATTTAGTTGATTTTAGTTTCATGAGATAGGTAGGTTCTCTGCAGTTCGGATACTCCCATATCTGCTATCTCCTACAATCAATGCAAGATGTGGTGCACTGATTGTCCCTGTACATACTCTGACCGGCCATCGAACTGAGGTATGACCTGCAGCGAAAACTCCACACCACAACTTTGACAATGGCAGGAGTGATTTGTGCAGATTTTTATTGCTCAACAACTTTTGTCTAGTGGCCACTCTTTTTACTTTCAACTGCCAACCAAGTGTCATTTAACATACACTGAATGATCAAGGGATGTAATTTTTCCATTATTTGGGAAAACTAGACATCGGATCTCACTAACCAGAAACAGGGAGTTGACAAAGCCACAAAGAAACCACTGATTTAAGAAAGAAAAAATTCCCAACACCTGTGACGTGATCCAAAACCAGGACCCTCTTATCCAGAGGCCAACATCTTACCACTAAACCATCCGGCACCCAAAAACTAATGGTAACTGTCCTTAACAGAGAAGGCTACATCAGATATGGAACACAAAAAAAATTAAAAGTTAACAAATGTTTTCCTATGAAAAGGAAATTCTTCATATTTCTTGCTGGGAAGGCAGGAAAATTGACACAGATAAAGACCTACATATCTTTTGCTTCTTTTTTTGTCTTTAAATACAGATAAGCAAGTGAATGACACAAATTGCGGCTATCAACAAGGCAGCAGGATTAATCCATTTTCCTCACCCAATTTTTAACATTGTGCCCCAAGTCTTGAACACACAGTGCTTCTCTGATTGCACTATTCAGTATCAAGCTGTGCTTCGTTTGCCTATTTTTCAGTAGCCCTGCAGTACAAGCAAATTCTTGTTAAAGTTTCTGGAACTCTTCTCAGCACACAAGCAATCCAATTTCAGCACATTGTCAGCTGTCACTGCATATTTGCTATTATTATTTTTTCAATTGTTTGAAAACTTGGAAACTGAAGTAGTAAACCAGAATATAGTGTGGGCATAATGAATTTGTGAGCATAAGTCAATGCTCAAATAAGTGAAGATTTAACAACATATTCTATAATTGGTACTTGCAGCTACAGTTACTATCTTGAGACGGGCAGATGTGAGTCTTTCGCAATGTACTATCCAGGTAAGAAAATGTTGGATATTCTTACAGTGAACATGCAATGTTTTCGAATATGATTTAATAAAAATTATTTTTAGATTAAAATTTTACAGAACTAAAGGTAGACAGCACTCAGACTTCAAATCTAATGGTAACATTAAGAACAGATTTTAAAAATGATGGCAACAATTAATTACCTGACTAAACAAGCAGCTTCTCTGAGGTATTCCTAAATGCTGTATTGTAAACAAATGCTTTCTTCTTCTTGCAGTTTTGTACAACATCATTGCACAGGTAGAACAGAGTCAGCCGGTGTGATGGTTTTGCTGAAATATGTTTTTTCAGTTATTAATATTGAGGAAAATAAAAGTAAATCAGTTCATTATAAAACACATTTAAAAGGAGTATGAGTTCATGAAAATAGTGTACCTTTTCTGCGTTTATCCACCTATAAAAGAATATTAAATGAGTGTAGGTGTATAGTGTTGTGGCTTATAGCAAGCAGTGAAGCCTGCATCTTTCAACTAAACACATCTATCTTCAGCATGACACAATTTGGTACTGTGTTGCCTTTCCTTTCTATCCCTACTATTTGGCCAAAGTTATTATGATTAATCTGTTACCAGAGCCACCGAAAGACAGTGGAGTAGAATCTTGATCAGCTGTTTTCATTTATCTTAATTCAAGTTGTCAACTATGAGTCACTGACAACTTTCTGCCCTGAGACTAATTGCTGATAAAAAATTCTATGTCGTTTTCAGGTCCCAATGTTAGTAGGTAGAAGCAATAGCATAGCTAAATAATTTGACATTTAACATAACTATCACAAATAAATATACAACAGTCTTTCTGCCAACATTGTGCTATCAATGACAAACATGGAGTTACAGCAAAATAAAATTAAAAAATTATAACTGTTGAAAAAATGTCTTAGATAAATAATGAGTGTAACAAGAAGAGGCCAATAAGGAATGAAGACATCACTGTAGAAAAAGTGTAACACTAATTGTGAGTTACAATAACAAATAATAAAAATGTGAAACTGGTAGAGGACCCTGAGTATATCTTCCACCTGTGTCTAGCCACAGGGAACCATGGTTCCAAATCTTTCAAGAGGGTCCCGAACTGACAGAGAAACAGCTGTCACAACCTAGAAAAAAGCTGTGAGCTTCATCATGGTAATGGGACTGCAGATCTAATGCCTCAAACTAAAAATAAAACAGAAGGCTTCCCCTATCAGGACAGAGTGGATATAACAAGATGAGCCATTACACCACCAGAAAATTCCCAAAATGTTCAATGACAGGGGAAGCTATATGAGTGAACTGAATTGAATGCTCCATCCACAAAGAAGGACAACTTGAAAAACAAAACACTGTTACCTAGCAGTTACCATTAGGAGATGTAAAGGCTATGGGAGAACATCCAGACAGAAACCACGAGCAGATAGTGATCGACAGTCCTGACCAGTATCCACCCTATGAGTAGAAAAACTCCTATATCAAACAAATATCCAGCCCACCAAAGACAGAATGCTTTGGCAACATAGACTTAGAGGAAAAACCAGTACATATGCATATAAGCTTACTGATCATGCAACTAGCTCAAATTGAGTCATGAAATTATTCATATCCCCAACATAAATCAGGGCAAAGAGTCAAGATCACATGATATAATAACATGAACTAAAAAGAAACATCTTCTAAACAATTAATGTCTTATCATCTCTTATACTGGAGGACATAAGAGTGTGACTGATTTCACCAGATCTATTTGATACTGGTATTTATTGTATGTATTCTCAATTTTGTACATGGCTTAAAATGATATTTTTGATGAGAGAATATACAAAATTAAGTCATCATAAATGTGACTTTGTGATAGCCAAAGAAGCTTCTAAGAATCTTATATAACTTGGAGAGTGTCACACCATCGACAATTGCCACAGACACTCATGCATTGACCACTAATGATACTGGATTTTATAGAAGCATAGCATCAATAACAGACATTTTTGTGTAATCAGAGACTACATGCAAGCAAGATAATTAACAAGATGAGTTGCTGAAGTATAACTAGAGAGCTGTGTTAATACATTTTTATAATGTGTTTTCTGTACTTTCACAGGAAGCTTTGAAGACAAGTTTTATTGCGGACTTTGCAATTTCTGTGCTGTTATAAGCATTTGCATTGTGTTCATTACTGCCACATATATTTTAATTATTATTTACTTCATATATATACATGTTCTTGCATGCTTTTAATCTGTACATACAGTGGACCCTTGAATTTCAAATTTTTTCCAGAGTTTGAACATTTAATTCCAGAGAATTTTTATTCAGAGTGTGGACAACGCTTTTGCGTTCGAACTATGTGTAAGAAGGCACAGTAAAAAAATAGCCTACTGTAAATGCTTTTTTAGTGTGCTTCCAAGTCATCTCTTGCGTTACACATATGCGCTCCTAGTGCTTTTTTCTCACCTATTTTTGGTGTATATATTTGGTTAAGCATACCCCTATCTATCAACAATGGCATCCAAGAAGAATGTGGAAGGAAGCTTAAGAGGGAGGTTGTAGAATCAATAATTGAGGTAAAAAAGTAACTTTACCACAAAGCTGGAAAGAGGCATACACAGTCGAAAATATAGGAAAGATGACTCTCGACTTGTAGAGCTAAAAGCAGAAAAGAAAAAAAGAAAGAGAGAGAGATATTTGGTGTATTTGGGGAAAGGAACTCCCCTTCCAAACTGTAACCTTTCTCTTGTCACCTTTGTCTACGTCCCAGGCCATATGGGAGTACTGGAAAATGAAAGAGTGGACATGTTGGCTAGCTGTACTATCATTGAGGACGGTTAACCAATGGATCGGGCGGATTTAATCAATGCCCTCCAAGATGTGGGAAGGGCACAGGACTTCGACAACCATGAGCCCACGTAACTCCTTCGGTCGAAAGAGATGGGAGTTATACTTCGGTTGAAAGAGATGGGAGTTAAGATGGGCACAGCAAGAAACGAGAAACTTAGTGGGCGTGTAAGAAGACTTATCAACCAACACAGAACTGGAGTCATCAGTCACTGGACACTGGGAGACTTGCTGAGGAGGGGATCTGAGCACATATGGACATGTTCGGAGTGCAATGATGATGACTTGCAAATAACTCAATAACCTTTCTCTTCTTCTCCATCAGTACGATTGTCTTGAAGAATGAATTAAATTCAAAGGAGAGAATGTGAATAAGAGTAAGATCCACTGCATTATTATTATTTACTATATATATATATATATATATATATATATATATATATATATATATATATATATATATATATATATATATAATCATATCTGATGATGTAGGTGATCATGTCTCTCTACAATTTTCAATTTTGACATTTATCATTTCTGTTGTTGACCTTCTGCCAAGCCATTCTCTTAAGTTGTATGTTGGGGGACTGGTTGGTCTTGAGGCAAGACGATAGCCTTGAGACAGAGAGGTTGTGGGTTCAAATCCCGGCTACACTGGTTGGGATTTGTATTTATGATTTCTCTCTGCGGCAACCATCTCTGGTCTCAGCAGCGAGGCCATGGCTTGAAACGTCAATTACTTATAGACGGAAAAAATGAGTACCTCCTAAGTTGGAGTTATCTGCCTGTAGGTCGAGGGACCCCTGTGCACACAGCTGCCAGGGAAAAATGGATTAACACGCAAAATTCAGTTCCTAGTCTCTAGGAACTTCAACAGAAGCTGGCCAAAAAAAAACCAAAAAACTGTCTGTTGTCACAATATATTCTAGCTGTTTCCTTCTCGTTACATGGCTACAAAATGATGATTGTTTCTTCCTAATATTGAAAATTAGCTCTCTTTTTGCTTTGGCCTCTTTCAGAACGTTTTCATTCCTCGTCTTAGCTGTCCATTTTTATTCTCAACATTCTTCTGCAAAACCACAATTTTCTTGCCTGTTGTCCTATTATCAATGATTCACATCCATATGTTAAGACTGGCTCGACAAAAAATTTAAGAACTCTTTTTCATGTTTCTATTGTCAAAAATGGATTGCACAATATCTTCCTAATTTTTTTGGAAAGTTACTTTTGTCTGAGCTATTGTGCATCTCACCTCTGTTGTACATCTACCATCTGAGGTTAACACTGTTCCGAGATACATTCATTTACATTTAAATTCATTTTCCTGTTTTAATATTGTTCTACTTGTCTTTATTGTGCATTGCAGTGAAGTCTTTTTCTTTGTTGTTACCAATGCTTCTGTCTTTTTGCTATTAAGGCTGAGTCCTTTATTTTTGCTCTCCTTCACAATAATGTCTAACATTTCTTGTAACTCATTTTTACTCTTAGTGATTAAGACTGTATCATCAGCATACTTATGTAGTTATAACATCACAAATGCTTCTAATCTATATATTTGTATTATTATTTTACTCTATATATACATTAGAAGCAGCGGAGAAGAATAAGGATCTACCTGCATGTTTCATTTATTTGACAAAAAGGAAAATAGCAACAAATAATAAATCTATAAAATGGGGTGAAGGCACCTTTAGCACCAGGGCTGAAAGTGGTCATTGACTCATAGCTTACTATTTGCACCAGGGTCAGTGAAACAGAACTATCCGGATCTTACTTCACCTTGTCACTGTGTCCTTAGTAATAGACTAACCCCTGGCCCAGCAAGCAGGAATTTGAATTGAAGCAAACTATCAATCTAAAACTCCAAGCTGAGGACAAACATGTTGAACTGAGGCTCAAATATCACAACTTGCTAAGGAGGACTAGTGCCAATACAAAAAAAAAAAAAAAAAAAAAAAAATATTCTGGAAGCAACTCATAGCTGATGGTTTGCACCAGTATCAGTGAAACAGAACCATCCAGACCCTATTCCACCTCTTCATAGTGCCTCTAGCAACAGACTAACCAGTATAATCTGGACAAGTGATTAGGGATCGTGAGGAAAAGTAACCTGGTACTTATAAATGCCATGCTGAAGATAGAGGTGAAAATATCAGTTTTTACTGCAAACAGCAACACACTTATGCCCACTTAATGTCCTTTTAAGGGCGGAAGCTTGCATCAGGATCGATGATGAACTAGAACCATCCAGTAGACCAACTATTCTTTTAGTCATTAGGTGAACACAAGCATGCAGAAGCAACTTGAAATAAACCACAACACAAAGCATTTAATAATGTATGCCTACATTCCTTTAAGGGATGAAAATGAAGAGGAGTCGTTGAACTCAACAAAAGAACAAACCCATAGCTTGATAAACAAACAAAATATTGAATACATTTTTTTTATTAACTTACGTGACCTCCTGAGAACTCTCATCCACAGCTCAACAATCTTTGCATGGTTTGATCTGTGGTGGATGATCCAAAGTGACAGACTCTGGATACTGTCTTGTGTGTTAGTCACTGTTAACAATTTCTTTTCCACACTTTCTTCATTGAGCACTGATGCCATTATTTCTAAACTTCTTTCTTACTTGGAAACTAAGTTTATCTACTCCATATAAGTAAGTGTTCAAGAAGAATCCTATGAAAATTGAACTAATTATTTAATGGATTAAAAAAAAATGGATTAGATGTTAATTAAAAACAATAAAGACTCCTGAGACTGGTAACAGTAGATAAGATAATTATCACTACTGTAAAGACATAATGAGAAAAAATGATAAAGACTTTGGAAAAAAATTGTATAAGTTGGACAAAAGCTTTTGAATGCAGCCGTGACCAGTGAGTCATTTCTCAACTTTTCAACATAACCTTTTGATTAATAATTATGTCACAATTTATATAACATCATCATCGAGTGCCTTCTCCGCAAAGAAGGTTGGCGGCTACCATGGAGCGCCATTCTGCTCTGTCTCTTGCTTTGATGGTGCAGGTTGTCATAGGCTGATTTGTCCATCTTTTGATGTTACTCGTCCATGTTAGTCTTGGTCTGCCTCTTTTACCTTGTATTTTCCCCTCCAGGATTACTTTTAGTAGGCTGTTGTGTCTTTTAACATGGCCCAGAAATCGCATTTGTCTTGTTTGAATTGTGTATACATAACATACAAAGACAAAACTAGGCAGAAAATGTTATTAACAGTGTTCAAACATAAGATTACATACTTTTAGCACATTAAATAAGTAGTGAATGAATACATTGAATAAGTAAGACATAATTGGTAATACACAAAAAGTTAACAACACACTTAATGGTAGCACACACTAAATAAACAAAGCTGAATGAGCAACACACTAAATGGTAGAACACACTAAATTAACAACACTGAATGAGCAACACACTAAAGATAACAACACACTTAATGGTAGCACACACTAAATTAACAATGCTGAATGAGCAACACACTAAATGGTAGAACACACTAAATTAACAACACTGAATGAGCAACACACTAAATAAACAAAGCTGAATGAGCAACACACTGAATAGTACTAATACCATGAAGCACAATTCACAATGACTAATACTGACAGAATAAAATAGGCCTACTAATATTCAAACTGACAGCGCAAAGCAATGAATGACATACAATGAGTGACACAGAATAATATATGGCTATTAATTCATTAACTGATGAGATTAAATAACACACAAACAATTTGTAACACACTCTTAGAGTAAGATTTGAATGAGTTTCAGAAACGTATTACAGTTCACTCCCTAAGCATCTGTTATAGACGTAAACACTAACACATACACAATAGTAAGTAACATGATAATGCACAAACTAATAAACAAATGTTATAATCATATAATAAATGCAGTCTGATGGTATAGCAGTAAATAATAACACAAGCAACACATATAATATGTGAATGTTACTTACTCAACTATTGTTAGTTTATTGACTAAAAACACATTAACTCACAGACTGAGTTTTCAACAAGGTTTGTAACAAAGTATTCTATGCTGAACACTTTGCAACATAAATACAACAAATTTGAGAGCATATAACCACAATGACAAAACAATAACTCAATAACAATACATACCATACACAAGTAGACTAGGATAACTAAGTATATAATGAAGAGTTTTCTTCAGAAAAATCCTATTGTAATACTACTTAATACTTTGCACTTTTTACAATTAATTTACTTTCAAAATAAATATTTAAGAAATGTTTTTAGTACCAGTCACACACTCAATACTGATAACAACATATACATATGTATATATATATATATATATATATATATATATTATACATACAGCGCAGCTTGTGTATGACTGTATGTATACATAATGATAACCTTAGTTAACTTAGTAGATATACAAAAGAGGTGAGATGCAGAATGGCTCAGGCAAAAGCAGCTTTCCAAAAAATGAGGAAGATACTATGCAATCCATTATTGACAATAGAAACAAGAAAAAGAGTTCTTAAATGTTATGTAGAACCAGTTTTAACATATGGATGCGAATCATGGACAATAAGACAACAGACAAGAAAATCACTGGAGGCTGTAGAAATGTGGTTTTACAGAAGAATATTGAGAATACCATGGACTGCTAAGAAGATTAATGAAAACGTTCTGACAGAGGCCAAAGCAAAAAGAGAGCTAATTTCCAATATTAGGAAGAAAACAATCATCATTCTTTGGCCATGTAATGAGAAGAGAACACCTGGAATATATTGTAACAACTGGAAAAATTGCGGGACGAAAAGATAGAGGGAAGCAAAGAGAAAAGATACCACTACCAGACAGCTTAATAGAATGGCTTGGCAGAAGGTCAACAACAGAAATGATATTATAACTGTCCTGATCGAAAGTTGTGGAGAGACATGCTGACATGATCACCTACACCAGCAGGCTTGGTACTTGATGATTACATACTTGTCACTTTGGTTACAGTAGTAAGTTGTTAGTAACAGATGAGTGTAACTCTCAGTTAAACTTAGTTGCTGTGGCGAGTACACGCGCAAATTCAAATTAATAACAACTAAGCTGCTACTGATTAGTAACACAACACTGACAACACTCAGTGAGTAACTTGACTGAGTAGTAACTAACCCTAGTTACTTTAATAACTAACTAGTACTAACTCAAACTGAACATAATATATATTATACTAATACTAGTACTCTTCTTACAATATTTATTTTAAAAACATGTGTCGTGGATATGGATACTGACTACAAGTCCCAAAGTCAAATGAAATTAATAAAATAATACAAAATCAGTCATATTAAATATATCATAAATACATACAACAACTACAACATCATAATAATATGACATGACAATGACAGTACACTGAGTACAGTACAGTAGTTGAGTAGTACAGTCATGAAACTATTTTTTATAATGATAGCTCGTTGGAAAGACACGTTGAAATGACTGCTGATAAAATTACAGCAACCAATCATAATTAATTTATTATAACTGGATTCTTAAACTAAAAATTAAATGCACACAAGGTTTGCAAAACAAATTGAATGTGAAGAAATTTTCAAGAAATGCTGAACAGAAAAGAAAAAATGTCACACTCGTTCTGATAGAAAACCTGAGATCCTGTTTTTTTTTACGATAGCATCTCCACTTTCATTAAACGCACACACTTTTCTTAATGCACCGTGAATTTACTGTGTATATGCGTACAAAATAATAACAACTTAATCAAGAAAACGCTGAATAAAAAAATAGCAGCAGTTTGCACATCTCGAACATTTCTTCTCCTATAGAAATGAAGCCATGATTGAAATCTCGATATAATCTCATTGTAAACGAGATGTGATTCTAAGAGCCAAAAAATAATAACTGCTTACAACTAGTTACATACTGAATATTAAACGTTAAACTTTCAACTTGTTTTAGATTACAATTGCATACAGCAACAAAACGTTTATATATATTATTATACATGACAAATGCGTCTTGCATGACTGTAAGGGAATAAGAAGTAGATAATTTAAAGATTTATAATAGAGAATCGAAGTTTGAACATAAGGGATTTACGGGCGTTTACGAGAGCGATAATATAATATACATGTATAGGTTATAAAAATAAATATTAGAAAGTAAGAATATGCAAAGAATCAGTTGCCACCCCTTTTATTTCGACACACGCACATTTATAATGTGCGGCTTTATGTTTGTGTATAATCATACGTGTATATTTTAAAATATATATTTTTTTTAAACTACCGCAAACAAAACTTCTTTAAGGTTTGGTATTACATATAATTAATAATAAGAATCATTCTCAAGTTAATTTGCGTAAAAACCGTTGGTTTTTTTTCCCTAAAAATCAACTTGTTATAGTAGATGTTTACAATATTAAATAATATTTTTATTATTTTGACAGTTATAAGCAATACAAATGCTGAAATCAATGTTTTTTTGAAAATTATTTTAGATGCGACAGGCGTCGCGTAACTGGCATAACTTACAGTAGACACTCAATTTAACAAATCGTTGAATCTGTGCTAACTCGGCTACATGGTTATTTGATAAACCATCATGAGCAAACACAAAACTAGCCTCTAGGACAAAGATTACAATTTCTGCTCAACACACTTCTATATGGATTCCAAACTTTGTCTACATATGCAGGACAAAATAGGTTTAAACAGCATTGCTTTAGCAAGATAATGAGCATCAAATAACAGAATAAGTAACCAACTTGAATGTCTTGCAACGCGTAAGACTTCCATCTACGATGGCAACTGTTAGGAGTCGGAGATTAAAGTCATATGAAAAGAATGGACAGCGATC
The DNA here is from genome assembly GCA_032433765.1 of Megaustenia siamemsis. NCBI lineage: Eukaryota > Metazoa > Mollusca > Gastropoda > Stylommatophora > Ariophantidae > Megaustenia > Megaustenia siamemsis. The sequence goes on along the minus strand of JAVIAB010000051.1, from coordinate 141,100,690 downwards.
GTATTTACAAACAATTATTGATAGAACAGTGGTTCCCAAAGTGTGCGCAGCGTCTCCCAGGGGCACTGCAATCAAACTTTAAATATTGTCGTGAGCGTACTCTGAATTGGGAGCCGCGATAGCTCAGTGGTTAGTGAACTGGACTACAAAGGACAAGAGGTTGGGTTCGATCCTGACCAACGGCTTCCGGGTTCACCCAGCCTTAAATAGGTACCGGATTTTTTATGGGAAAATAAAGCGGCAGGAGCGTCATCATCATCATCATCGAGTGCCATCTCCACAACGAAGGTTGGCTACCATGGATCGCCATTCTGCTCTGTCTCTTGCTTTGATGGGGCAGGTTTCTGCACCATATATGAATGTTGAGAAGATATAACATTTTGTTATTCTTAATTTTAGCCATGGTGTTATTTGTTTTCATGTTTGTATATTTTTCATGAAATTTAAATGATTTTTTGCCATTCCTATTCTTTTGTTTATTTCAGTTTTACATTTTCCATCACTGGTTATAGTATGTCCAAGGTAGTTGTAGTTATGAACTGTCTCCAGGTCTATTCCTTTAATTTTGATATCCACTTGTGAGTTTTGGGTATTTTCTTTGTTTATGAACATAGTTTTAGTCTTTTTGATATTCATATCTAATACATATTTTTTGCTTGTCGTGTTTATTTCATTAAGTAATTGTTGTAGATCTTTAGGACGAGCGTAATACCGACCACATTACCCCAAAATCATATGCCGAAGGTCTGTAAAAATTATGGTCACTAACACCATATTCCCTATACGCCACTTGGCGTGACGGGGCTCCTTACTCTTTTTACTCTACTCAGAGTTAAAAATTGTAAAATGACAACATCCGTATTTGCTTAATATTTGTTTACTACATAAAATCAAATTTCAGGGCAGTCAACCACACTACAAAGGCAAAGATCGTCACGAGATCAGGACATAAACCACCAGGACAGATCGTCTTTTTCACAGACTGCAAAACATTCATAGTTGCCATACAAACACCACAAACGGCCAAACACTCTAAAACATAATAAGGGAACAAACAAAACTACAAACAAAAAATAACTGCAATTCAGTGGCTGTCATCCCACCGTGGAATTGGCGGTAATGAGAGGGCAGATACACTATCCTATACAGGCAGCAAAACTGAACAGTTCTGCCACCACATGACCTACAGGGAGGCCAAAGTCATTATACACAACAAATTCCACTTTGAGGGGGAAAGAAGGTTGGACATCAGCAAATATAATGCATCCATACATCAATTACAGTGATGCCATCAAGCCATCATCTTCCGTATGAGAACCGGACATTGTAGACACCTAAGTCATTTATACCATCTCAAAGTGTCCCGCACAAGCGAGTGCCTTTGTGGAACTTGTATGCATGTTACAGAGCATATCCCACATCTCTGTCCAGCCATGGCCATCTTTATCTAAATGGTCCAAAGTGCTCTCCGCATATTGCTTCATTGCGTCACGACGGTGGTCTATACTTATAGCAGTCAATATGCGAAATGCGTGACATTAAAACAGGGTAGTTGTCTTTCTAAAGTCTGTTTTGCCTGGTTTTTTGCTAACTGTCTATACCTGTTTATACACTAACATAGACTATTACATATTTTATTTTTGTTACATAGTATAAGTATAATTTCAGCCTACCTTTAATTGAATTCTTTCAGCTAGAATACATGTAAGATCCAAGATAATGGACAAACTAATGAAAATAAAACTTACACTTCAAACTGTAAACAGTACTTGTTCTTTAAATCCGTATATAGATTTACTAGTGTACTCTAAAGAACAGACTATTGGCATAGATCACGGCAATATAAACACAAACTAATAAGCACCAAACAGTTCGATATATTGTCTGCACACATGGTTAATGAACAGCCTAAATGTCTGATAGATAAACAAAAATAAATACAAATTTTTAATGAAAACAACTTTATGCGCAGAACTATCATCATTATAAAAGTTACTGCTGACTACATTTTATCATTTTTCTCCTCCGTGAGGTTCCAGCTTATCTGTCTTATTTCTGATTTTCCTGTAGTTGTTCAGAAAGGTGTTTGCCAATGTTGGAATGGTTCTCATTAAAACGTCTGTTGTTAAACAACCACATGATGTAAAAAGAGAAGCGTAATTAAAGTGCTGAAGGAAAATAGCAGCCAAAGTGTCTACCATAATCTCTTTGTGATTTAAAGCAGTTAGATACTGTTGTTATATAGTCTGTTGTTATTAAAGTTTACATAACAAGATACGCTCTCAGGGTCAGAACGGTTGTGATGGGTATCTTTAATGACCTCTGTTAAACAAACACGTATAGTTGAGCCGCGAAACTACTTAAAGATCCGGCTCAATATCCTCAGTTAAACCATTATTTTGCTGCAGAAGCTTACAGCAGGTAGAACATGTCAGCTTCATCATCATCATCACATCTGGAAAGCAGCTTTCCAGAAAATGAGGAAGATACTATGCAATCCATTTTTTGACAATAGAAACAAGAAAAAGAGTTCTTAAATGTTATGTAGAGCCAGTCTTAACATATGGATGTGAATCATGGACAATAGGACAATAGACAAAATCACTGGAGTCTGTAGAAATGTGATTTTATAGAAGAATGTTGAGAATACCATGGACAGCTAAGAAGAGCAATGAACACGTCCTGAAGGAGGTCAAAGCAAAAAGAGAGCTAATTTCCAATATTAGGAAGAAACATTCATAATTTTTGGCCATGTAATGAGAAGAGAACAACTGGAAAATATTGTAACAACTGGAAAAAGTGAGGGACGAAAAGATAGAAGGAAGCAAAGAGAAAAAATACCAGACAGCTTAATAGAATGGCTCGCCAGAAGGTCAACAACAGAAATGATAAAGAACTGTCGTGATCGAAAGTTGTGGAGAGACATGATCACCTATGCCAGTAGGCCCAGTACTTGATGATGATGATGATTGAGTTATTGAGTTATTAGCTGGTCATCACCATTGCACTCCGTACATGTCCATAGGTGTTCAGATCTCCTCCTCTGCAAGTCTCGAAGTGTCCAGCGACTGATGACTCCAGTTCTGTGTTGGTTGATTAGTTTTCTTACACGCCCACTAAGTTTCGTATTTCTGGCTGTGTCCATCTTAACTCCCATCGCTTTCATCCGAAGGAGCGACGTGGACTCTCTTAACTTTTAAACACACCTAGAGCCAGTGACATTCTGTCCAATTAGTTATAGAGCTGCCACATTATAGAGCCAGTGACATTCTGTCCAATTAGTTGTAGAGCTGTCACATTATAACTGTTAAACACACCGAGAGCTAGTATCATTCTGTCCAATTAGTTGTAGAGCTGCCACATTATAGAGCCAGTGACATTCTGTCCAATTAGTTGTAGAGCTGCCACATTTTAGAGCCTGTGACATTCTGTCCCATTAGTTGTAGAGCTGCCACATTATAACTGTTAAACACACCTAGAACCAGTGACACATTTTTCCTCTTTAAATTAGATGGGTACAGTGACTTATATGTTAAAGCTGGTGCTAGTATTGCAATGTTCTGTTGGCAACCACTTTTCGAGAACTCCTATGTCAAGCCAACATCCAGCCTGCTGAAGACGGAGTCTGTCAGTCACAGCCCATATATGGGGGGGGGGGGGGGAGAATCAGGACACACGCGCCTACATGAGTATAGATCATGCGACCAGCTGATCGTGTGTTATGAAGCTCTTACTCCTCCACCGTGAAACAGAACAAAGAGTCAAGTTTGCATGATCACAAGACTTGAACGCTGAAGAAAATTAAGACCTTGGGAAGAGTAAAGAAAAAAAAAAAAAACAGGAAGCTGATTCCACACACGCTACCCTCTCAAATTAATGAACATCAAATAGCAGGACAAAATATCTCAAACGTCTTGCACCGCTTATCTCCCATCCATCATGACACCGCTTAGAAGTATGAGACTATCATGTGAGAAGAAATGACAAAAATCGTATTCTCAAACAGTTAACTCTTTCAGTACGAAAGGTTTTTAATAATTCAGCGGTAGACATTTCAGAGACAAAATTATTCTTATTTTTACATATTAATCTACATGTTTATGTTTATCTATCATCATCGAGTGCCGTCTCCGCAACGAAGGTTGGCTACCATGGATCGCCATTCCACTATGTTTCTTGCATTGATAGTGCAGGTTGTCATAGATTGACTTATCCATCTTTTGATGTTACTCGTCCATGTTAGTCTTGGTGTGCCTCTGCCTCTTTTACCTTGTATTTTCATTTTCAATATTACTTTTAGTAGGCTGCTGTGTCTTTTAACGTGTCCCAAAAATTTCATGTGTCTTGTCTTAATTGTATTTAGTAGTTCTCTTTTTATTTTCAGTTGTTTTAAAACTGCATCATTTGTTTTCTTTTCTTTCCATCCAATTCTACCTATTCTTCTATAAATCCACATTTCAAAGGCTTCAATTTTCTGTTCTGTTTTCTTGTCTAATGTCCATGTTTCAGCACTATACAGGAATATATCTAACACTTAACATATTATATATGAATTTTTAGATAATTAAACAAGAAATTAGATTTAACCAAAACCATGATTATATAAGACATATAAAAAGAATATGGTTTGATGACAGTTTACACTAATCAAAGTGAGACTGACGCACTGTGCGGTTAAACGTACATGACCGAAATCGGCATGGCGCATGGTGCGTCGAAACGTAAAGAAGGAGTTAACATATGGCGAAATCAGCTGGCGGGAAGAGACGGGCGGACAATATATAAGGTTGTTTGCGGGAATTCCAAGAGAGATTATGGTTATGGAAGGCCCCGGTGTCACAGCAAGCGAATTAAAATCCATAATTGCTCGCCCGTGCCAGTGGAATCGTCCGAATTAATATCTCATCTCCCAAACAAAGAAAGGTAACTGCAGTCCCCATCCTAACAATCTCAGCACACGCCAAAAGACATAAGGCGAAACCACACAGAAAGTGAACACAGCCATCTGTTCCCTGTCATACAATATCATCATTCATCGTAAGCAATCGGAATATTGAAACTCCCAGAGATAATTCTCTGTGTAAGAGATTGGGGGAAACAAGGCGACAGATCATACAGCACAAGGAGAGCAAACAGAAGAAATAGCACACCGGAATTCATGAGAAAATGTTATAATCAGAAGTCAAAATAAGCAATGGAAAGAAGGCGAGACACAGCTACACAAATACACCTTCACTCTGTGCTCGGACCAGTCGCGCTTCAATATCGGTAGAATCAGCCATGAGAGAGGCTGCTCAGGTAAACTGCACTAAGCATAAAATGTTAATATATTACCAAACTAGCGATAAACAATAGTTACTTACTACCAACGGTCTGTCAAGGCCCCAATATATATGTATATATATATATAATTTCCTGCATAAAAGTTTGATCTTAAACATTTTCAATGCAGGGAGATATTGCTTATTGTATAACACTTGCTGTTGGTGATGCAGTGTTTCTTCAATCCGCGTTGCTGCAACCGTCAACCTAAGACATGTCATTCTAAAAGTTCTCATATTTTACAACTTTATATTTCAAAACAACTGCAAGAAAGGGGAAAAAAAACCATCACTTGAAACAATTCGCAAACATGTCTACAGTCAACGTAAACATGAACCAGGCTAACATGATATGCCTTGGGTTAGCAATTTTCATCCATTACTCGTCCAAGTACTACCAGGAATGCACGGTTCGTCTCTGAAAACTTGGATAAATCTTTGTACTCGCTTACACATTAGGCCTGCAAGGGAATTGCCATTGTTTTCTTTCCTGAACCAGTCTCTCGAGTGAAGCCCAACGTGAGGTAATTGTTTGTAAAAAAAAAAAACAAGAGTTATTATTTGCGGGTCATCATCATTGCACTCCGAACATGTCCATAGGTTCTCAGATCCCCTCCTCAGCAATTCCCTCAGTGTCCAGCGACTGACGACTCCAGTTCTATGTTGGTTGATAAGTCTTCTTACACGGCCACTAAGTTTCTCATTTCTGGCAGTGCCCATCTTAACTCCCATTTCTATCATCCGAAGAAGTGACGTGGATCTGTGTTTGTCGAAGTCCTGTGCTCTTTCCACATCTCGGAGGGCATTGATGATGTCCGCCCGATCCATTGGTTGCCCGTCCTCAACAACAGCGCAGCTAGCCAACCTGTCCGCTCTTTCATTTCCCCGCACTCCCGCTTGTCCAGGGACACAGACAAAGGTGAAAAAAAAGCCATTCTAAATGCCAATATTGTTAACTTCAAGAGAATCGTCACAAATATTAGAAGATCAAGATTGACTACAGATAAAGCACACTTTGGAAATGGAGATGAATGGGATAAAACGTAATAAAAAAAAAAATTCCTGCTTGAGGAATACAAGAGTTCTGACTGACAGTTCACCTATATGAAGGGGAACTTAATCCAAATCTCAATAGGAGAGACTCTTTTGTCTGGTAAGCGAATCATTTCAGAGGAGGATGTATGTTTACAGCGCTCTGAAAAAAAAAATCAAGAACAGAAAAAAAGAACAAAAATCAATAGATGGTCTGACGCAGGATCGAACCCGTACTCCTTGGCACAGCTCATTGCCATGAGAAACCAAACGTTAGAGCACACGGCCAACTCAGCTTTGATCTAATAAGTCTGCTTTTCTATGAGAAGCAACTCTGACCACAAGCAGCTGCTGTCTTGCAGCATGGTAAAAGAAAACCCAGAGCTGATTTCTTATTAAATCTGTAGAGTGTTGTGAGAAAACCAACTGCTGAAATTAACCCCAAGATTTATTAAATCTGTAGAGTGTTGTGAGAAAACCAACGGCTGAAATTAACCCCAAGACTTATTAAATCTGTAGAGTGTTGTGAGAAAACCAACGGCTGAAATTAACCCCAAGACTTATTAAATCTGTAGAGTGTTGTGAGAAAACCAACGGCTGAAATTAACCCAAAGACTTATTAAACCTTTTGTCCATTTCTGATATTAGAGTATCTGTGAAGTTAGCAAGTGCCTGCAAACAAGTTTTGTCATCAGAGAAATGTTATTTCATTTTCGTATGTGTGGCACCTTTCAATTCTTTATATTTTGCAGGGAAATCACCATGTTCGTGTTGTTGTGCTTTCTGTACATCTGCAAATATTGATTTTAAGTGTAAATATGTACTTGAAATTGTCTTTGGCAGAATGGCCAACTGACATTCCTGCTCCTGCAAGCATTTGCTTTAATTAGAATCAACTTCCAATGTCTCCACCAACCGATAAAGTGTTATTTTTTTCCCCATTTCAAGAAGTAATCCTCCAACCAACGAAGCTAGATCTGACCCAACCTTACGTAAATGCTCCCAAGTCATCATGATTGACCTCAGTAACATTTCGTAATGTTGTGAATGGCGTTATAATGATTTAGCCAGAGCACATCTGTAGCCTCTGGAATTCTCAGCACATGATCTTCTAACATTTTGTTTATGTTACGGAGAATAGTTCCTCGTTTTAAATATTGGTGCAACTGCTTATATACGTCTCTGACTACATAAAAGAAACCTCTTCACGCAGGGGAATTGATCTCTTGCACTTGTCATTGCGAGTAACAATATATGAGCCGTACAATGTATTTTGGGAATAGTTCTTTCAGGTTTATCTACCATTCTTTTATGAACCCCGGAGATACTGTTTGAAAAATTAGAACCTCACTCAAATATACAAGCAACAAGATTACCAAATGATATACCTCGTTTATTTATTTCACTTTCACTGCAGATTGTGATTCTTTTACTTGTTGTAGTTTGTGATGGTTTCGGTTGTTGTAGTTTGTGATTCTTTTAGTTGTTGTAGTTTGTGATGGTTTCGGTTGTTGTAGTTTGTGATTCTTTTAGTTGTTGTAGTTTGTGATGGTTTCGGTTGTTGTAGTTTGTGATTCTTTTAGTTGTAGTTTGTGATGATTTCGATTGTTGTAATTTGTTGTTTCAGCTGTTGTAGTTTGTGATTGTTTCAGTTGTAGTTTGTGATTGTTTCAGTTGTTGTAGTTTGTGATTGTTTCATCTGTTGTAGTTTGCGATTGTTTCATCTGTTGTAGCTTGTGATTGTTTCATCTGTTGTAGTTTGTGATTGTTTCATCTGTTGTAGTTTGTGATTGTTTCATCTGTTGTAGTTTGTGATTGTTTCATCTGTTGTAGTTTGTGATTGTTTCATCTGTTGTAGTTTGTGATTGTTTCAGCTGTTGTAGTATGTGATTGTTTCAGCTGTTGTAGTATGGGATTGTTTCAGCTGTTGTACTTTGTGATTGTTTCATCTGTTGTAGTATATGATTATTTCAGCTGTTGTAGTTTGTGATTGTTTCAGCTGTTGTAGTTTGTGATTGTTTCAGTTGTAGTTTGTGATTGTTTCAGTTGTTGTAGTTTGTGATTGTTTCATCTGCTGTAGTTTGCGATTGTTTCATCTGTTGTAGCTTGTGATTGTTTCATCTGTTGTAGTTTGTGATTGTCTCATCTGTTGTAGTTTGTGATTGTTTCATCTGTTGTAGTTTGTGATGGTTTCGGTTGTTGTAGTTTGTGATTCTTTTAGTTGTAGTTTGTGATGATTTCGATTGTTGTAATTTGTTGTTTCAGCTGTTGTAGTTTGTGATTGTTTCAGTTGTAGTTTGTGATTGTTTCAGTTGTTGTAGTTTGTGATTGTTTCATCTGTTGTAGTTTGCGATTGTTTCATCTGTTGTAGCTTGTGATTGTTTCATCTGTTGTAGTTTGTGATTGTTTCATCTGTTGTAGTTTGTGATTGTTTCATCTGTTGTAGTTTGTGATTGTTTCATCTGTTGTAGTTTGTGATTGTTTCATCTGTTGTAGTTTGTGATTGTTTCATCTGTTGTAGTTTGTGATTGTTTCAGCTGTTGTAGTATGTGATTGTTTCAGCTGTTGTAGTATGGGATTGTTTCAGCTGTTGTACTTTGTGATTGTTTCATCTGTTGTAGTATATGATTGTTTCAGCTGTTGTAGTTTGTGATTGTTTCAGCTGTTGTAGTTTGTGATTGTTTCAGTTGTAGTTTGTGATTGTTTCAGTTGTTGTAGTTTGTGATTGTTTCAGCTGTTGTAGTTTTGATTGTTTCAGCTGTTGTAGTTTGTGATTGTTTCAGCTGTTGTAGTTTGTGATTGTTTTATCTGTTGTAGTTTGTGATTGTTTTATCTGTTGTAGTTTGTGATTGTTTTATCTGTTGTAGTATTTTTATTGTTTTATCTGTTGTTTTTTTTTTGTTTCAACTGTTGTAGTTTTTTTTGTTTCAACTGTTGTAGTATGTGATTGTTTCAGCTGTTGTAGTATGGGATTGTTTCAGCTGTTGTACTTTGTGATTGTTTCATCTGTTGTAGTATATGATTGTTTCAGCTGTTGTAGTTTGTGATTGTTTCAGCTGTTGTAGTTTGTGATTGTTTCAGTTGTAGTTTGCGATTGTTTCAGCTGTTGTAGTATGTGATTGTTTCAGCTGTTGTAGTTTGTGATTGTTTCAGTGGTTGTAGTTTGTGATTGTTTAATCTGTTGTAGTTTGTGATTGTTTCAGTTGTTGTAGTTTGTGATTGTTTCAGCTGTTGTAGTTTGTGATTGTTTCAGCTGTTGCAGTTTGTGATTGTTTCAGTTGTTGCAGTTTGTGATTGTTTCATCTGTTGTAGTTTGTGATTGTTTAAGCTGTTGTAGTTTGTGATTGTTTCAGCTGTTGTAGTTTGTGATTGTTTCAGCTGTTGTAGTTTGTGATTGTTTCAGCTGTTGTAGTTTGTGATTGTTTTATCTGTTGTAGTTTGTGATTGTTTCATCTGTTGTAGTTTGTGATGGTTTCGGTTGTTGTAGTTTGTGATTCTTTTAGTTGTAGTTTGTGATGATTTCGATTGTTGTAATTTGTTGTTTCAGCTGTTGTAGTTTGTGATTGTTTCAGTTGTAGTTTGTGATTGTTTCAGTTGTTGTAGTTTGTGATTGTTTCATCTGTTGTAGTTTGCGATTGTTTCATCTGTTGTAGCTTGTGATTGTTTCATCTGTTGTAGTTTGTGATTGTTTCATCTGTTGTAGTTTGTGATTGTTTCATCTGTTGTAGTTTGTGATTGTTTCATCTGTTGTAGTTTGTGATTGTTTCATCTGTTGTAGTTTGTGATTGTTTCAGCTGTTGTAGTATGTGATTGTTTCAGCTGTTGTAGTATGGGATTGTTTCAGCTGTTGTACTTTGTGATTGTTTCATCTGTTGTAGTATATGATTGTTTCAGCTGTTGTAGTTTGTGATTGTTTCAGCTGTTGTAGTTTGTGATTGTTTCAGTTGTAGTTTGTGATTGTTTCAGTTGTTGTAGTTTGTGATTGTTTCAGCTGTTGTAGTTTTGATTGTTTCAGCTGTTGTAGTTTGTGATTGTTTCAGCTGTTGTAGTTTGTGATTATTTTATCTGTTGTAGTTTGTGATTGTTTTATCTGTTGTAGTTTGTGATTGTTTTATCTGTTGTAGTATTTTTATTGTTTTATCTGTTGTTTTTTTTTTGTTTCAACTGTTGTAGTTTTTTTTGTTTCAACTGTTGTAGTATGTGATTGTTTCAGCTGTTGTAGTATGGGATTGTTTCAGCTGTTGTACTTTGTGATTGTTTCATCTGTTGTAGTATATGATTGTTTCAGCTGTTGTAGTTTGTGATTGTTTCAGCTGTTGTAGTTTGTGATTGTTTCAGTTGTAGTTTGCGATTGTTTCAGCTGTTGTAGTATGTGATTGTTTCAGCTGTTGTAGTTTGTGATTGTTTCAGTTGTTGTAGTTTGTGATTGTTTAATCTGTTGTAGTTTGTGATTGTTTCAGTTGTTGTAGTTTGTGATTGTTTCAGCTGTTGTAGTTTGTGATTGTTTCAGCTGTTGCAGTTTGTGATTGTTTCAGTTGTTGCAGTTTGTGATTGTTTCATCTGTTGTAGTTTGTGATTGTTTAAGCTGTTGTAGTTTGTGATTGTTTCAGCTGTTGTAGTTTGTGATTGTTTCAGCTGTTGTAGTTTGTGATTGTTTCAGCTGTTGTAGTTTGTGATTGTTTTATCTGTTGTAGTTTGTGATTGTTTCATCTGTTGTAGTTTGTGATGGTTTCGGTTGTTGTAGTTTGTGATTCTTTTAGTTGTAGTTTGTGATGATTTCGATTGTTGTAATTTGTTGTTTCAGCTGTTGTAGTTTGTGATTGTTTCAGTTGTAGTTTGTGATTGTTTCAGTTGTTGTAGTTTGTGATTGTTTCATCTGTTGTAGTTTGCGATTGTTTCATCTGTTGTAGCTTGTGATTGTTTCATCTGTTGTAGTTTGTGATTGTTTCATCTGTTGTAGTTTGTGATTGTTTCATCTGTTGTAGTTTGTGATTGTTTCATCTGTTGTAGTTTGTGATTGTTTCATCTGTTGTAGTTTGTGATTGTTTCATCTGTTGTAGTTTGTGATTGTTTCAGCTGTTGTAGTATGTGATTGTTTCAGCTGTTGTAGTATGGGATTGTTTCAGCTGTTGTACTTTGTGATTGTTTCATCTGTTGTAGTATATGATTGTTTCAGCTGTTGTAGTTTGTGATTGTTTCAGCTGTTGTAGTTTGTGATTGTTTCAGTTGTAGTTTGTGATTGTTTCAGTTGTTGTAGTTTGTGATTGTTTCAGCTGTTGTAGTTTTGATTGTTTCAGCTGTTGTAGTTTGTGATTGTTTCAGCTGTTGTAGTTTGTGATTGTTTTATCTGTTGTAGTTTGTGATTGTTTTATCTGTTGTAGTTTGTGATTGTTTTATCTGTTGTAGTATTTTTATTGTTTTATCTGTTGTTTTTTTTTTGTTTCAACTGTTGTAGTTTTTTTTGTTTCAACTGTTGTAGTATGTGATTGTTTCATCTGTTGTAGTTTGCGATTGTTTCATCTGTTGTAGCTTGTGATTGTTTCATCTGTTGTAGTTTGTGATTGTTTCATCTGTTGTAGTTTGTGATTGTTTCATCTGTTGTAGTTTGTGATCTTTTCATCTGTTGTAGTTTGTGATTGTTTCAGCTGTTGTAGTATGTGATTGTTTCAGCTGTTGTAGTATGGGATTGTTTCAGCTGTTGTACTTTGTGATTGTTTCATCTGTTGTAGTATATGATTGTTTCAGCTGTTGTAGTTTGTGATTGTTTCAGCTGTTGTAGTTTGTGATTGTTTCAGTTGTAGTTTGTGATTGTTTCAGTTGTTGTAGTTTGTGATTGTTTCATCTGTTGTAGTTTGCGATTGTTTCATCTGTTGTAGCTTGTGATTGTTTCATCTGTTGTAGTTTGTGATTGTTTCATCTGTTGTAGTTTGTGATTGTTTCATCTGTTGTAGTTTGTGATTGTTTCATCTGTTGTAGTTTGTGATTGTTTCATCTGTTGTAGTTTGTGATTGTTTCATCTGTTGTAGTTTGTGATTGTTTCAGCTGTTGTAGTATGTGATTGTTTCAGCTGTTGTAGTATGGGATTGTTTCAGCTGTTGTACTTTGTGATTGTTTCATCTGTTGTAGTATATGATTGTTTCAGCTGTTGTAGTTTGTGATTGTTTCAGCTGTTGTAGTTTGTGATTGTTTCAGTTGTAGTTTGTGATTGTTTCAGTTGTTGTAGTTTGTGATTGTTTCAGCTGTTGTAGTTTTGATTGTTTCAGCTGTTGTAGTTTGTGATTGTTTCAGCTGTTGTAGTTTGTGATTGTTTTATCTGTTGTAGTTTGTGATTGTTTTATCTGTTGTAGTTTGTGATTGTTTTATCTGTTGTAGTATTTTTATTGTTTTATCTGTTGTTTTTTTTTTGTTTCAACTGTTGTAGTTTTTTTTGTTTCAACTGTTGTAGTATGTGATTGTTTCAGCTGTTGTAGTATGGGATTGTTTCAGCTGTTGTACTTTGTGATTGTTTCATCTGTTGTAGTATATGATTGTTTCAGCTGTTGTAGTTTGTGATTGTTTCAGCTGTTGTAGTTTGTGATTGTTTCAGTTGTAGTTTGCGATTGTTTCAGCTGTTGTAGTATGTGATTGTTTCATCTGTTGTAGTTTGTGATTGTTTCAGTTGTTGTAGTTTGTGATTGTTTAATCTGTTGTAGTTTGTGATTGTTTCAGTTGTTGTAGTTTGTGATTGTTTCAGCTGTTGTAGTTTGTGATTGTTTCAGCTGTTGCAGTTTGTGATTGTTTCAGTTGTTGCAGTTTGTGATTGTTTCATCTGTTGTAGTTTGTGATTGTTTAAGCTGTTGTAGTTTGTGATTGTTTCAGCTGTTGTAGTTTGTGATTGTTTCAGCTGTTGTAGTTTGTGATTGTTTCAGCTGTTGTAGTTTGTGATTGTTTTATCTGTTGTAGTATTTTTATTGTTTTATCTGTTGTTTTTTTGTTTCAACTGTTGTAGTTTTTTTTGTTTCAACTGTTGTAGTTTTTTTTGTTTCAACTGTTGTAGTTTTTTTTGTTTCAACTGTTGTAGTTTTTTTGTTTCAACTGTTGTACTTTTTTTTGGTTTCATCTGTAGTAGTTTTTTTATTGTTTCATCTGTTGTAGTTTGTGATTGTTTCGACTGTTGTAGTTTCTTTAATTGTTTCAGTTGTTGTAGTTTGTGATTGTTTCAGCTGTTGTAGTTTGTGATTGTTTCAGCTGTTGTAGTTTGTGATTGTTTCAGCTGTTGTAGTTTGTGATTGTTTCAGCTGTTGTAGTTTGTGATTGTTTCAGTTGTAGTTTGTGATTGTTTCAGTTGTTGTAGTTTGTGATTGTTTCAGCTGTTGTAGTTTTGATTGTTTCAGCTGTTGTAGTTTGTGATTGTTTCAGCTGTTGTAGTTTGTGATTGTTTTATCTGTTGTAGTTTGTGATTGTTTTATCTGTTGTAGTTTGTGATTGTTTTATCTGTTGTAGTATTTTTATTGTTTTATCTGTTGTTTTTTTTTTGTTTCAACTGTTGTAGTTTTTTTTGTTTCAACTGTTGTAGTATGTGATTGTTTCAGCTGTTGTAGTATGGGATTGTTTCAGCTGTTGTACTTTGTGATTGTTTCATCTGTTGTAGTATATGATTGTTTCAGCTGTTGTAGTTTGTGATTGTTTCAGCTGTTGTAGTTTGTGATTGTTTCAGTTGTAGTTTGCGATTGTTTCAGCTGTTGTAGTATGTGATTGTTTCAGCTGTTGTAGTTTGTGATTGTTTCAGTGGTTGTAGTTTGTGATTGTTTAATCTGTTGTAGTTTGTGATTGTTTCAGTTGTTGTAGTTTGTGATTGTTTCAGCTGTTGTAGTTTGTGATTGTTTCAGCTGTTGCAGTTTGTGATTGTTTCAGTTGTTGCAGTTTGTGATTGTTTCATCTGTTGTAGTTTGTGATTGTTTAAGCTGTTGTAGTTTGTGATTGTTTCAGCTGTTGTAGTTTGTGATTGTTTCAGCTGTTGTAGTTTGTGATTGTTTCAGCTGTTGTAGTTTGTGATTGTTTTATCTGTTGTAGTTTGTGATTGTTTCATCTGTTGTAGTTTGTGATGGTTTCGGTTGTTGTAGTTTGTGATTCTTTTAGTTGTAGTTTGTGATGATTTCGATTGTTGTAATTTGTTGTTTCAGCTGTTGTAGTTTGTGATTGTTTCAGTTGTAGTTTGTGATTGTTTCAGTTGTTATAGTTTGTGATTGTTTCATCTGTTGTAGTTTGCGATTGTTTCATCTGTTGTAGCTTGTGATTGTTTCATCTGTTGTAGTTTGTGATTGTTTCATCTGTTGTAGTTTGTGATTGTTTCATCTGTTGTAGTTTGTGATTGTTTCATCTGTTGTAGTTTGTGATTGTTTCATCTGTTGTAGTTTGTGATTGTTTCATCTGTTGTAGTTTGTGATTGTTTCAGCTGTTGTAGTATGTGATTGTTTCAGCTGTTGTAGTATGGGATTGTTTCAGCTGTTGTACTTTGTGATTGTTTCATCTGTTGTAGTATATGATTGTTTCAGCTGTTGTAGTTTGTGATTGTTTCAGCTGTTGTAGTTTGTGATTGTTTCAGTTGTAGTTTGTGATTGTTTCAGTTGTTGTAGTTTGTGATTGTTTCAGCTGTTGTAGTTTTGATTGTTTCAGCTGTTGTAGTTTGTGATTGTTTCAGCTGTTGTAGTTTGTGATTGTTTTATCTGTTGTAGTTTGTGATTGTTTTATCTGTTGTAGTTTGTGATTGTTTTATCTGTTGTAGTATTTTTATTGTTTTATCTGTTGTTTTTTTTTTGTTTCAACTGTTGTAGTTTTTTTTGTTTCAACTGTTGTAGTATGTGATTGTTTCAGCTGTTGTAGTATGGGATTGTTTCAGCTGTTGTACTTTGTGATTGTTTCATCTGTTGTAGTATATGATTGTTTCAGCTGTTGTAGTTTGTGATTGTTTCAGCTGTTGTAGTTTGTGATTGTTTCAGTTGTAGTTTGCGATTGTTTCAGCTGTTGTAGTATGTGATTGTTTCAGCTGTTGTAGTTGTGATTGTTTCAGTTGTTGTAGTTTGTGATTGTTTAATCTGTTGTAGTTTGTGATTGTTTCAGTGTTGTAGTTTGTGATTGTTTCAGCTGTTGTAGTTTGTGATTGTTTCAGCTGTTGCAGTTTGTGATTGTTTCAGTTGTTGCAGTTTGTGATTGTTTCATCTGTTGTAGTTTGTGATTGTTTAAGCTGTTGTAGTTTGTGATTGTTTCAGCTGTTGTAGTTTGTGATTGTTTCAGCTGTTGTAGTTTGTGATTGTTTCAGCTGTTGTAGTTTGTGATTGTTTTATCTGTTGTAGTTTGTGATTGTTTCATCTGTTGTAGTTTGTGATGGTTTCGGTTGTTGTAGTTTGTGATTCTTTTAGTTGTAGTTTGTGATGATTTCGATTGTTGTAATTTGTTGTTTCAGCTGTTGTAGTTTGTGATTGTTTCAGTTGTAGTTTGTGATTGTTTCAGTTGTTGTAGTTTGTGATTGTTTCATCTGTTGTAGTTTGCGATTGTTTCATCTGTTGTAGCTTGTGATTGTTTCATCTGTTGTAGTTTGTGATTGTTTCATCTGTTGTAGTTTGTGATTGTTCATCTGTTGTAGTTTGTGATTGTTTCATCTGTTGTAGTTTGTGATTGTTTCATCTGTTGTAGTTTGTGATTGTTTCATCTGTTGTAGTTTGTGATTGTTTCAGCTGTTGTAGTATGTGATTGTTTCAGCTGTTGTAGTATGGGATTGTTTCAGCTGTTGTACTTTGTGATTGTTTCATCTGTTGTAGTATATGATTGTTTCAGCTGTTGTAGTTTGTGATTGTTTCAGCTGTTGTAGTTTGTGATTGTTTCAGTTGTAGTTTGTGATTGTTTCAGTTGTTGTAGTTTGTGATTGTTTCAGCTGTTGTAGTTTTGATTGTTTCAGCTGTTGTAGTTTGTGATTGTTTCAGCTGTTGTAGTTTGTGATTGTTTTATCTGTTGTAGTTTGTGATTGTTTTATCTGTTGTAGTTTGTGATTGTTTTATCTGTTGTAGTATTTTTATTGTTTTATCTGTTGTTTTTTTTTGTTTCAACTGTTGTAGTTTTTTTTGTTTCAACTGTTGTAGTATGTGATTGTTTCAGCTGTTGTAGTATGGGATTGTTTCAGCTGTTGTACTTTGTGATTGTTTCATCTGTTGTAGTATATGATTGTTTCAGCTGTTGTAGTTTGTGATTGTTTCAGCTGTTGTAGTTTGTGATTGTTTCAGTTGTAGTTTGCGATTGTTTCAGCTGTTGTAGTATGTGATTGTTTCATCTGTTGTAGTTTGTGATTGTTTCAGTTGTTGTAGTTTGTGATTGTTTAATCTGTTGTAGTTTGTGATTGTTTCAGTTGTTGTAGTTTGTGATTGTTTCAGCTGTTGTAGTTTGTGATTGTTTCAGCTGTTGCAGTTTGTGATTGTTTCAGTTGTTGCAGTTTGTGATTGTTTCATCTGTTGTAGTTTGTGATTGTTTAAGCTGTTGTAGTTTGTGATTGTTTCAGCTGTTGTAGTTTGTGATTGTTTCAGCTGTTGTAGTTTGTGATTGTTTCAGCTGTTGTAGTTTGTGATTGTTTTATCTGTTGTAGTATTTTTATTGTTTTATCTGTTGTTTTTTTTGTTTCAACTGTTGTAGTTTTTTTTGTTTCAACTGTTGTAGTTTTTTTTGTTTCAACTGTTGTAGTTTTTTTTGTTTCAACTGTTGTAGTTTTTTTGTTTCAACTGTTGTACTTTTTTTTTGGTTTCATCTGTAGTAGTTTTTTTTATTGTTTCATCTGTTGTAGTTTGTGATTGTTTCGACTGTTGTAGTTTCTTTAATTGTTTCAGTTGTTGTAGTTTGTGATTGTTTCAGCTGTTGTAGTTTGTGATTGTTTCAGCTGTTGTAGTTTGTGATTGTTTCAGCTGTTGTAGTTTGTGATTTTTTCAGCTGTTGCAGTTTGTGATTGTTTCAGCTGTTGCAGTTTGTGATTGTTTCATGTGTTGTAGTTTGTGATTGTTTCAGTTGTAGTTTTTTTTGTTTCATCTGTTGTAGTTTTTTTTATTGTTTCATCTGTTGTAGTTTGTGATTGTTTCAGTTATAGTTTTTTTTATTGTTTTATCTGTTGTTTTTTTTGTTTCAGCTGTTGTAGTTTTTTATTGTTTTATTTGTTGTAGTTTTTTTTTATTCAGCTGTTGTAGTTTTTTTATTGTTTTATTTGTTGTAGTTTTTTTTATTGTTTCATCTGTTGTAGTTTGTGATTGTTTCGACTGTTGTAGTTTGTGATTGTTTCAGCTGTTGTAGTTTGTGATTGTTTCAGCTGTTGTAGTTTGTGATTTTTCAGCTGTTGTAGTTTGTGATTGTTTCAGCTGTTGCAGTTTGTGATTGTTTCAGCTGTTGCAGTTTGTGATTGTTTCATCTGTTGTAGTTTGTGATTATTTCGACTGTTGTAGTTTCTTTAATTGTTTCAGCTGTTGTAGTTTGTGATTGTTTCAGCTGTTGTATTTTGAGGTGGAATTGTGCAAAAAATATCACTCTAATTTCTCCACAGTCTGTTACATATCCCCACATCTAGACTTGTTGGCAGTGTTTGTGGCCTGCCAATAAAGCAAGTGGTTTCCCCTTAATTCCAGCAACAACCTGTTCCATAAAGTACCTCTCCCATGTAACATCTCACAAGCTGTGTCTCTACCACAATATGTTGCTCGTTCACTCTTCTTGAGAACCCAGTAACCTCAACTCTTCACACGGTCACATCACATTTCTCACAATTTGTTCATATTTCGTTATGTAAGTTATCTCCTCTTTAAGTAGAAAATATAAACTCGTTATCAAAATTATTATGCCGTACCTATGTTCTTCAATATCAGTTTTGCGTTGCTGATGTAGAATAGAGCTAATAAGTCTCTTTTCATGCAAAATGCGATTTTCTTTTTCGATTGTATTTTTATTATATTCAGAGGAATTATATTTTTAATTTTTTCAGTAGTTTCCGTTGCTTTCTTATAATTAGGGGAAGGTACATTAATAAAGAGATTAAAATGCAGCAAAAAGGAGATGCCAAAGCTATATACAAACAAATTAAAGAATTAACAGGAAGAAAAACACAATTAAAAAAACTGGTTGTTTAAGATCAAAGGAAGGAGAACTGTTGATTGAACAAGAAAGCATAAGGGAATGATGGACAGAATACATTAAAGATCTTTATAATGATGAACGAACAGAAGTAAATATTAAGGATAATGGAGAAGGTCCAGAAATACTCAAAGAAGAAGTGGAATACGCCTTGCGCAATATGAAAGCAGGAAAAGCTCCTGAACCAGATAATATAACTAAAGAAGAGATTGAAGCCATGGGTGATTTTGGAATAGAAATAATAAAAATAATATTGAATAATATTTACAGCAGCGGATTTATACCAGATGGCATGCTCAAATCAATATTCATAGCCCTACCAAAGAAATCGGGTGCGATTGAATGCGATGATCATCGCACAATAAGCCTTATGAGTCACATGACTAAGGTATTACTAAGAATCATCATGCGAAAGAGCGCAAAACAAAATCAGTCCAGAAATTAGCGATGAACAGTGTGGTTTTGTTAGAGGTAAAGGAACGAGCAATGCCATTTATATCATAAGATCTTTAGTAGAAAGAGCCATAGAGGTGAAAACAGATCAACACCTATGTTTCATAGATTATAACAAAGCATTTGTCAAAGTAAAGCACCAAGAAATAATCAAAATTTTAGAAAGCATACACGTAGACAGCAAAGATATAAGAATAATAAAGAACATGTACTGGCCACAAATAGCGGCCATAAGAACTGGAAAAAAATTGGGAATGTTTCAATGAATAAAACAGGAGTTAGGCAAGGTTGTGTGCTGTCACCAGATTTGTTTAATATGTATAGTGAGATTATTTTAAGATCCATAAAGGGCATGCCTGGAATAACAATTGAAGGTCATAATATAAATAATCTCTCTCTCTCTCTCTCTCTCTCTCTCTCTCTCTCTCTCTCTCTCTGCGATCAGGACTCAGTCAGAGTAGGATTCCAGACTCGCACATGAAGTCAGCTGTCAGGTTAAGTCTGTTGATCGCCCCCACAGACAGAACGTCACATTTAGAGTCCGCCAGATCCACTCTGACTGAACACCCGTTAATACGTTGCACTGTGTTCTGCGCCAGTGGCCCAGTGCATCCGATTTCAGCCAGCATCAGGTTTGCTTTCCATAGCCTTTGATTGTCCCCAATCTTCCTGCAAGGCAGCAGATTGTCTTTTCTGTAGGAGGATTCTGCCCTTAGATGGTCGGCCCTCCCAGGTTTAAGAGCACCATCTGCCCGAGATAAATAATCTAAGGTATGCTGATGATACAGTCTAATCGCTAAGAGTGAAAATGAGTTACAAGAAATGTTAGCCATTACAGTTAAATAAAGCAAAAATAAAGGACTCAACCTTAATAGCAAAAAGACAGAAGTATTGGTAACAACAAAGAAAAACACTTCACCATAATGCACAATAAGGACAAGTAGAACAATATTAAAACAGCTAAATGAATTTTTATGTAAATGAATGTATCTCGAAACAGTGTTAACCTCAGATTATAGATGTAAAACAGAGGTGAGATGCAGAATGGCTCTCTGATACTATACGATCTATTTTTGACAATAGAAACAAGAAACGAGTTCTTAAATGTTATTTGGTTATGGAAGGCCCCGGTATCACTGCAAACGAATTAAAATCCATAATTGCTCAACCGCCCGTGCCAGCGTAATTATTCGAATTGATATCGCATCTCACAAAACAAAGAAATATAACTGTAGTCCCCATCGTAGCAGTCTCAGCACACGCCAAAAGACATAAGGCAAAACCGCGCAGAAAGTGAACACAGCCAACTGTACCCTGCCATACGATATCATCATTCATCGTAAACATTTGGAATATCGAAAAATGTTCAAAACTGATGAGACACACAGCTCACGGTGTGCACAGAGCACTTAACTCAGTAGCTCCTGCAACAAGCCGGACTTGGAATATGAGGAAACTGCAACAAGGAACACTTTTCATGCATAGCCTTCAATGGTTCCTGCCGCCTATCCACCATATACCGGAAGTTCACGTCCTCCTGAAAATGATGATCGTCATATTTTTTTTATGTATAGCGCTTGATGATGTTAGGCCATCGTTGTTGACTCCAATTCCGAACATATAGACACACAGTTAGTCGTCAGATTATCCCCATCGCACATCAAACAACAGACCGTAAGATTAGCGTATGGCCGGTCTATGGATTTACGATGAGCCATTACCTCTTAAATGTTATGTAGAGCCAGTCTTAAAATATGGATGTGAATCATGAACAATAGAACAACAAACAAGAAAATCACTGGAGTATGTAGAAATGTGATTTTACAGAAGAATGTTGAGAATACCATAGACAACTAAGAAGAGTAATGAAAAAGTTAAGAAAAAGGCCAAAGCAAAAAGAGAGCTAATTTCCAATATTAAGAAGAAACAAGCATCATTTTTTGGCCATGTAGT